>CM046877.1:379619491-380006991 GCA_025667525.1 Glebionis coronaria | reverse complement strand
TCTAAAGTGACCCATCAATCCATCATCGATCCAAGAATCTGAAAAAGATAGAAACAAAATAATGATTAAATGTTGATTATCATTTGGCTTGCTTAACAAAAAGGCATGTGGATTGAATTTGATATATGAAATCAAGACATAAAATGAAGTGGTAAATTGTACATCAAGAGAAACGAGATGAAACAAAATTATGGCTGATCTATGGTTTGCGATGAAATAAAATTATGGCTATTAATTTATTACATTAACTGGTGAAAAACAGTAGTAACCATTTGCAGCCACAAAACGGTAACATTAATAATGGTTAGGTAATTGTACTAGAAAGAAATGAAATAAGGCTAGTAGTAAATTACCCACTTTACCCTTTTTATTAAATATTAAATTAGTTTTAAGTAAATAAACCAATTTACACGTGGCACAAAATAACTGGTTCTTATTGTTTTTATTTTAAGATTGGTTTTTACTTGAATGCAAATCTATATATATATACATATATATAATATATATATATATATATATATATATATATATATATATATATATATATATATATATATATATATATATATATATATATATATATATATATATATATATACATATATATAAATATATATATATATACATATATATATATATATATATATATATATATATATATATATATATATATATATATATATATATATATATATATATATATATATATATATATATATATATATATATAATATATATATATATATATATATATATATATACATATATATATATATATACATATATATATATATATATATATATATATATATATATATATATATATACATATATATATATATATACATATATATATATATATATATATATATATATATATATATATATATATATATATATATATATATATATATATATATATATATATATATATATATATATATATATATATATATATATATATATATATATATATATATATATATATATATATATATATATATATATATATTAGTTGCAAAGCCCGTCCGATGGACGGGCATGCTTTATAACTTTAATTGGAATCAACTATGTATTTATTAATCAAACACGTACAGTTATTAAGTATATCTAATTGAATAAATATTATAAAATAAATTAATAATAATACCTTAAAACAAAATAAACAACTATAATAAAATACATGAGTACTAATCTGATAAAAAGAAACGCATCGTATGTCAAAGTATATTAAATTTATTAGTATATAGAGTTTTCGATCAAATTCAATGTGAAGCTTCTTTGTAAGCAACGTTATCCGTTGAATTGGCATAATTACCATCCCTATCACAGCATAAAACCTTCAAACCTTTCTTGTAAACTCTAAAATATCCGATGGACGGGCGCGCTTTTTGAGTATCATTGAAAAAGTTAAAGTAACACTTAGCGAATTAAGAACATTATAAAATTAAAGTAAAGTGAATAAAAAATAGTTATCCGATAACAGGAAATAAAACTTAATAAGGTATCCACAATTACAAAGTACATAATTTTAGATCAAATTCAATGTAAAACTTTATACGTAACGTTGATCGTATAATGATATAATTACCATCTTTACCTTTAGGAGCTTCCATTTTTAATGGACTTTTAAAAAACATCCATCAACAATGATTATCTTATGACTAAAACGTACATCTTTTCCCACTCTGTCATAATAAATCTCCAAAGGTAAAAAAGAATTGTAACTATAAATATCGTACCAAAAGTGACACTTTATTTGCTTTTCTCATCTTTATATTTACTAAACAAAAACGTCCACACTGTAAATTTTTGTAGCCGATACATCTGTCTTTTTAATAAATATTATGTATATATAAGACTCTATTTGACTTACTAACACATTTGGCGCATTGCTCTTGGATATAACCTTTTAAAGTCGGCATTTAACTTGTCAAACACATAACATAACATATCTTTTCTAATCCAATAGAAGTCGTTTTTGAGTAATTTTAAGAATATCGTATCACATGCAAATAGCTAACTGACTTAGTGGACTCCAAAATAACATTAGGACCATGAATGCTTTCATTTGCATATTTTCTCACTTGTAAAAGATATAGAATAACAACTTTTGATATTTACCATAACGAAGCATTTATTTTTTTATTACCGATTTTCAGCGTGCTTTCAAATTTCTTTTCAACTTGAACCAAAGGTCTATAATGTTAGTTATGTGGCAACGTTAGTCCATTTGGCTAATGATCGTTTACACAGTTTGTCCTTTATATTAACAAAAGTTTTTTAGTATGGAGTAACTAAAAAGGAAAATTAGGTAATCTTTTACTTTTATTTTAATTTTTATCTCTCTCCTATCTTTAAAATTTTAATTTTTTTATACATTTTAAATTTTTAAATTTTATTGTTTTCATATCAAAATGAAAAAAAAATCTTTCGAAAGTTCGTTCAAATAACTTTTCTTATGGTATTTTCTCTTTTCAAACTTAAAATAAATAATAAAATAGTAATCTCGTCCAATAGACAACGCGCTTTTTGTCTATCCTTGAAAAATATTTATATAAGGTTAATGAAGTATGAAAAATGTCAAATTATAATATAGTGAACAACCAACAAAAAATAAAAATGAATAATAATCCCATAGAATAAAATAAACTTACTAAAATATCGTTAATTAGAAAGTATATAGTTTTACATTATACAAAATATTGGTCATAGAATTGTTATAATTATCATCTCCATCACAACATAAAATCTTAAAATCATTATTGGTCTTGATCCTCGATAAAACAATATATAGTTGGCTTCGAGAGAAAATAGATCAAAGACAACATTCTATCATTTATAATAGCATCCATCTTATGAGTGTGTGCAAGAATGATTCTCTCTCGGAAATAAGCAATTCCATATAGGTTTATTGAATAATGGAACAAATATGATATTTTCAATCAAGAATCAACATATATCCGAAAATTACACAGTTGCTTATCCATTGTTTTTACCACCTTCCCAATTTTTAATATCCAAGTTCATGTTAACCTTTAACTATTGAAACCTGATCCTAACCTCATGTTAACCTTTAACATGTTTCTTGTAATATCTTTTAATTAAGTTCGTAGGTTTAACTTTATAAATAATTACTCTCTTCGTCCCATAAGTGTCCACTATGGAATATTCCAAGTCTTTGAACATAAATATTTGTGTTTGTTAGTACTCGATGAAAATTATACTAATGAAAATATAATTTAATACAAAATCTATTCATATGACTTTCGTCAAGTATTATATAACACAAATAAAAATATTTATGCTTAATGTTTTGTAACAAAGACTTTGAATATTTTAAAGTAGACACTTAATATGGGACGGAAGTAGTAACATATAATATTAGTGAATGATTTTTTTTATTAAGTAATAGTTGAGTTATCTACCTCTTACCGATGGAAGGGCGCATTTTTCTAATTTTTATTTTAATAAACTATGTATTTACTAATAAAAACAAACAGATTTTTAAGTATATTTAATTGAATTAAGATTATAAAATAATTCAATAATAATACCGTAAGAGAAAATAATCAAATATAATAACATCAATACTAATCCGATAAAAGGAAATACATCGTATGTCAAAATAAATTTAATTTATGTGTATATATAGTTTAAGATGAAATAAGATGTAAAGCTTCTATGAAACAACGTTTGACGTAAAATTGGTATAATTAACACCTATATCACAACATAACACCTTAAAACCCTGCTTCGTATTCACCATTGGTACATTTGCATATTTTTGGGCATGGAGTAAATCGTTCAACAAAGTTTTTACGTCATAGTACTAAATGCTGGTATAAACTTAGTCGTCAAATATGTTGTACTAACATAAAAATATTTTAATTACTGTTAAACTACAAATTAAATTGTTAAAGTTAATGTATATTGGTCATCATATTATAAACTGATCAATTTGTCTATTATAAAGGTTAACTTTCATGTCAAAAAACATATTGTGTTAAATGTAATGTAGGAAAATAAAATTAAAAGAAACAAAAACATTTATAAAATAAAAAGTTGCCATTCATTAAAAATTACATAAAATAAATTAAACATCATACATATCTGATGTAATTTGAAATTCAATATGGCCATTTAGGTGATTTTTCACCATTAAAAGCTAAGTGTAAGTTATCATAATCTAAATCTTCTATATCTTCCACTTCATACTCTTCTTCCTCCTCAGACTGATACAAATCTTCTTCTTCCACTGGACTACCAACATCAGCAGCTTCTCTTAACTCAGCTTGACGACGTTCTCTTTGCTCGTATTTACGCTGTTTTCTTGCTGCTTCAACCCTCACAGCTTCTTCTTCCTCCTCCATTTCTACCTTTTGTGGTCTTCATCTTCAAGTGGGTAGTACCATTCATCCGGATAATCCTCCCAGACCCATTTTCCATCAATCTTTGTTTTATCCGCACCGTCAATCACTTGATTAACAGCCTCTCCAGTTTTGTTCGTGTCACCCTCATGTTGGTCTTCTTTTCTTTGTTTCCTAAAATACATGTATTTATTAGCAATCTTATTGTATATAAAACCATATATTCCAAAATATAACTTAATTAAAAAATTAATTATAAACTTACTTATGTTCCACCTTGGTTGAAGATTCAATGCCGGCTTCACTTGCAGATCTTTTTGCTGAAGAGTTCATGTTTTTTTTGCCAAAATACTCCAAACACTATATAGGGAAAGGATTTTTCAGAAATGTGATTGAAAATGGGTGAACTGGATCAATCTTATACACTCTCAAATGGCATATCAAAAGGCACACGCCTAACAGATTCAATGCAAATAGCTTTAAATGTAATAAAGAATGCATGCTTTCATACTATAACCAATGTTAATCTAGTTTTCCAAGGTAATAAATAGGTAATTAACATGAATGCATAATTTATAACCATGAGTACATGCCAAACTGTTCATTATTATCTTTGGTTAGAGGAATAATAGATTTGGCTTCACTGTCTTCAAGAAAGTTAGACATTGATAATGTGTCTATTTAGCAGCAGTAATACAATGATTCGATGTTTCAGATCAGTTGATACCTTGTTTATATAGTAGAGAAAAACTAATAGCAGCAACAATATATTTGATTATGAAAATTGATTCATGAAATCAATTACAAAAGATATATGCAAAGTAAAAATCAATTCTACATTGTTATTTGGAGCAATGCGTGTTTTATTGTGGGTAGTGTTTTAATAAGATTACAACTTTCTAGTTATATTAATAAATAAGTTTATATAAATAGCTTTAAGTTTACAAAAATAGATTATCTACTTAATTCTGCCGTTTTACTTTTACAATTCTTTTTAAAATGTTGTATTCATTTTTTATAATTAAATAGTTTTTAAAAATAACGTAATTTTAAACAAAAGTGATAAACTAAGCAATGGATAAAGATTGTTTAAAAATAAAAAACAGTATCAATTAACAATTAAAATCGCGTTTTGAAATTTGGTGTTTTGGAATCGTGTTTTGAAATCGCGTTTTGAAATCGCGTTTTAAAGATGTATGTTATTAAACAAAAAAAACATTTTTTTATAAATCAGTATCCAAAATCTAAACATCATCACTATCTTCGAAATCAGTAGAATCATCACCAGTAACATAGTCTTTAGTAGTATATTATGTATCTTCAGAATCAGCATTTGCGTCATCAATGAAGTCGTCCAACGAATTGGCTTCATCATCTGTTTCCTTATCACATTAACTTTCTGAATTTGCTTCAACTCACCAATTCCAACCACTGATCCAATAACATCTGAAATACAAATAATTACTTGTTAACCACATATAAATAACTTGAAACTTGGCTAAGATGTATACAATAATTTAATAAAAAATGCTAACTGCTTACCAACATAATTATTTTCCGCATACACTTCATCTGTGTCAACAATCCTGGTGAATGGTTCACCCCTGAATCCAGATAGATTGTCATCTATCTGTTTAATTTTGGTGATATTGGTATTCCGTAAAAAGAAAGTTTCCACTCATGTGGCAGCAATGGAGTGTTACCACCATTCTCTGTAACACCAAAGTTAGAAATCTTGTAACACGTTCCTTCTTGCAGCAATGGATCAAATCTAAACATCCAATCTTTCTTTATATACGCCTGAATACGCATACCCTGTGTAAATATTGAAGAATATAAGTGAAGCAAACAAATTATACCTAACATAATTATAAATTAAATTAAAGGATGAAATTATATTACATGCTCATACTACAAAACGAATTCCAAACTATATGGATTGTATGACTCATTCAGTCTATGTGCTTTCCAGACAGATATGATCCTTCCTCTTATTTTCATGTTGGACAACATAGGAATGATATCCTTTATATCAGTTAAAGTTTCAGTAGGCTTCGTTGCTGAAACAAAACAACAAAAAGTGAGTACAATTTTTAACATAGGAGTGATAAAAAATAAAATGAATTCTAATAAAATAGTAAGACCTGATGATTGACCAGGTGTGTTGTTTTTTTGTGCAGATGCCTTGCTTTTCATCTGCCTGGTTTTGGGCGTCTTAAATTGAGATTTTGGCTCCTCTTGGTATTGCATTTTGGATTTCGTCATTGGAACTGGTATGGGATGCTTAAGGCCATAAAAGAGATGGTGATTTGCTAATCTAGTGGTTGATGCTAAATATAGTGTCACTTCCATGTTTCTAAACATGGAAGAAATCATGATATTATAAGAAACAATTACAAACATAATGTGGTAATTTATAAATGTGCTAATTATGAGTTGGCATTAGGTTATATATGGTAATTATTCATGGCAATATCATTCTTGTTACAATTTTGAATTTTAAATGCACAAGAATATTTTTGGCACCAAAAACATTCCAAAATTATATATTTGCATTTATACTCGGATTAAAAGCAAATTGATAATTTCCATACTTAGTTCTAAAACTTTAACAACATTTGAAATTAGTCAATACTATTTGTATAGGTTAAATAGTTGCCTAATTTACTAATCCGTTTTTTTATTTAGTATGAATTTGGATAAAAATAATATTATAGTTAATGGTCTTTATTGCCTTTATTTTAGAAAGTCCTAACACAAATATGGAATTGGCATAGTGGTAAAGAGCATGTGTTTCTAGCATTCAGACCTGAGTTCAAATCTCACAGTGGATATATTTTTAAATAGTGTTCCATGGACATGCTTAGGTGGCACACGCTGTGGGATGATGTGGCACATAAATTGTGCTGATGTGGCACACAAAAGTGTGTGAATAGTAATTGTGCTTAGGTGGATTAATGAGGTGGATTTCTAAGCATGACGTGGCTTTAAATTATCCTCTTATATATAGAGTAAGATATATATATATATATATATATATATATATATATATATATATATATATATATATATATATATATATATATATATATATATATATATATATATATATATATATATATATATATAGTGTAACTTTATTTACGAAACCCATCTTAATGACAGAACTTGCAGAACTCTTGTTTTTTAAGGCAAACATGTATGTTTGAAGGAGTACATATATTTTTTTAGAGAATATTTGTATTCGCGAAACATATTTGAAGTTCTTTTTGTCAAAAAAAAAAAATTTAAAAAAAATTAAAAAAAAAGATATCCAAAAACATACATGTTTCAAGGCGTGCACGCATGTATGTGCGCGCATTCAAAAACATACATTTTAGAAAACGCGCATGCATGTATGTGCACCGATCCAAAAACATACATGTACGCTTTCATAAACATACATGTTCTCCTTCAGACATACATGTTTGCCTTCAAAAACAAGAGTTCTGCAAGTTCTGTCACTAAGATGAGTTCTGTAAATAAAGCCCCCCTATATATATATATATGTATATATATATATATATATATATATACTAACCTTTAGACCCGTCTGGTGGACGGGCAAGCTTTATGTATATATTTTTTTAATGAAAATTGAATTTATGTGTGTTTGTATTAGAAGTTTAGTATATGCAGTGTTAGTTATGGCATTGATATTTTAATAATGTAGCATAGAATACACAAAAATAACGTAATTTAAGATATTTTATTTAAAAATTATGAGTTAATTGAATTTGCATATGTTAACGGTATGAATAAGTTTGTTACAGTAATTTTTTTTAGAATTTTAATAATATTCTATAATTATTTTATGTATTTTTGAATTTTATGAGGTAATAAATTTTGTATATGTTAATGTTATGAATAACATTTTTACATTATTTTTTTTAAATTAATATTACTGTTGTGTATTTTTATAGAATTTTGTATTTAAGGCATTATTTCACCATCCTTCCTTATATATTTTTATAAAAAATTTTATTTATGGCATCATTTATAATTCCTATATATATATTTATAGAATTTTGTATTTAAGGCATCATTTGTAATTCCTATTTTATTTTTGAAGCATTGTATGGAATCAATTTTATAGAATTTTGTATTTAAGACATTGTGTCACCATCCTTCCTTATATATTTTTATAGATTTTATATTTAAGATATCACTTGTAATTCCTATATATATTTTTATAGAATTTTGTATTTAAGGCATCATTTGTAATTCCTATTTTATTTTTGAAGCATTTTATGGAATCATTTTTATAGACTTTTTTATTTAAGGCATTGTTTCACCATCCTTCCGTATATATTTTTATGGAATTTTGTATTTAAGGCATCATTTGTAATTCCTATATATAATTTTATAGGATTTTGTATTTAAGGCATCATTGTAATTCCTATTTTATTTTTGAAGCATTTTATGGAATTATTTTTATAGAATTTTGTATTTTAGGCATTGTTTCACAATCCTTCCATATTTACTTTTTTAGAATTTTGTATTTAAGGCATCATTTATAATTCCTATATATATTTTTATAGAATTTTGTATTTAAGTCATCATTTGTAATTCCTATTTTATTTTTGAAGTATTTTATGAAATAATTTTTATAGAATTTTGTATTTAAGGCATTATTTCACCATCCGTCCTTATATATTTTTATAAAATTTTGTATTTAAGGCATCATTTGTAATTCCTATATATATTTTTATAGATTTTTGAATTGAATGCATCATTTGTAATTCCTATTTTTTTTCGAAGTATTTTATGGAATTATTTTTATAGAATTTTTTATTTAAGGCATTGTTTTACCATCCTTCCTTATATATTTTTATAGAATTTTGTATTTAAGGCATCATTTTTAATTCCTATATATATTTTTATAGAATTTTGTATTTAAGGCACCATTTGTAATTCTTATTTTATTTATGAAGCATTTTATGGAATCATTTTTATAGAATTTTGTATTTAAGGCATTGTTTCACTGATGAGACTGCTTTTATACATAGTCTCATCTTCCAAATAGGGCTTAAAATGCATTAAATATCATCAAAATACCCAAATATATGCTTGTGTTTGTTGCTTGTGTATTTTAGGTACGGATATTGAGATAATGACAAAAGATCACAAGAATCATGCAAAAACGAACACGGGAAACGAAGCCGCACAATGAACCAAGCCCTAGTGAAGACTTTCCCAAGATCATCCCTTGAAGATTTGAAGAATTATGAAGAAGGGTCCTCCAATTATGAAGATTTGACACTTTATACCCTTGTATCCTCATAATTACAAGTTTGGTCCCTAAAGTTTGTCAAAATTACAAAAAGGGCCCTTAACTTTGAAGAATTGGCAAGTTTAGCCCCTCAACAAAGCTAAATTGTCAACAAATATCATCCACAAAGCCAAATACATCATGAAGTCCTTCAAAGTACAAGAAATAACAAGATTGGTCCTTTGAAAAATCCAAAATTACAAAAAGGACCCTCAACTTTCAACAATTGGCAAAAATGGTCCCTCAATCATCAAGACTTGGCAATTTCAGTCCTCCAAATTATCAATATTGCAAGCCTAGACCATTATCATTGAAGAAAATACCAATTCAGCCCTTGAAGAATTCAGATATGGCAAGAATTACCCCTGATTTTACTTTGCAAAAGTTCTTGGGCCAGAAGTGTTAAAAGGCAAAAGTTGACAAGGAAGAAAGTGGGCGCTGATAGAGTTTGGAAGTGATTTGACAACTTTTTGAAACATGAGGGTAAATACTGGCCAGACATAATACTTACCTAGTCCACTCCCAAGCTGCCATGTGTCCCACTCACATTATCCACCAATCACACTCCACCAATTTGCCATGTCACTTCCCACTCACAACCGGATTTAACTAATCTTTATTTAAATAAAGATTATGGCGCCTAACACCTTATTTAAATCCTTAAACAGATCAAATGGCTTGTTCTTCATGTTCTTAACAAAATTTGGGCTTTTGTTATTTACTCAAAATTAGGCCTTAATTGTTTCCAGAATTATGATTAAGGATATTGTTAACTAATCCCAACCTTAATATGTGCCACCTCATCAACCAAGGGTGCACATGAAAGGTGCCCTGCTACACACTTTTGGGAAACTGCCAAAACCTTGCCAGAGAATTAACCATCCAGATACAAGCTTACTTTTTAAGCTTTGTTGGAGCCCTTGGATCAAATTTCAACAGCTATCTTCTTCACATACGTCCAAGAATATGTCACATGAAGCATATGAGTTCAAATTCAAGAGGGCAATTTTGGAACTTCAACCATTAGGGTTTATAGTTTTTAGCTGTAACTTAGCTCATTGTAAGGCTATATAAAGCCACTTAGGCCTTCATTTTTCAGTTGCTTTTGGTTTTTCCTTTGTTCAAACACTTGTAAATCCTTTTTCAGTTTAATGAATTTGAGTTAAGTGCTTTGAAGAAAGACCAAGTGCCATCTTTATTCTGCTTATTATTGTTCTTAGTTTACTGCTTTTGAAGTTTAAAACTTGTTTTCAAAAGAGGAGTGTGCACAAGTTTGCATATTTTCCTCATTTTCTTGATATTTTGCTAAGTCTTGTTCCAATCTTGGAATTCTTGGGCTATAGGGCTGATCATAGCATCCTAACTAATTTGGTTAAGGTGTGGTGAGGCTTATAACTTGGGGATAATCAAGTGTGGGGTAACAAGTTTGCATCAATCAAGATTTTTGAAGTTTCTGATTTTTCATGTTATTGTGCTTAACCCTTGTTGAATCTTAGCAGGCTTTTGTGGAAGCTTGTGCTTGTTCTTGCTAGCACATAAGCTCAAAATTCGTGGGTGTGGATGTACATCCATGAGGTTTGCTTACTTAATCTCCAAATCTGCTTAAATTGTGATTTTTGGTGATATTTGTATGAAACTGTTGTTCTTGTGAATTTTGTGGCTTGTTCTTGCTTGAATCTGTTTATTAGACTTGTCTTAGTGTTAATTGATGCTTGGTTGGACTGAAATCTTGTTTTGCTTTTGAAAATTTTGATTTGAAAAAGTTAAAGGGGTGTTTGGGTCTACTGATTTATGCTTGTAATTTGTTTTTGTGTTAAGGGAAAGTGTTGTTTATGCTTTGTATCTGCTATACCTTTGTTTGAGAGTGTTTTGCTGCAAGTTTTTGGGTTTGAACACTTGAATTGATCAATCTGCTATATAGGCCTTGTTTCTGCTTGTTTTGACCTAGGATTTTGGGAACACTTAGTGTGTATGCATGCTTAGGGATAAAAGTGGTTTAAACAAAGTTAACATAACCTGTTTGAAAGATTTGAGGTGTTGAAATTGGCTTGTGTGTCAAATACATCAGCAAAAGTAGAAAACTACATGTGTTCATCAGTAACTTTCATTGCTTGAATCTTGCTTAATTCTTTGAACTAGTGCATGAAACCTGTTTAGACTTGCTTATTGGAGTTTATTATAGCTTGTGTGTGCATTTGGTTGAATTTGGCTGGCTGATTGTGATTTTTATAGCTTATCAAAGTCTGCTGAAGTGGTCATTTGCATCAGCAAAGTGACCACCTCATTTGGTGTTGCATTGTGATTTCTAGCATTAGGATTGTTGTATTGTTGCTTGGATCTTGTTCATGTGCTGCTTGTGATTGTTTTTTTGCTATTTTGATTGCTTTGATCATAGCTTATAAGCCCACTGGCTTATTGGCTTATTTGTGCCCAAAACACATCAAGTTTACCCAACTGGTAAGCCTTGATTCACAAGGTTTGCACTCAAACCTTGATCAGCAGGGTGAAAAACAAGTCCTTACACTTCATTAAGTCTGTCAGCGCCTACTTTATTCCTGTCAGCGTTTGATTCTAACTTGTCAGCGTTTGGTTTTAAGTTATCAGCGTTTGACTTTTGGTCAAACTTGGTTCAAGCTTAGTAAATCTGTTTTGCTTATTGGTACATGCAACAACTTAGTTTTTGTAATAGAACTCATTTTTCTCAGCTTAATATCAAGTCTGGAAGTTTACAAGTCTTTTGGTTAAGCTTTTGCTAGGAAATTAGCTTATTTGGCTTTTTCAGCCAGCTTATCTGTTCTCACAGCTTATTCTACTTGGCTTTTTGTGATTTTCTTGATTGATTATTCCTAGCTAAGCTATTTGTGAGCTTTTGCAACTTGAATCAGCTTATGAGGTGGTCTAGATCATAAATACGACTATTTTGTCGTTTTGTGAATAAGTTGTTGACTTGTTTCTGGCTTATTAAGTGGTCTTATTTGAAATTTCTTTTTGCAAAAGTCTTTGTTAGGTCAAAAGAAGGTTGAGTGTTAAATTTTAGCTTATGGCATCAGCTTATAGCTTAATGGGCCAAAAAGCCCATTAAGAATAAGCTGCTTATTATAAGTTAGCTTATTTCACATTTTCAGCTTTTGGGCCTTTGGAAAAAGTTGTTTAAAATCAAATTTTGAGTCAACCTGTGCTTTTTGAGCTTATTTTGAGCACTTTTTCTTATTGGGCCTTAATTAAGCCCAATAAGGGACTGTTTTGGGTTTGGCCCATTTTCTGGGCCCAATAGGGGTATTTAGGTAATTTCACTTTCATTTCTGAGTTGTTTAGGTTAAATTAAGTTAGTTTGCAAGTTTTTAGAATTTTTTAGTAATTTTTGGATTTTTAATATTATTTTAATATTATTTTATTATTAAAAATTAAAAGTCTGATTTTCTAGGTTTTTATATTTTTCCTAGGTTCTAAATACTTAATTAGGATTTTTGCAACTTTCCAAATATTTTTTAGGTCTTTTAATTATTTTCTATAATTAATTTAAGATTTAATTGATTTTAGGAGTTTTTAATTGTTTAAAAATAGTTTTAATTGGTTTTAAAATTTTGAAAAATAGTTTTTAGCTTAATTAGAGTATTTTTGAGGTTTACAAACTTGAAAATCTTATTTAGGGCTTTTTAATAATTAATTTTGATTTTTAGGGCTTTAATTAGCATTAAAAAGTCATTATCTAATTAATTAAAAGGTTTTTGCAAGTTTTGAGTTTTTGTAAACTCTTAGAATATTATTAGGGATTTTTGGTGATTTTTAGAAATTTTTAGGTTAAAATTTTAATTTTGGTGGTTTTTAGGATTTTACGTGTACGCCTTTTTAGACTTAGTTTAATCCGTCCTCGTAACCGTCTCTTCTTTCCTTTCTAATTTCTTTTCTTCTTGTTCATATTCATAAACAAACATTAATCAACTCTTAACACAACGCACTTGCCTCCTCGAGAACGAACTCACCTAGGGTCATTCACACACGGTTTTCCTAAATCGTCGTGCACTTGCCCTATTTTATTGCTCTCTTTTCCTAAAGGGTTGCAAAACTCCAACACCAATTTTGGCGCCGCTGCCGGGGAGGCGTGTGACACCCTAGAATCGAGGTTATTAACGTTACCCTAAATTACGCTAAATTTTGAAATTTTTAATAAATTATAATTTCTATACTTATAAGTATTTTGGTTAAAGCCGATGTTCGAGGTTATAATTTTTACATTTGACGTTTTAAGAAGGACGATGACGATTACGATCCCGAGGGATGCCCAATTTCATATAATTTTTGACGATTTATCGATAATGTAATTTTTCGAGAATTTTATTTACGGTTCGTGTTAAGTTGAGTCGGGTGAGTTTTATAGCCTTCCGAGTACATTTAAAGTATCCCAAAAATATTTTGGAGCGTTCGGGAAGATTTCCGACTCCCGTAAAATTTTCAAAATTGACAAATGAGTCGAACCCGCAAAGTTTTGAGGTCGTTTTCTATTTAAGGACAAAAGAAGCCAAATATTGCATTTAAGCCCCTCCCAACCCACCAAAAAGGCCCAAACTTGTCATAAACACAAACACACACAACATTTACAAAAAAAATCAAACCCACTCCCTCTCTTGTCTCTCTATCCGACGGACACCCCCCACCACCATCAAAAACCCACCAAAAATCTTCTTCCACTTGATTTTTCAAAAATCTAAGGTTAGACCACACTTAGTTTGGTCATTCCCCACATATTCACGTGCTCAAATCCAACATGCATTGACAAAAAATTTTCAAGATTTTCCATATGATCCAAATTTGTTTTTGAGGCTAAAAGAGCTAATGCATGTTGATAATTAAGTGTTATGGAAGTATAAACACCATGAAAACCCACCAAAATTAATTTGGTTGTGGTGATTGGGTCACCCAAACCCCACGGCAAAGGGGGTGTTTGGGGAGCCATGGTGGTTGTTGATTTTGCATGTTGTTGTTATGTTTGGTTTGTTGTTTTAGGATGATTCACATAGGTTTTATTACTTGCATGTTCATTTCTTTGATTCTTGATATTGAGATTGGTTGATCAATAGGGGTAGGATGGAAGTTTGATGTTAGGATATGTTTGGGAAGGCTTAGGATGATGTTTAGTGGTGGTTAGAAGTCTTGGAATCGAGTCTAAGCATGTTTTTGGTATGGTCATTTTTAGGCAGAAACATTTGGTCTATTTTAGAAAAATGATTTTTGTTCCAGGTCTTGAAAACTAAATGTAGTGATAGAGGGTTTTTCTAGCTTTAATTTGGTATAAGGTAGAGCCCGTGACTCAAAACGAGCTAAAAGTTATGACATTTTAAAGATCGGGTACCGGGAGACGAGGACTTTCACAATCCGAATTTGTGCAAAGTTTTAGTCAAATCCCGAGGGTCACAAGTATAATTTGGTAAATGGTCAAGGGTCAAAATTTGGTCCCTAACCTGTATAAATGGGTCTATATGTTGACTTAGGTGTCAAAGAAGTCAAAGGTATTTTTCATATAGGTCAAAGTGGTCAAAATTGGTCGAAGCGCAATTTCAGCCCGTAAAATGTAGTCGTGGAAATGAGTTGCGTAACGGGTCGTAAAAGTAAAAACTTTTATTGGGCTTAAAAACATGTTATCTACAGGTCATATAGGATTTTTAGAAATTTTGTCAAATTTTATAAGCACGGTTTAATAAGGTAAAACAGCCCGTACTTTAGTCAAGTACCGGCGAGAACGAGTAAAAATGGACAACGTAACTAATAAGAACGAATGGAATAAAATGAATGATACTTGTTGTTTTGTTTTTGGCGTGAGTTATACTTGTCCTAAGTGACTTGTATATATGTATTTTATACAGTACCGTAAGTATTTAAATGAGATTACTCATTACGCGTTATTTGTGATAGGTGTTGATTTACCCAGGCATCCGTAACATCGTCAGTGATCACTCCTCGAACTACCGACTACTTAATATCTAAGGTGTGAATTTATAGCCTCGCTTATATTATTTCAAATTGTTTTACCCGCGAGGGAAATGCATGCTAGTTTTTAAAAGGAACGTATATCATGAATGATTGTTAGACCCAAAAGTTGCCTTAGAATTGTGTTGAGTACCAAAGTTGCAAAAGTCCCTAAATTCATGAACTATTAACTATTGTCTTGCCCTCGAGTAGGGGGAAATAGCCGCTTATGCAATTTGTAGTACTACGGGGTTAACGACCCAATGCTAGCCGAGAAGCTGTACTTATAGTAAGTTCTGCGGTAGATTATTTTGTATGAGAAATAAGGTATAATTGCAACTGATGCCTTTAGAAGGGCCACTGGTTGCATCTGAATCATGCCGGTATATTTACGCGGGTGATTGAGTTAACGGATTAGTGTCATGAGCTTAAACACAATTGTCAGTATCCTGATTATAGTTTGTTTGATCGACAAGACTATAAATGATCACGAATGGTTTTTATTATATATACGTTCAAATGGATTGTAAAACCTATGAATTCCACTCAACGTTTTCGTTGACCAAATTTTTGGCATGTGTTTCAGGTAACCGCTGAGAAGTAGGATGGAGCATGCATGGGATGGATGTTGTGTGTACGGCTTGGTGTCCGCTTGTTTTTCCCTCCTTTTCTACTTAAACAATTTTTATGTTTAATGTCATGTGGTTGTAAACTGAAGTTTTTGGGGTTGAGATTCATGGGGACCGAAAACGCTAAACTCTGTGCACTATTTGGGGTTGGAAAAACTGTGGACATGTATTATCTAACAATTTTAAATTTCAAGTTTTAAGTCGACGTCTTTTTAGCGTCGTTTGATATATCTTGTGTGCAATGAATACTGTGTAGCACCCATTGTTGTAGTTCCGCTGCGCATAACAATTGTGGGGGTGTTACAGATTGGTAATCAGAGCCACGAGTTATAGAGAACTAGGTCGTTTTTGAAAATCCTAAACTATAACTTTTGGTGTCGTAAGAAAAAGGGTCCAAGCACACACAACTATCCTGCATGGCTCCGGTAAGATTTATTGTTGTATTTATGGCATTTGACGTATACTTTTGAGTAATATATATATATGTGGGTAATTATTATATAAGTATGGAATTACTATATGTAGACGTTAAATTTTACGTGAAATATCCGACATCGTAATTTTCATATTAATCATGCATGAGCATCATATTATTACATTTCGGGCATATGTACCACCTTTGCATTGCATTTGCATGCATATATTTATAACTATTGTATAATTACTTATGTACCCTCCGAAATTCGCTGTTATTGCAGGAATGGCCGAGGTACCGCCCAACGATAACGGAAACGATGTACGAGCCCAGGACCCCGACCCAAGGAGAACTACTTGCCCCACGCCTATGCGTACTTCCCATCTGGTTGGTGTACCAGATATCCCCAGAAGAGCCGAAGGTGCAATGAGCGCAAATTCTCTTCATCAAAGCATCCCAAGAATTTGCTGTCCCGGACCGAGGATTTATCATGACGTGCGACGGACTGTGAGAGGTTTGGAAGGATCGATGTGCATGAGGTATGTAGTGGAATCAAGGGTGGTCAGTAGATTCGACGAGAATGACAAGGCGGACGAAAGACTGTTGGAAAGGACTTCAAGAATTGCGTATGATGGGATGATGAACACAAGTGCCATCAACAGTTTGAAATCAATGGTTGCAAATTTAAGTTCTAGTCTTGACCGTGTGAGGGAAGATCAGATGAGGTTGTCGAGGATGCAGAGTTGGGAGCATCGTGTGAGGGATTCATTGCCCCCGGATTGGAGATTCGTGGACGATGTGGAGATGGAGGCGAACGACTTCATGGTTCAGCCGCCTACTGGAGGTGCTTGTATTACGGTGGGAAATCAGGTAGCGATTGAGTGTGGATCCACATCAGGGATGAAAAAGGAAACAGAATGTGGGCCGGATGAGAAAGGAAAGGGAAAAGTGGATGATGTGGATGAGGACGTAAGTGATGAGGAAATCGAGGAAGACGACGACGAGCCGCCATCCAAGAGGCCGTGTGGATCACCACATGCCTAGTTACTTGTTTCGTATTTTTCTTTGATCATTGTAATAGAACTATTTTAGACCTTTGTATGATGGTATTATGACAAGAAACTCAAGTACTTGATGTTTTGTGGTGAACGATTGTAGTGGCATTACTTGTCACGATTTTGGTTAACTATCAATACAATCTATGTTACCTTTCATGATCTGTGATATGTCTTAAATTTGATCTTTGTGGTGTGAATTGATGAATATTAGTAACTCCGTAGTGATGTGTCGTTGTATGTATTTTATGTCTGGGAAACTTGATATGAATACTTACATTGTTTTTCTATTTTCCTTGTCTTGCAGAAAGAGATATTCGATAAAACAATGCCTCCAAAGTTGACTGCCGATCGTGTTAACAACATGATTCAGGAAGCAATAGCTAATGCGTTGCAAGCGGACCGAGCTGGGAGAAATCAGGATCCAGGAAGGAACGCGGGGAGACAGCCAGCCCCGAGAGTGTGTACCTATTCTAGCTTTATGAAGTGCGGTCCCACGCAGTTCCGTGGAACGGGTGGAGCCCTAGAACTTAGGCGATGGTTGGAAAAAGTTGAGAGTACGTTTGAAATCAGTGGTTGTGCAGAGGCGGATAAAGTAAAGTTTGCAGCGGCTACGTTTCTGGATGATGCGTTAAGTTGGTGGAATACCCAGGTAGCCACGGTTGGATTGGCTGTGGCAAATGCAAGGACGTGGAATACGACCAAAGCTTTGTTGACAAAGAAGTTTTGCCCAGAGGAGGAATTGGGGCAATTGGAGGACGAATTGAGGCATTTGACCTTAAAGAACAACGATATAGCTGCTTACACCAGGAGATTCAATGAGTTAAGTCTTTTGTGTCCGGACATATTTGCCAATGATGCCAAGAAAATGAAGCAGTATATAAAGGGTTTATCTAGCAACATCAAAGGTGAAACAACTTCGTCGAAACCTGGAACGTTTGACGAAGCGGTTCAAATGGCTCACGCTCTGATGGACGTTAAGCTTCAGGACAAGCAGAACTACATTGCTGAGGGCAACAAAAGGAAATGGGAGGCAGCACAAAGTAATCAATCCCAAGGCCAGAACCGAGGAGGGAATCGAAACAACCATGGGCCGAACCGTAATCAACAGTTTAATCAGAGAAGGAACGAAGGGATGAGGGCAGTGACGAACCCTAGAGGTGTGAAAGTGAACCCCCATTGTGGAAAGTGCAACTTGTATCATGTTGGAAATTGCCCGCCGGCATGCGGCAAGTGTGGAAAGGCAGGTCATAGGACAGCTAGTTGTCGAACGGGAGGAGTAGCCACTGGGGCTAATGCTATCAGGATGAGAGGATGTTATAGCTGTGGAGAAAGAGGGCATGTGCAAGCAAATTGCCCAAAGACAGGAAACAGACGGGGAGGAAATAATGCGGCAGCTGTGTATCAAGTGGGAACTGCTGATAAACCACAAGGTCCCAATGTGGTTACCAGTACGTTTTTGCTAGACGCTTGTTATGCTAGTATTTTATTTGATTCTGGCTCCGACAAGAGTTTTGTAGACGTTAGATTTAGTCGTCATATCGATAGAGAACCGGTGTTGTTAACGACTAGTTATAATGTTGAATTAGCCGATGGAAAAATTGTTAGTACGAATTCTATACTGAAAGGGTGTACCTTGAAGTTAGGAAACTACGCTTTTAAAATCGACTTGATGCCTATAGAGCTAGGATCGTTTGACGTGATTGTGGGAATGGATTGGTTAATGGCGCATAGTGCAACGATCGTCTGTGGTGAGAGATTGGTGCAGATTCCGCTGAGGAATAGGGTTTTGACGGTAAAGGGAGACGAATGCACTTCTCGTTTGAAGGTGATTTCGTGTTTGAAGATGATGAAGTATGTTCCGCGCCGATTTTATCATTGCCTGAAGGAACCGAAGACTTCGTAGTGTATTGTGATGCGTCTCGTAAGGGTTATGGAGCGGTATTAATGCAACGTGAAAAGGTGATAGCTTACGCGTCGAGGCAATTAAGGAAGAATGAGGAGAACTACACGACGCACGATTGGGAATTAGGAGCGGTAGTTTTTGCGTTAAAGTTGTGGAGACACTATCTGTATGGGACAAAGTGTGTTGTATTCACTGATCACAAGAGTTTGCAGCACATTTTAGATCAAAAGGAGTTGAATATGCGACAAAGACGATGGGTTGAACTACTGAGTGATTATGACTGCGAAATTCGCTACCACCCTAGGAAGGCGAATGTTGTAGCGGATGCATTGAGTAGGAAGGAACGGGAGAAACCTTTGAGGGTTAGAGCTTTAGTGATGAGTGAGAGCGTTGACTTAACCGAAACCATACTGAAGGCTCAGGAGAGAGGATTGATGAAAGGGAATGTTGAAGCCGAGAATTTGGGACGAATGTTGAAACCTCTTTTCGTGATTAGGTCAGACGGACTAAGATATTTTGATAATCGGATTTGGTTGCCACTGTGTTCATTTGAGGAAGGAAAGCCTGGAGTTCGAGAATTGGTTATGAATGAGTCGCATAAGTCGAAGTATTCGATACATCCTTGTTGGAAATACGTTTTACGTATTTGTGAAGGATCGGTCGCTCCAACGATAATTATGTAATGGGCTCGTGGTCTACTTTATAATGTATAGTCCATATAGCCCACATGTAGGGTGGGCTATATATATACCCCTCCTAGCATGTTAGGAGGGGGTTGGTTCATTCATTAACACTTTCATTAATCTAATCTTACTTTCTCTCTCTACTATTCTTCCCTCTCCTTTCTCTCTCTACACCTAATCTCCTTCTTCCCCATCTCTTCCACCAAATCCATAGATCTAATCCATCATTTACCAAATCCTTAGAATTAGTAGGCCTTCAATTGGTATCAGAGCCATGGTTGAATCTTAGGATTTGCTTATTTTTTATCTTTTGATTTGGTGGTAAAAATCCTTTCTTTTCTAATTTTTTATATATTTTAGAAACTTTTTAAGTTGAGTAAATTTTCTCGTTATTTTATTTTTTATTTTGGAAAAAGTTTTATTATTAATTGTTATTTTAGATATTAAATTTGATAATCTTGATAATTCGATTTAGACAAGTTTGGGCCGGCTATGTTGTTGGACTCGGTTAAAATTTAGACTAGTTCAAGTTTGGTTGAAATTTCGGATATATTTTGAATAAGATTTCTCTTAAACGATACGTGTCATCGGTCGTGTTGTCGAGTTCTACACGTGACATAGTGATAAAAGTGGTGAGACAAAAAGACGTGACAAGATTTATTTGACGAGATCAAGAATTTTTCCTTCAATTTTCATCAAATCTACAATGGATTCGTTGCATTCGAGATTTCACAAGGGAGAGTTGTATTTAAGGCAAAACGAAGTTAAGAAAAGTGGCATCACCTCCTTTCAACTACTCCAGTCTCATCTTGTCACTCTTTCGGGGATTCAAGGAGGGAGCGAATTTGTGACAATCTTTGGACAAGATCGTCATATATTCATCGACTCAATTTTTACCATCTTGCCCCAACTGGCAGAGCAACTCAACAATGAAACCTTTAATCACTCTGCATCGGCACTTGCTTATAAGGCTCTTGTGACACAACTCACGCCTTTCCTCCGATTCAATATCATCCAACCTGAAAGTTCATTGATTTGCCAATCATTTCTTCGAGATACACATACTGAACTTCGAGTCTTCCGTGATACAATTCTGAAACTCATGACATCAGTCTCGTCTTCGATTTATCAACAATCACAACTTCAGCAAACGTATGATAATGGAGTGCAAGAATCAATGCCGCAGATGCAAGAGGAAAATGGTCATACGGTTGACAACTTGGAGCCTAACGATGGCAAGAGCACGGATTCAGAAGGACAACATGATATCAGTGGCACGTCGGGGAATGTTCACGAGATTTCTCTTGATGACACCTTACCCATTTATGACGAAGAGCCTGCAAACATGGTACAATGTGATGTTAATTATGATGTATATGCTGATGACATACCGCATATTGAGCATTCGAAACCTAATTATGACAAACATGGGATGGAAACGAGTGATAGCAATACCACTTCTGATTCATCCGATGTAAGTCATAATGGGGGAGAGATTGTTCAGAATGCTAAACATCATGATAATTATCCTATAACTGCTTCATTAACTGATTCTGATTCCAAGATTAAAGAGCTCGAAACGATCGTAGCTCGGCAATTTAAAGATCTTGAGGATGCCAAACTTGAATTTTCTAAGAAAACGGACAAATTTGAAACATACTTTGAAAAACTTGAAAAGTCAAACGTTGTTCTTGAAAGAAAATTGGATCAAACTGTTCTAGATTCTAAAGCTGAAAAGGATAATCTTTTGAAACAAATTCAACTGCTTGAATCTAAGTTGGCATCCCAAGATAACGTGCTCAAAGAAAATGAAACATTAAAGGCTCAAGTACAGGAAAAGGTTTTTGCTATAGCTGCGTTGAAAAACGAGTTAAGGAAAAGTAAAGGACCTGGTGTGGACACTAAGCTTGAAAAACCATCAATCTTGGGGAAACCGCCTACAAATCAGTTCGTCAGACAACCGACTGTCAGACAACCTACTGCATTTGGATTCGAGCGATCACAATCCTCGAGACCGCGGTTTGCCTCCCAAGTTGATTTGGTTCATCTTATTAGACCAGTTACTCCAGCAACTAGGCCCAATGTGATCACTCCAGCTTTAGCAAGACCAAATCATATGATTGCCTCTAGTTTCCCTAAAGATACCAAGACCACGTCTAGAACTAGTTCAAATGACGTTTGCCATAAATCTGGTCTTGGGGAAGCTAAGCAAAAGACACATGCAAGAGATAACAATGTCCAACCTAGTCAGATGCCTTCTAGATTACCCAACACTGCTAACCGTAGCATGCCATCTTCTAGGAGCATCGATCAATCATCTAGGAATTATTCAGACATTAAATATGCTACTTGTAAAACATGTAGAAAATGTGTCTTTACGGCAAATCATGATGCTTGTGTCAAGAAATTACTTGATGAGGTAAACTCCCGTGCTCGAATTAAGTCCCAGTGGATAGCTAAAATCAAACCCTTTGGTAAAGTTTGGCGCCCCACTGGTAGAACTTTTACTCTTGTAGGAAACGAGTGCCCTTTAACTAGGATAGTCTCTGATTCTACGAAGACTACTAGGGAGGAAATTGCAAAGGATGATACATCACTTAAGCCCGAACTTAAGATTTTCTATAAAAGGAAACGTTTGCCAACTAAGACAAGTGAATCATCCCCTCAGGCCACCTCTGACACAAGTAAAGCCAACTGTGAACCCCCACGTGCTTCAAAAATAGATATCTCTAACCCATGCAAAAGTATACAAACTCCTAATGAGATTGCAGTTACCAAAGTTGATGTTCCAAAAGAACGAAGCGGTCCAATCGTTGTGTACCGTTCAACTAAGGACACTCTTAGAGTTTGGTTGCTGAAGAAGCAGATATCAGAGAAACAAATGTCTCAGGGGATTCATGGTTAAGCTGCAAACTAGGACTTATAGTCACATCACAGACTATAACTCGATCTTCAAAGAAAGGAAAGTTTATCGCCGATGGTAAACTTATCCTAATAACGAGAAATTAATTTTTCTCGGGCATGAGCTTTTATCAAAAACATTCCAAGTTTTTTAAGCTCATGCATAATGGTTTATCATTAAATATCAGATGGTAACCCGTGCTTCAAATAAAGGAAAGTTTATCGCCGATGATAAACTTATCCTTACAACGAGAAATTAAAATTTCTCGGACACGAGCTTACATTTAAACCATTCAAAGGTTTTAAGCTCGTGTACATGACTTACAGTTAAATGTCAGACTGTAACTCGAACTTCAAATAAAGGAAAGTTTATTATTAATGATAGCTTATCCTCGTAACGGGAAATTAAATTTTCTCGGTCATGAGCTTGTATTAAAACATTCCAGGTTTTAAGCTCAGAAAGGAAAGTGAATCTTTTAAATAAGAGAACTTTTCCTCATAACGAGAAATTCACCTTTCTCGGTCATGAGCTTTTCGTTAAAACATTCAAAGTTTTTCAAGCTCATGAAAACGACTTCTAAGTATATGTCAGCTTAGGACTCGTTCTTCAGATAAAAGGAAAGTTTATCGTCGATGATAAACTTATCCTTAACAACGGGAAGTTTACAACTTCTCGGACTTGAGCTCGCCTTTAAGATATTCAACATCTTAAGCTCAAGTAATTTTTTTTTCAAAACTGTGAACACAATTTTTCAAGAATTTCTCAAAAAGGTTTTTCTAAATCTTTCAAAATTGTGTGTTCAAAAACGTTTTGATAAAACGAGCATGTCTTCTGGAATCGATAATATTTACGAACCTAGAAATGTCATTCAATAATGACACGGGGTTGTAAATAAAGTTCGAGCAGAAGTTCAAACTTTTAAAACATGCTCAAAATGGTTTGCTATTATTTCAGATAGCAACCAGCTTTTCATAATCGAGTCAAGCATTTCACCGGAAAGCTTTGACTCTACAACGAGAATTAATTTTCTCGGGGACGTGACGAGGTGACCAACATTCGTGAACAAGAACCATGTGCTTCTTTCATATGCTGTTCTCCATTATTCAGGTCCAACCTCGTACATTGCTAATCTTGTGAATTCATTATTATATCTGATCTTTGCACGTAATAAATACCTTACACTTGTGTTTAAAAGGTATTTAATTTACGTTTCAAGTACACCCTCATTAATTTGAGGGGGAGCTTGTTAAAATCATGAAGATAATTGGATTTGCATTTTTCTTCCCAAATTTTCTTAAAATATTATTAAATCAATTGATATTAAAAACATCGATTGGGTTAATATTTTTAATATGGGGGAGAAAATGTGATTTAATATGGGATATGATCAATCACAAATGGTTTGACTTAACGTGTTAGCTCATCCCGACATGTGCGAAATGTTTTCGAATATCGTAGCATATGTTAAGGGGGAGCAAAATGGATTTGCACTTCAAAATGGATTTCATGGTGACACACACTTACCCAAAACATCTCTTTTCACGACGATGAAGATTGTGGTGACATAAGGATGGTAGGATAGGTTAAAGTCCAATGATTTCTCTAGAACCGGAGGAATCTTCCCAAGGACATTCCATAGCTAGAAATAGTAGTCCTTAGGAAAGATGGAGAAAGATTGTGAATGTAGCTGAATGCCGACCAAGTACTTAAGTTAGCACTGGAACAATCACAACAAGGTGCTAGTGATGACGTATTGGTAAGCATTGAAGGGGTTGAAGAATGAAAAAGAATTGTAAAGATAAAGGGTGTAAAGAAAGAAGCCCTCCTTACAACCTTAGGCAGAAACCGGGTCAATTCATATGCTATTGAGATCATTTTATGATTCTCGATATTGAAGATAGACATCATGGACCCAGTGATGCAAGGCACAACCCATCCCAGCTAACTCAGATATCTCTTAAAAGATATTTGTTTTAATCACACGGAGACAACACATTATCTATTGATTTATTCACTCCGAATAAATTGGTATTGAAAAGGTGGCACTCCTCTCCAGCCTCCGATCACTAAAAATCCAAAATGCACGATCGAGTCTAGAGCCATTTGAGATCATCAAATATCTCATTAGGACACACTTTCATATCTACTTGCTTCTTCACACACTGTGAAAAGTAAGAAAGTTCTTAAGAGTCCTACGCAAAATCTTCATGATCTTGCCTGAACATCCGAGTAATACGAAAGTATTTACAATGAAGATGGAAATCCTTCTTGAGCGAATATCAAAAAGCTCATGGTAGGTGACTTGTGCGATTCTTTATGAATCAAACTTGTGATAACTGGAAAGCAACAGTGGTTTAATTCTTAAATGAATTTAAACACGTTCCAGGCCTCTACGCATTATCATATGATCTTGCCAGAACACTCAGAGTGACTCTTTATTGATCACAGTGATGAGTGGAAATCCTTTTAGTGTTAACATCAAACAGCACTTGGTAGGTAACTTGCAAGATTCTATATGAATCAAGCTAGTGACAACTGGAAAGCAACGATGGTGCGGTTCTTAATTGAACTTCACTTGTTCCAGGAACATGAATTGACGGCTTCAAATCATGCGGATAATATTATCCAAATGATTCACTCTTTACGTTCGCAGTCAGCTTTGGACGGTCGAGTAAAGAGAACGGGTTACCCGCGAAATCTTGTCAAGGAGGTTCTTTATTGAAACTACCTGTCACAAGTACGATATTTAATATCGTCCAACGGTCTTCACCGACCGGAGGTAAAATGCTACCGAATTAGAATGAAATGTTCAAGGCCATTTCATCCGTGTATATTGTTTGTTGCTAACTGTCTTATGCAGCGTAACAAGAAGGTGGCATTGCGGTGTACAATCCAAAAGAAGTCGTCACCACATGCTTATACTACATACACTTAGTACTTCAACAAATTCAAGAAAGTCTGAAGGTCAAGTCTTCCGCTGTATCAATCTCTGAAGCTTTCAAGAATTTAAAGGTATAAGTATGTGGAACATGAAGTCACGAAGAGGCAAATTTCACAAGTGATAAATGCACAAGGTCAAGGCAAGGAAACATGCTCAAGACTAAAGTCAAAGATCACATCAAGCATATTCACAAGAACAAGATCGAAGACTCAAGCATAGATGCTAGGTTTAAGATTGGTGTGACCTCCCTTAGGGGGAGATTGTTGGAAATGTGTTTTCCCAAAGAAAGTCTCGGTCACATCATTATTAGCATAGATCACGAGCCATAGTATATTTAGAACTTTGTAACTTGGAGCGACCTCCCTTAGGGGGAGATTGTTGGAAATACGTTTTACGTATTTATGAAGGATCGGTCGCTCCAACGATAATTATGTAATGGGCTCGTGGTCTACTTAATAATGTATAGTCCATATAGCCCACATGTAGGGTGGGCTATATATATACCCCTCCTAGCATGTTAGGAGGGGGTTGGTCATTCATTCATTAACACTTTCATTAATCTAATCACTTTCTCTCTCTACTTTTCTTCCCTCTCCTTTCTCTCTCTACACCTAATTTCCTTCTTCCCCATCTCTTCCATCAAATCCATAGATCTAATCCATCATTTAACAAATCCTTAGAATTAGTAGGCCTTCAATTGGTATCAAGAGCCATGGTTGAATCTTAGGATTTGCTTATTTTTTATCTTTTGATTTGGTGGTAAAAATCCTTTCTTTTCTAATTTTTTTATCCATCTTTTCATAATTCGATAAATTTTTTTATCAATTTTTATAAATCTTATCATTTTTTTTAATAAAGTTATCCATTTTTCTATCAATTTTATCAATTTTTATTTTTTTATCAGTTTTATTTTTACGTGTTTTGTTTTAATCAGTTTTTTGTTTTATTATTATCAGTTCTATCAATTTTTTAAATTATCTAGTTTAATTAAAATTTTTTTTTTTTTTAATAATCAAGTCTATCAAATCTGTCTATTGTCTATTGTCCAAATCTGTCAAATCTGTCTATTGTCCAAAAATTGTCCACTCAGTCCAAAAAAATGTCATCAGTCCATAGTTATCAGTTTTTGATCCAAAGTTTTCAGTCCAAATCTGTCAAGTGTCATCAGTCCGGTTTGATCCATCCCGTTGTCTGATTTCAGTTTTTCCGAATGGTCATTTTTTCAGAATAGACGTATTATCCGAATGGTCATTTTTTTTTTTTTCCGAATTGACTCAACTTTCCGAATTGACAAAAATGTTCCGAATAGCCAAAAATGTTCCGAATAGCCAAAAAAGTTCCGAATAGCAAAAAAAAAAGTTCCGAATAGACAAAAAAGTTCCGAATAGACCAAAAGTTCCGAATAGTCAAAACTTTCCGAATAGGAAAATCTTCCGAATAGGAAAAACTCCCGAATAGACCAAACTTTCCGAATGGTCAAAACTTTCCGCATGGTCAAAACTTTCCGAATGGACAAAGTTTTCCGAATGGTCAAAAGTTCCGACTAGGGAAAAAAGTTCCGCATAGACTCAAACCCACACCTCTCGACAGACACCCCTCACTCTCGACAGACACCCCTCACTCTCTCCCTCGAACCAACTCAAACATACACCATCGACTGAACCCTTACCCGACTCGACCACAACTCAAACTCAAGACCCACCCCTCACGATCTCATCACTCTCTCAATCACCCAACTCCCTCTCTCGACTCAAGACCCTCAAAAACTCATTTACACATACACTCGACTCCCTCAACCTTGACACAGGTCTCACCTTTCACTCAATTCACCCCTCTCTCCCCAACCACCTACACTCCCTCACCGAAACCCAACTCACTCCCTCACCGAAACCCAACTCACTCCCTGGACTCCCTCACCGAAACCCAACACCTCTCGTCTAAACCCCTCCCTCACACCCACATTCAAAACAGACCTCGAAATACAAAACAATAAGCCACAAAAACTCTCGATCTCACTTTTATTCAAAAGGATCATTGATCCAAGACTCATCACAGAATGACGCTACAGATGAAGAGAGGGACTCAACAGAACAATTAAAGAGAACCTACCCGAGACCGTATACACGATCTTGACGCCGCTTCTTTGTTTAAGTGATCATTACTCGAACAAGTTTTGGTGATTGTTGATCTGAGGTGTAACGGTCGAGATGACTTTTGAATCTATGGATATTGATTGGCATTTGGTTAGAGATTTAGATGAGATTGTTGGAAATGTGTTTTCCCAAAGAAAGTCTCGGTCACATCATTATTAGCATAGATCACGAGCCATAGTATATTTAGAACTTTGTAACTTGGAGCGACCTCCCTTAGGGGGAGATTGTTGGAAATACGTTTTACGTATTTGTGAAGGATCGGTCGCTCCAACGATAATTATGTAATGGGCTCGTGGTCTACTTTATAATGTATAGTCCATATAGCCCACATGTAGGGTGGGCTATATATATACCCCTCCTAGCATGTTAGGAGGGGGTTGGTTCATTCATTAACACTTTCATTAATCTAATCTTACTTTCTCTCTCTACTATTCTTCCCTCTCCTTTCTCTCTCTACACCTAATCTCCTTCTTCCCCATCTCTTCCACCAAATCCATAGATCTAATCCATCATTTACCAAATCCTTAGAATTAGTAGGCCTTCAATCCTGGATCGGATAAGATGTACCACGACCTGAAGAAAGTCTATTGGTGGCCGAATATGAAGGCAGATATTGCTCGTTACGTCAGTAAGTGTTTGACTTGCGCGAAGGTTCAGGCAGAACATAAAAAAAACCATCTGGATTGTTGGTACAACCGGAAATCCCAGAATGGAAATGGGAGAAAATCGCAATGGATTTTGTGACGGGTTTACCTAGGACTCCTAGTGGATGCGATATGATATGGGTAATTGTGGATAGGTTGACGAAATCTGCTCATTTCTTACCTATGAAGAAGACGGACAGCATGGAAAAACTCGCCAGCGTGTACGTGAAGGAGATCGTCTGTAGACATGGAGTGCCGTTATCGATCATTTCGGATCGCGACAGTAGATTTACGTCGGAATTTTGGAAATCGCTTCAACGTGCGATGGGCACTGAACTGAGTTTAAGCACGGCTTATCACCCGGAAACTGACGGCCAGAGTGAACGAACGATTCAAACGATGGAGGACATGCTCCGAGCATGCGTGATCGATTTTGGAGGAAGTTGGGAACGCCACTTGCCTCTGGTGGAATTTTCGTACAATAATAGTTATCATGCGAGTATCAAAGCGGCACCGTTCGAAGCATTGTATGGAAGGAAGTGTAGATCGCCCGTGTGTTGGAGTGAAGTAGGGGAGAGTCAATTGACTGGACCCGAAATGGTTTTAGAAACGACAGAGAAGATCGTGCAGATCAAGAACCGACTACTTGCTGCGAGAAGCCAACAGAAAAGTTATGCCGATAACCGAAGGAAACCGTTGGAGTTTAAAGTTGGAGATATGGTTATGCTCAAGGTATCACCATGGAAGGGTGTAATTCGTTTTGGAAAGAAAGGAAAGTTGAGTCCGAGGTATATTGGACCGTTTAAGATCGTTGAACGAATTGGACCAGTAGCGTACAAGTTAGAGTTGCCGACCGAGCTTAGTGCTATTCATGACACGTTTCACGTATCGAACCTGAAGAAGAGTTTGGCGGACAAGGAATTGGTGATTCCTTTGGACGAGATTCGACTAGACGACAAAATGCACTTTGTGGAAGAACCTGTGGAAATTATGGATCGGGAGGTCAAGCGGTTGAAGCGTAGTAGGATTCCTATTGTGAAGGTCCGATGGAATTTTAAGCGTGGACCGGAATACACCTGGGAACGTGAGGACTTTTTCAAGGAAAGGTATCCTCATCTGTTCCAGTAGCACGAAATGTGAGTACAAGAAGAGGCGAGCGCCGGGACGTCGCTCTCTTTAAGGAGGGGTGGATGTGACACCCTAGAATCGAGGTTATTAACGTTACCCTAAATTACTCTAAATTTTGAAATTTTTAATAAATTATAATTTCTATACTTATAAGTATTTTGGTTAAAGCCGATGTTCGAGGTTATAATTTTTACATTTGACGTTTTAAGAAGGACGATGACGATTACGATCCCGAGGGATGCCCAATTTCATATAATTTTTGACGATTTATCGATAATGTAATTTTTCGAGAATTTTATTTACGGTTCGTGTTAAGTTGAGTCGGGTGAGTTTTATAGCCTTCCGAGTACATTTAAAGTATCCCAAAAATATTTTGGAGCGTTCGGGAAGATTTCCGACTCCCGTAAAATTTTCAAAATTGACAAATGAGTCGAACCCGCAAAGTTTTGAGGTCGTTTTCTATTTAAGGACAAAAGAAGCCAAATATTGCATTTAAGCCCCTCCCAACCCACCAAAAAGGCCCAAACTTGTCATAAACACAAACACACACAACATTTACAAAAAAAATCAAACCCACTCCCTCTCTTGTCTCTCTATCCGACGAACACCCCCCACCACCATCAAAAACCCACCAAAAATCTTCTTCCACTTGATTTTTCAAAAATCTAAGGTTAGACCACACTTAGTTTGGTCATTCCCCACATATTCACGTGCTCAAATCCAACATGCATTGACAAAAAATTTTCAAGATTTTTCCATATGATCCAAATTTGTTTTTGAGGCTAAAAGAGCTAATGCATGTTGATAATTAAGTGTTATGGAAGTATAAACACCATGAAAACCCACCAAAATTAATTTGGTTGTGGTGATTGGGTCACCCAAACCCCACGGCAAAGGGGGTGTTTGGGGAGCCATGGTGGTTGTTGATTTTGCATGTTGTTGTTATGTTTGGTTTGTTGTTTTAGGATGATTCACATAGGTTTTATTACTTTCATGTTCATTTCTTTGATTCTTGATATTGAGATTGGTTGATCAATAGGGGTAGGATGGAAGTTTGATGTTAGGATATGTTTGGGAAGGCTTAGGATGATGTTTAGTGGTGGTTAGAAGTCTTGGAATCGAGTCTAAGCATGTTTTTGGTATGGTCATTTTTAGGCAGAAACATTTGGTCTATTTTAGAAAAATGATTTTTGTTCCAGGTCTTGAAAACTAAATGTAGTGATAGAGGGTTTTTCTAGCTTTAATTTGGTATAAGGTAGAGCCCGTGACTCAAAACGAGCTAAAAGTTATGACATTTTAAAGATCGGGTACCGGGAGACGAGGACTTTCACAATCCGAATTTGTGCAAAGTTTTAGTCAAATCCCGAGGGTCACAAGTATAATTTGGTAAATGGTCAAGGGTCAAAATTTGGTCCCTAACCTGTATAAATGGGTCTATATGTTGACTTAGGTGTCAAAGAAGTCAAAGGTATTTTTCATATAGGTCAAAGTGGTCAAAATTGGTCGAAGCGCAATTTCAGCCCGTAAAATGTAGTCGTGGAAATGAGTTGCGTAACGGGTCGTAAAAGTAAAAACTTTTATTGGGCTTAAAAACATGTTATCTACAGGTCATATAGGATTTTTGTAAATTTTGTCAAATTTTATAAGCACGGTTTAATAAGGTAAAACAGCCCGTACTTTAGTCAAGTACCGGCGAGAACGAGTAAAAATGGACAACGTAACTAATAAGAACGAATGGAATAAAATGAATGATACTTGTTGTTTTGTTTTTGGCGTGAGTTATACTTGTCCTAAGTGACTTGTATATATGTATTTTATACAGTACCGTAAGTATTTAAATGAGATTACTCATTACGCGTTATTTGTGATAGGTGTTGATTTACCCGGGCATCCGTAACATCGTCAGTGATCACTCCTCGAACTACCGACTACTTAATATCTAAGGTGTGAATTTATAGCCTCGCTTATATTATTTCAAATTGTTTTACCCGCGAGGGAAATGCATGCTAGTTTTTAAAAGGAACGTATATCATGAATGATTGTTAGACCCGAAAGTTGCCTTAGAATTGTGTTGAGTACCAAAGTTGCAAAAGTCCCTAAATTCATGAACTATTAACTATTGTCTTGCCCTCGAGTAGGGGGAAATAGCCGCTTATGCAATTTGTAGTACTACGGGGTTAACGACCCAATGCTAGCCGAGAAGCTGTACTTATAGTAAGTTCTGCGGTAGATTATTTTGTATGAGAAATAAGGTATAATTGCAACTGATGCCTTTAGAAGGGGCACTGGTTTCATCTGAATCATGCCGGTATATTTACGCGGGTGATTGAGTTAACGGATTAGTGTCATGAGCTTAAACACAATTGTCAGTATCCTGATTATAGTTTGTTTGATCGACAAGACTATAAATGATCACGAATGGTTTTTATTATATATACGTTCAAATGGATTGTAAAACCTATGAATTCCACTCAACGTTTTCGTTGACCAAATTTTTGGCATGTGTTTCAGGTAACCGCTGAGAAGTAGGATGGAGCATGCATGGGATGGATGTTGTGTGTACGGCTTGGTGTCCGCTTGTTTTTCCCTCCTTTTCTACTTAAACAATTTTTATGTTTAATGTTATGTGGTTGTAAACTGAAGTTTTTGGGGTTGAGATTCATGGGGACCGAAAACGCTAAACTCTGTGCACTATTTGGGGTTGGAAAAACTGTGGACATGTATTATCTAACAATTTTAAATTTCAAGTTTTAAGTCGACGTCTTTTTAGCGTCGTTTGATATATCTTGTGTGCAATGAATACTGTGTAGCACCCATTGTTGTAGTTCCGCTGCGCATAACAATTGTGGGGGTGTTACAAGGCGTGTTGTGTTTTGATTTGGCATTGTTGTTTTTATACTAACCATAATTAGTATTTGTATTAGTAGCACTCTACTAATACGTATTATCGTTTTTCGGTTTTTGTGTGAATATTATTACTATATTGTATACGTAGAACAATAAATACACAAGTACTCCAAATACGTGAGAAATCACAACCTTGACTTGGGAGGTCATTACCCAATCATTGTATTCGAATATCAAACCAAAGAAAAGGCAAAAATAGATAAATACTTTCGTGAAGCTTAATCTTGAAAATACAAACTATAAGGTGGGTATAAGGCGGATATTATAAAATATATCCTAAGGAAAAAGGCTCTTAAGTGCTTCGCGCCGCCTCGTTTCCCCGCTTGCTTGTGAGTATTTGATTGTGAGAGTGAATCGAGGGTTTTGCCGCCCAAAGTATTACTAAGTATCATATATATTTTCTAAAATTTGAAATAAAAAATTTCTAAAAATCCTAAATAATATAATTAAGAGAAAAACACAAATTATAGCTCCTAAACCTTTTTTAATAATTTTATAAAAATCTTTAAAGTTTATAAAAAACCTTAAAATAATATAAAATTAAAAATTAAAGTTTTTGAAACCAAAACTAGTTGTAAACCTCAAAAATATATTTTAAAACCTAAAAACTATTTTTCCTAAAAAATTAAAATCTTTTTTCTATTTTTTAATGATTTTCTAAAAAACGTCTAATAATTAAATTCTAAAAAATAAACTAATAAGTGGAAAAATATAAAACTAATTTTGAAAAATCAACTATCCTATAAACTTCCTAGGAAAAATAAAAGGAACAAAAATCTGCTTAAAAATAAGCTGAAAATAAGCTTAAATGCTACGGCTTAATTATAAAAAGACAAAACAAAAACTGGTTAAAGGATTTAACAATCCACCCTTGGTCAGTAAAAGACCCAAGGGCAGAATGGTTAAGTTGTTTGTGTGATGAACGGCAGGTCGTGGGTTCGAGGCTATACAACCCCTTTTTTTACTCCTTCTTTTTTTTTTTTTTTTTGCTTTTTAACTTTTACCAAACCAACAGGTGACCTTAGCAAGCTTGAAAACTTAATCCACTTTACCAAATTTAAGCCAAATCAAAGATTTAAAAACGTGCCAGTATGTGTTATGAACACAAGCAGCTTTGGTATTGTGTTTTGCTTTTTCTCAAGTTCCAAAAGCCAAGAGGAACCTGGCTTATGGCTTATTTGTGGATTATTGGTGGACAGAAGGGGCACTCTTGTGCTCCTTTGAGCACAAGAAGTCAAAAAGTAGCTAAATAAACACTCAACACCACAGAATAAGCAAATCAAGCACACACAGGCTCAAACAAGTTCTCTGTGACAGAAACTAGGATCTAGTGGACTGTTTTGCTTATCAAATGCACTCTAGTTAACTCTCAATTGCTCAAAATTGGCATACAAGCTCACAAGATCCTACACAAGCAACAACAAACCTACAATCTCCCTATAACACAACAGCTAACAAAGATCAAATGCCAAATATCATGAAAATCAAACACATATGACTCATGCAGATTTTTGACTACACTTCTTTCTTTTAAATCCACACTAAATAACTTCTAACTTGATCCAAACTAATTTACCAACTTACTAACACCTAACTTAACCTTAATCAAGTTGTCTAACACCTTTTAATAACACTAATTAAATCTAATGTCCTGCTAAAACCTATAGCCAAACACCCTTTAAGATTATGGAAAACGTATTTTAACACACCAAAACCTTATGATCTCTACTAAAACTGACTCATCTACCATCTAACATGCATATCATCTAACAAGAACACAAATCAACCCATTATAACACTCTTGAGCAACAAATCACACAAGATCATATGAACAAGCAATTTTTCTGAAATTTGAACAAGGAAAAAGGTTTATACCTTAGGGCTTTACATCCAAAGCCCTAGAGGATGTAAATCCTCCTCCCTACCAGCCCGGGCTGGTGCTGAACACAATATCAACAAGCCTTCTCAACACCTGCTCAAAATCAAAACAAAAGAAGAAGAAGAACAAGCAATAATATATTACTGATTTCTTTTTCTTTCCTTTTAAAACACTTCCAAAACCTTTTCTTACCTTCTAAAAACGTTTTTAAAACACCTTAACACCAATTACTACTAACCTCTTAACCACCAAAATCCTAAAACAGATTTCTTCCAAAAATTCTTTGATTTTCAGAAACTTTTGAAATAACTTGAAACCTCAATATTACTTAACCAAATTAAAGTATGGAACTCAGAATCAAGCTTCTTCACAACACTCAATCTTTTAAAAACAATAAAAAAGGAATTATACTTGAATTTTTCAAAAACCAAACTTTTTATTTCTTTAAAAAGGAATTACATGTGAGAGACTTGAAACTGGAACAAGGGACTCCAACAGGCTTGGGTCTCCTTTTATAGAGCCTATAGAACATACTAGAATGAAAAAAGCTAAACCCTAATCCTAGAAAAATTCCACATTTGCCCTTGACGCGTCTTTGAGTGATTTTGGTGTCAAATTGATCTAGACCGTTTCTTTTTGCGTTGTGTCCAAGCAAATCATCTCTACTGTTGATTATGGCCACGTCATAAACTTGGGGACAAAGGAATGATGCTATTGGATGAGAGGGAATTGGGGGTTTGGGACCACAGGCGTGGGAAAGGGATTTGGTGAGTGGGATTAGTTTTGGTGCGTGTGAATCACTCGTGGCCAGGTTTAATTGGGAATTTACCCAGGATAAGTGGTGGTAAGTTCTGGGAGTGAAAAGGGATGAATAGTAAACTCTTGAATCCGAAATTAGGGGAACTCAAGGTGTTAAGCGCCATTTTTTTGTTTAAATGTTTTCTTGTGACACATTTGGTCCTTGGCTTTTGATATTTTTAGCATTTAAAGTCTTCCAGCCCTAAAAACGATTCTGCCTTGTTAATAACTTTCAAGACTTTACATTTTTGGCACCAACTTGGAAAAAGGTTATTAAAGGGTTATTTTTGACATTTTTGGATAATTCAAGGACTGAACTTGGACAATCTTGATCTTCAAAGGTCTTCAATGTCTCTTAAACTTCATGAGGGACTATAATTGGCATTTTGAAATTGTTGAGGGACCATTCTTGCCATTTCTTCAAAGTTGAAGGACCTTTTTGCAATTTTGACAAACTTAAGGGACCAAACTTGTAATTATTAATATACAAGGGTTTTAAGTGTCATTTCTTCATAGAATGAGGATCAATCTTGTTTTGTCTTCAAGTCTTCAAGGGTATTTGAGGAAAATTCCATGATTAGGGCCCGGTTCTTTGTACGGCTTCGTTTCTCGTGTTCGTTTTTCCTTGTATCTTGTGATCTTTTGTCTTTTTCACGATATCCATACCTAAAATACACAAGTAAACAAACACAAGCATATATATGGTATTTTATGACATTTTAATGCATTTAAAGCCCGAAAAGAACGATGAGATCATGTATAAATGCCATCTCATCACTCCCCCATACTAAGCCATTGCCGTGTCCTCACGCAATGCTAGAATAAAGTATCTAAGCATCACCAAAGTTCAATTTTATTAACCTTTATTGAAGAGTAAAAGACTTGCAACATACTACGAGATTGTGTAAAGACATAATGTATGATTTTCATCACCAAAATGTGACTTTTAGGGTCTAAGAATAGAAACAAGTTAATGTCCCTTAGAGTAAATTTCGTCATCCTTGATTGTCATACATTCCATGCTAAGTGCAAAAACAAGATCATTGTTGGTACAAGTCACAATGCTAACACTACTCATACGTTCAAATTGTGTAATACTTTTTCTCCCCGCAATCCTAGTTATTATAAAAGGAAATGGGTTACTAGCATTTTTTATCTATTTGTCATGGATCACAAGTGATTCATATTGACTTATTTGAGTAGTTATTAGTCCGAAAGCAAAGTAGCACGATTTGATCAATAGTTAGCCGAAGGACAAAATCTTTTAAAACGGCTTCTCGTGTATCTCCTTAAGTTCATATCTTGGCATAACTCGTTTCACGATTTGAGACCTTTCTCGGACCGATATTTGGCATGTACTTCATACTTCAAATCTTGGGAAGACGTTCTTGAAATAATGGTCTTCTCTTCTTATATTTGGAATTTCTTCACTTGACGTTTTTGAGAGATTCTTCATATAGGACCACGACTTCATCATTTTTCTTCAATCTTTACTTTGGATTTTGATATACAACAATCCGCCTCCTTTTCGGACTTGGATATATTCATCCTCATACCTTTTTAGGGTCTTTTTGGATAGACTTTCTCCATTCTTTAGGGGAGTAATTGCTTCTCGTCGTGTGTCTCGATCCTTCATATTGATTTTGGAACAATGATACTTCACATCATCTTTGGATCTTTAGCAAAAATAGAGCTCCTCATGCCTTGTTAGGGCCTTTTTGGATGATCGCCAATCTTCGCGTCCCGTTTCAATAAGTTATGCCTTGGCTATGAACTCTATTCAACCCCGAGCAACTTTTAAACGATCTTGCGCTAGAGGCTAAGTAATTTTTCAAATCGTACGACCTTACTTATTGCAATTATGTTTTATTCCTAATGCATTGATCTTATGGGAAGAAAAAGCCACAATTAAAAACATATGAGTTTTTGAAAGAACACTTTCATGTTCTACGTTTAGCATGATCACTTGTCTAACTCTATCATTTCTCGTTCTTCACTATTTAAAGACCTCTAATTAAAGAGACTCGTGAATACTTAGCCATGCAAGTCAAAATTAAGCCAAATTTGGATTAGCTTTCATTAAGACTATATCAAATCAAAGTTTTGGGTTTTCAAGCCACCTATAGGATCTTGCACTTTCTTGGACTTTTTCAAGTTTAGAGAATGCGTTTTAAAGTTCCCTTGATAAGTGACTTTCTAGAATCAATTATAGGAACTTGCGAAAAGTTCTTGTTCTTAACCCGAATGAATTAAGACTTTCGCGTTTTAAAGCTCCCTATATAAAAGTCTAGCAAAACTTGAATTGAGCGGGTTAAGGAATGTAAATGGCTCCAAATGCCCATCAAGTCAAAAATTAACTCTTATTCTACCCATCGGAAAATATACATTCGTGTCTTAAAAACACTTATGAAAACTAAGAAAAATTTTAAAATTTGGCCATTTTTAGCCTTATTAGCAAAGCAAAACATTGAAAGTTGGAAAACGTGAGGGCGTAGCAAAGCAAGTACCTATTCACCCCCATACTAAAAGTAAACATTGTCCTCAATGTTTCGAGTCTAAAGGTGGAGCACCCCCATACTAGAGACGAAGAGTCGAATGCTTAGGATCTAGCATGGAAAGGGTGATCAACAATATATCTAAAGCCGTTTATTAATTATGCTAAAAGATAATTGTTAGAACAATAAAGGATATGTCATGGAATCGTGAAAAACTTCTTCAAACGAACGATGGAGGCTCACGTAAACGAACACGAGAGTCTTCAATCGTAGATGATGATGATGATCTAGATAACACAATCACAAACAACCACGAGACAACGAGTTGGAAGGGTACAAGTCCCCTTATTAGTGAACATAAAACATAAAGATAAGCATGGGAACTCCCCCACGAGGCACCTCGTTTTTGATTACCGAGTCATGAGCTCGACTCGATCCCCTTAAAATGTGAACATTTAGGGATTTCATGGTGTGGTCAAATTTTTGATGGGGCTTACATGATAAACAAGGCCCAAAAAGCAACCGGTATAAAGGACTAAGTCCTTAAATGATGCAAAATACCGGGGTCGAAAATGGCGTTCTCGTTTCCATTGGAAAAACAAATTAACACCACTCCAACATGTGCCATAAACTCAAAGAGTTTGAAGAAAATAGATGAGAAATAGAAGGGTGAGACAATTGGTAAGACAAACGTTTGAGCTACTCGAGGTAGACTCGCACCAAGCAAATAGATATAGTTTCCATTTATTGCATCGGTGGAAGACCGAGATTTCCCTTTACATGAAATTCCGGGATCGAATATCTCGTCCTCGGTGGACAAGGATGAGGGAACATAAGGGGCTTCCCCCATACTAGAACCACACAAATCATCGTCAAAAGGAGTAGACGAGTTTGTAGTACTCAAATCACGTGGTGATGACGGAGTTAGATTTGTAGAAAAATCAATTAAATCACATTTAAGATCTTTTCCTTTTTTATCTTTTAAACTCTCCTTATGAAAACCCTTTTTGATTATGTCGAAAATATTCGGTGTTTCTAAGACGATGTTAGTTACACTAAAAATTCTCACATTTTGAAACCGTTTTGGTTTTGGTGGTGGCAAGTTCTCAAAACGTTTATCGACGAAGAAAACCTCCCCATTGGGGTCTACATATTCATCATCCGAAGGATCTTCCGTAGAAACCGGCAACTTATCAACACTTTTCAAGAATGAATGTTCGACATGAGGCGAAGGATTTTTCGATTCAAGTATTGATGGTTTCTTCTTTGTAGGCTTAGCACTCATAACCTCCACCGGCGGAGGAAATGGTAAATTGTTTTTGGAGACATTCCCTAAAACTCTTGGTGAAAATTCTTTGCAAACGACATTGGTCGAGTCACCATGGTTTAAAGTTGCAATAGAATATACATGAGAAAGATTGGAGTTTTGTGTTGCATTGATGACAAGTTCTTCTTCATTGAAACGAAGGGTGATTTTACGAGCATGAACATCGATAAGTGCTCGTGATGTATCCAAAAATGAACGACCCAAAATGAGAGGAACTTTTCGATCGATGGGAATGTCTACAACGATAAAGTCAACGGGATAGTAAAACTTTCCGACTTTAACGAAAACGTCCTCGGCTACTCCACATGCCATGATCGTAGAATGATCGGCCATCTCGATGGACATGTTCGAAGGAGTAAGAGCCGGAAGCGAAAGCGATTTGAAAATCTCGAGAGGCATTAAATTAATACTAGCACCAAGATCGGCCAAGGCGTAGCATTCCTCCATATCTTGTATAGCACACGGAATCAAAAATTTACCGGGATCACCGACTTTTTGTGGTATGCGGCTTAGAAAAACCGATGAACAACTAGACGATTGTTGTAACTTCTCTTTGTTGTTTAGCATACTTTTGAAGTTTGCGGCGAATCGAGGCATCATGATTAAAGCATCGGCAAAACTTATGTTAAAATGCAAATCACGAAACATTTTCATAAATAGCTCAAATTGATAATTGTTCCGTTCTTGTGCTTTCTCTTTGTTACGTCTCGAAGGGTAAGGTAAAGGTGGTGTGGGTTGGTCATTAGGCAACGGCCTTGGAATCTCGGGTTCCATAATTGGTATTGGTTCAACCGTAGGTGTGGTTTGAGCGGTACTTCGTGGGATTGTAATGTGCTCCTTTTCGACCATCACCTCGGGTTCTTTCTCGATTTCCTTCTCCGTAGAAGTACTTGGACGAGAGATTGGTTCCTTGAAAGTTTTACCACTTCGTGTAGTAACAACCTTCAATTCTCCCCTCGGGTTGTTAATGGTATCACTAGGAAGACCACCCGAGGAAGAGGGCTTACACATGATTGCTTCAAACATCTTACCCATTCGGTCCTCAAATTTTGATTGCCTAGCATCCGCTTTCAATAACTCTTGCTTAATCTCATGTTGTCCTAATTCCATCTTTTGTTGGTTTTGTTGAAGACGTTGGACATTTCCTTCCATTTTATTTGCATGAGTTTTAAGTTCATTAGCAAGTTCATTTTTAAGCTCGTTTTTCAACTCGGACCTTAAGCTAATCATCTCACGTTGCATGTTATCAAATTTAGCATCATTTGCTTTTGCATAATCTAAAAATTCTCCTTGCAAATTTTTAGTGTGAGCATTTTGAAAACCTTGTGTAGTGTTTTGAAAATCACGGTTTTGATTTTGATTAGAGATTTGTCCATTCCCACTTTGATAATTCCCTTTGTTGTAATTGCGTGTGTTGCTTTGGTAATTACCTTGGTTGTTGTTTCGATAATTATTAGCATTTTGGTTTGGTGGAGCTTGATTTTGGCGGGAACCTTGGCCGTTTTGGTTGTAAGTTCCCATTGCTACATAAGCACTCGAAGTGTTACCATCCGCGGTAATGCACTCGGAAAGATCATGAGCTCCTCCACACGATAAACAACTCTTAGCAACCGCTTTAACCGAAGCGGAATTGGAAGCTTCTTGAGCCTTCCAATGGGACATTAGATTAGCAAATCTATCAAAAAACCGATTTTCCTCATTAGCTTCATCATGTAAGGCGTTAATGCTACGAGACGATTGTGACGAAGATGACGAACCCATATTGGCAACACTCGGTGTGTTACGAGGGCTATAAACCTTAGATCGATTTTCAATGATTTGTAAAGCCTCATTTGTCGTCTTGCACAAAAAATTACCACCCGCGGCGGCATTCAAATAATCTCGTTCATGATCATTAAGCCCATTATAAAAGGTATCAATTTGATGCAATTCCGAAAAATCATGGTGAGGACATTCATGTAACATCTCCTTAAATCGTTCCCATGCCATTGAAAAACTTTCATTGTTACGTTGCACAAATCGTGAAATCTCATTTTTTAAGTGTGTCGTTTTCGATGGTGGAAAAAACTTGTTCACAAACTTAGAAACGAGATCGGCCCATGTTAAAATCGAATTTGGCGGTTCTTTCTCGAGCCAAATTTTTGCGGGTCCATCCAACGAATATGGAAACAACATCATCTTAATGGCGTCATGTGGAACATCTTTGAATTTGCTAGTGGCCGTGAGACGGTTGAAATTCCTAATATGGTAATGCGGGTTGTCTTTCTCGTGACCTCTAAACTTATTTGCTTGCAACATAGACATTAAACCCGTCTTAATCTCGAAATTCTCCGCAAGGATGGCGGGAATAACAATGGCCTCTCCAAAACCCTCGGTGGGTGCTTGTAGCAACTCCATCATAGTACGATTAGCCATTACGACTTCTTGTTCTATAATAGGTTCAACAATTGGAGGTTCTTCAACAATCAACGATCCTTGATTTGCTTGCTTTTGAAGTCGTTTACGAGCTCGTTTTGCTTGATTACGAGTGATCATAAACTTCACGAAGAATGGGAGGTGAGCAAAGAAGATTCTTTTTGGTTGTTTTGTGGATTTTCAATTTTTTTGTGTTTTTGATGATATTTAATTTTTTTGGATTTTGGTGTATCTTCGTAGACAACAATCTACAAAATCTCTCCTCGAATCAAACTCTTGATTAAAGAAGCCTCAAAGGAATGAAAACGATCACGTGGAGTGAACGCCTTCGAATGACTTTAGAACTTTGGTGAAAACCAAATTGTTCACGAGGGTTTAATCACAAAGAAACCAAGCAAATATAGTATACGTATTAATACTTTGGGCGGCAAAACCCTCGATTAGCCTTCAATCTTAAAATACTCACAAGCAAGCGGGGAAACGAGGCGGCGCGAAGCACTTAAGAGCCTTTTTCCTTAGGGTATATTTTATAATACCCGCCTTATACCCACCTTATAGTTCGTATTTTTCAAAATCGAGCTTCACGAAAGTATTTATCTATTTTTGCCTTTTCTTTTTGTTTGAGATTCGAATACAATAATTAGGAGATCAAATCCCAATTAAGGTTGTGTTTTCACACTTTTGGAGATATTGTATATTGATTGTGATACTTAATACAATATATTAATAATATTCACAAAGAAAAACCAAGAAAACCGATAATACGTGTTAAGGGAGTTCCACTTAACACAAATACTATTTATGGATAATATTAAAAACAAAATTTTCCAAATTAAAGCACGACACACCTCCCCGGCAGCGGCGCCAAAATGATTGTAGTAAAATACGACTCTTGTTTAGGAAAACAAAAGAACGTATATGAGCGGTAAGTATCGAGTGATGATTTTAGGAAAAATCAACACTAATGACCCAATCACTTAAAAGAGAGAAAGAGTTCGTTTCCCAAGGAGGTATGGTGTTGTGAATTAACTTGTATTTATTTGAGATTAATATTAAGAGAATGGGGATGAGAAGATGAAAGACGGTTACGTGAAAATTAAACTACAATGAAAACGTAAAACCGTAGAAAAACCACAAAAATTAAAAATTATAAAAACCAAAAACAAAGTATCAAAAAGGCTAAAAACAAGTCTCAAATAATATAAACAAAGATAAAAATCCAACAAAGATATTTTAGAACTTTTTATTAATTAAATAATTAATTTTAAATGCTAATTAAAGCCCTAAAATTAAATTTAACTAATTCAAATGTCTAAAATATGATTTTATTGAATAATTACTTAACTTATATTATTAGAAGACTAAAAAGTAATTTTCTAAAAATTAAAACCTATTAAAACTATTTTTAAAACTCTAAAAATGATTAAAAATGATTAAAACCTAATTTAAACTTAAAATAATTATAAAAATAAATCTAAAAGTTATAAAAATATTCTAAAAATGGAAAAGGTCCTAATTAATGACAAAGAACCTAGGAAAAATGAAAAAGAAAGAAAGATAAAATTTTGAAATTTTAATATTAAAATAATATTAAAATAATGCTAAAAATAAAAAGTTTCTAAAATTTGAAATAAAAAATTTCTAAAAATCCTAAATAATATAATTAAGAGAAAAACACAAATTATAGCTCCTAAACCTTTTTTAATAATTTTATAAAAATCTTTAAAGTTTATAAAAAACCTTAAAATAATATAAAATTAAAAATTAAAGTTTTTGAAACCAAAACTAGTTGTAAACCTCAAAAATATATTTTAAAACCTAAAAACTATTTTTCCTAAAAAATTAAAATCTTTTTTCTATTTTTTAATGATTTTCTAAAAAACGTCTAATAATTAAATTCTAAAAAATAAACTAATAAGTGGAAAAATATAAAACTAATTTTGAAAAATCAACTATCCTATAAACTTCCTAGGAAAAATAAAAGGAACAAAAATCTGCTTAAAAATAAGCTGAAAATAAGCTTAAATGCTACGGCTTAATTATAAAAAGACAAAACAAAAACTGGTTAAAGGATTTAACAATCCACCCTTGGTCAGTAAAAGACCCAAGGGCAGAATGGTTAAGTTGTTTGTGTGATGAACGGCAGGTCGTGGGTTCGAGGCTATACAACCCCTTTTTTTACTCCTTCTTTTTTTTTTTTTTTTTTGCTTTTTAACTTTTACCAAACCAACAGGTGACCTTAGCAAGCTTGAAAACTTAATCCACTTTACCAAATTTAAGCCAAATCAAAGATTTAAAAACGTGCCAGTATGTGTTATGAACACAAGCAGCTTTGGTATTGTGTTTTGCTTTTTCTCAAGTTCCAAAAGCCAAGAGGAACCTGGCTTATGGCTTATTTGTGGATTATTGGTGGACAGAAGGGGCACTCTTGTGCTCCTTTGAGCACAAGAAGTCAAAAAGTAGCTAAATAAACACTCAACACCACAGAATAAGCAAATCAAGCACACACAGGCTCAAACAAGTTCTCTGTGACAGAAACTAGGATCTAGTGGACTGTTTTGCTTATCAAATGCACTCTAGTTAACTCTCAATTGCTCAAATTTGGCATACAAGCTCACAAGATCCTACACAAGCAACAACAAACCTACAATCTCCCTATAACACAACAGCTAACAAAGATCAAATGCCAAATATCATGAAAATCAAACACATATGACTCATGCAGATTTTTGACTACACTTCTTTCTTTTAAATCCACACTAAATAACTTCTAACTTGATCCAAACTAATTTACCAACTTACTAACACCTAACTTAACCTTAATCAAGTTGTCTAACACCTTTTAATAACACTAATTAAATCTAATGTCCTGCTAAAACCTATAGCCAAACACCCTTTAAGATTATGGAAAACGTATTTTAACACACCAAAACCTTATGATCTCTACTAAAACCGACTCATCTACCATCTAACATGCATATCATCTAACAAGAACACAAATCAACCCATTATAACACTCTTGAGCAACAAATCACACAAGATCATATGAACAAGCAATTTTTCTGAAATTTGAACAAGGAAAAAGGTTTATACCTTAGGGCTTTACATCCAAAGCCCTAGAGGATGTAAATCCTCCTCCCTACCAGCCCGGGCTGGTGCTGAACACAATATCAACAAGCCTTCTCAACACCTGCTCAAAATCAAAACAAAAGAAGAAGAAGAACAAGCAATAATATATTACTGATTTCTTTTTCTTTCCTTTTAAAACACTTCCAAAACCTTTTCTTACCTTCTAAAAACGTTTTTAAAACACCTTAACACCAATTACTACTAACCTCTTAACCACCAAAATCCTAAAACAGATTTCTTCCAAAAATTCTTTGATTTTCAGAAACTTTTGAAATAACTTGAAACCTCAATATTACTTAACCAAATTAAAGTATGGAACTCAGAATCAAGCTTCTTCACAACACTCAATCTTTTAAAAACAATAAAAAAGGAATTATACTTGAATTTTTCAAAAACCAAACTTTTTATTTCTTTAAAAAGGAATTACATGTGAGAGACTTGAAACTGGAACAAGGGACTCCAACAGGCTTGGGTCTCCTTTTATAGAGCCTATAGAACATACTAGAATGAAAAAAGCTAAACCCTAATCCTAGAAAAATTCCACATTTGCCCTTGACGCGTCTTTGAGTGATTTTGGTGTCAAATTGATCTAGACCGTTTCTTTTTACGTTGTGTCCAAGCAAATCATCTCTACTGTTGATTATGGCCACGTCATAAACTTGGGGACAAAGGAATGATGCTATTGGATGAGAGGGAATTGGGGGTTTGGGACCACAGGCGTGGGAAAGGGATTTGGTGAGTGGGATTAGTTTTGGTGCGTGTGAATCACTCGTGGCCAGGTTTAATTGGGAATTTACCCAGGATAAGTGGTGGTAAGTTCTGGGAGTGAAAAGGGATAAATAGTAAACTCTTGAATCCGAAATTAGGGGAACTCAAGGTGTTAAGCGCCATTTTTTTGTTTAAATGTTTCCTTGTGACACATTTGGTCCTTGGCTTTTGATATTTTTAGCATTTAAAGTCTTCCAGCCCTAAAAACGATTCTGCCTTGTTAATAACTTTCAAGACTTTACATTTTTGGCACCAACTTGGAAAAAGGTTATTAAAGGGTTATTTTTGACATTTTTGGATAATTCAAGGACTGAACTTGGACAATCTTGATCTTCAAAGGTCTTCAATGTCTCTTAAACTTCATGAGGGACTATAATTGGCATTTTGAAATTGTTGAGGGACCATTCTTGCCATTTCTTCAAAGTTGAAGGACCTTTTTGCAATTTTGACAAACTTAAGGGACCAAACTTGTAATTATTAATATACAAGGGTTTTAAGTGTCATTTCTTCATAGAATGAGGATCAATCTTGTTTTGTCTTCAAGTCTTCAAGGGTATTTGAGGAAAATTCCATGATTAGGGCCCGGTTCTTTGTACGGCTTCGTTTCTCGTGTTCGTTTTTCCTTGTATCTTGTGATCTTTTGTCTTTTTCACGATATCCATACCTAAAATACACAAGTAAACAAACACAAGCATATATATGGTATTTTATGACATTTTAATGCATTTAAAGCCCGAAAAGAACGATGAGATCATGTATAAATGCCATCTCATCAGTGTTCCACCATCGTTCTAAAGTCATCGAAGGCGTTCACTCCACGTGTTCGTTTTCATTCCTTGAGGCTTCGTTAATCAAGAGATTTGATTAGTGAGGAGATTTGTGGACTTTTTGTCTACCTAATACATTTCACCAAGTTCCAAAAGGTTAATACAATCAAAAACCACAAAAAATTGAAAAAAAATACAAAACACCAAAAAGAATCTTCTTTGCTCATCCCCTCGTTGTACGTGACGTTTATGCTAACTCGAAATCAAGCAAGACGTGCTCGTAAACGAAAGAACAAAACTCCCACTCCCAACAATTCTAGTGAGGAGTCTCCTATTGACGAACCCATTGTAAGAGAAGCACCAACCATGGCAAATCGAACTATGATGGAGTTACTTCAAGCACCCACCGAGGGTTATGGAGAGGCTATTGTGATTCCCGCTATCCTTGCGGAGAATTTTGAGGTGAAAACGGGTTTGTTGTCCATGATTCAAAACAACAAATTCCGTGGTGATGAGAAGGACAATCCTCACAACCATATCCGCCAATTCAATCGTCTTACCGCTACTTGCAAGTTTAAGGATGTCTCTAACGACTCGATTAAGATGATGCTTTTTCCGTATTCCTTAGCGGGGCCCGCAAAAATTTGGTTAGAGAAAGAGCCACCCAATTCTATATTGACGTGGAAGGATCTCGTGTCTAAGTTTGTGAACCAATTTTTTCCGCCCTCTAAGACTACGCACTTGAAAAACGAGATTTCAAAGTTTTCACAAGAATTTAATGAAAGTTTTTCAACGGCTTGGAATAGGTTTAAGGAAATGTTACATGAATGTCCTCATCACGGTTTTTCCGATTTGCATCAAATTGACACGTTTTACAATGGACTTAATGATCATGAAAGGGATTATTTGAATGCCGCCGCGGGTGGTAATTTTTTGTGTAAAACGGTTGAGGAAGCTTTGGTGATAATTGAAAATAGATCTAAGGTGTATAGTCCTCGTAGCACGTCTAGTGTTCGTAAGGCTTCGTCTTCGGCTTCACCTTCTTTGTCTAATACCATCGATGCTTGCCAAATTGAAGCGAACTTGGAAAACAAGATTTTTGATAAGTTGAAAGGACTTTTGATTGAGTTTAAAGTTGGTGAACCAAGTGCTCCCGCTACGGTTAAAGCGGTTGAGGTTTCTTGCATGTATTGTGGTGGAGGTCATGATTTCTCCGAGTGCATTACCAACGGTGGTAACACTTCGAGTGCCTTTGCGGCCACGGGAAATTACAACCAAAACGGTCAAGTTTCCCGCTCTAATCAAATGACTCCACCGGGTTTTGGATCAAATCAAAATGCTAACAACTATCGCAACAATCAAGTTGGTTTTAAGAACAATTACAACAAGGGAAACTATGGGAATCAAGGGGCTAATAATCAAGTTTCAAACAAAAATGATTTTCAAAATAACAACAAAAGTTTGCAAACATTGAAAGATCTTCCAAGTGAGTTTGTTGAATATGCTAGTGGAAATGATGCTAGGTTAGACAACATTCAAAGAGAAATAATTAGCCTAAGATCCGAGTTTAAAAACGACTTGAAGAAAGAGTTGAAAAATGAGTTAGCTAATGAACTTAAAATCCACACCAACAAGATGGAAGGAAATGTCACTAGGTTGCAACAAAACCAACAAAAAATGGAACAAGGGCAACATGAGATTAAACAAGAGATGCTTAAGGCCGAGAAAAGGCAAACCGAAGCCGTATTGAGGCAATCTAATTTTGAAGATAAAATCTCGTCTATGTTTGAGGCAATAATGTGTAAACCATCGTCAAGTGGTCTTCCTAGTAACACCATATCCAATCCTAAGGGTGAGATGAAAGTGATTACCACACGTAGTGGTAAGACACTTAAGGAGCCGATTCCTCAACCAATTGCTCCTACGGAGGAAGCAATTGAGGAAGAACCCGAGGTGGTGGTCCAAAAGGAGCATGTCCCAATCCCACGAAGTATCGCTCATGCCACACCTACGGTTGTCCCATTACCATCATTGGAACCCGAGATTCCAAAGGCTATGCCTACTATGCCTCAACCCACACCACCTTTGCCCTATCCATCGAGACTTAGGAAGGAGAAACGTCAAGAGCGCGACAATTACCAATTTGAGCTTTTTATGAAAATGTTTCGTGATTTGCACCTTAATGTGAGTTTCGCCGATGCTTTGGTCATGATGCCTCGATTTGCCGCTAACTTTAAGAGTATGTTGAACAACAAGGAGAAATTGCACCAATTGTCTATGTTCGTCGGTTTATCTTAATCGCATACCTCAAAAAGTCGGTGATCCCGGTAAATTTTTGATCCCTTGTGCAATCCAAGACATGGAAGAATGCTTCGCCTTGGCCGATCTTGGTGCTAGCATTAACTTGATGCCACTTGCAATCTTCAAGTCGCTCAATCTTCCTAATCTTACTCCTTCACTAATGTCTATCGAGTTGGCCGACCATTCCACAATTCCCGCATGTGGTTTGGCGGAAGACGTTTTTGTGAAAGTGGGGAAGTTCTACTATCCCGTAGACTTCATTGTTGTTGACATCCCCACGGATCCTCAAGTTCCTCTCATTTTAGGTCGTTCGTTTTTAGATACGTCTATGGCTTTGATCGATGTGCATGCTAGAAAGATCACCTTACGTTTCAACGACGAGGAACTTGTTATAAACGCAACTCAAAACTCTCAAATTTCTCATGTTTATTCCGTTGCAACCATAAACCTCGTTGATATGATTGACGTGGTTTGCGAGGAATTTTCACAAGAAGTTCTAGGTTTTGGTGATGAAGAAACTAGTGGCAATCCCACTATGTTGGATCCAATTCTTGATAATTCAACACCAACCTTCACTCCATTTGAAGGTGGTGGTTTTACGTTGGAAGAATGCAATGTTCCACGTACTTGTGACGAAGACCTCGACAACGATGAGGACTTCTCGATTATCAAGGATTTTCTTAACGATTTCCCATTTCCTCCACCCGAGGAGGTTATGAGTATCGAGCCTAAATCTTCACTTGAGGAACCACCTATTCTCGAGTTGAAAGATTTACCTCCTCACCTCGAATATGTCTATTTGGAGGAGGACGACAAGTTGCCGGTTATTATTGCGAAGGAACTTTCGGATGATAAAAAACCGCACTTGTCGATGTTCTTAAGGACCACAAAGGGGCGATTGCGTGGAAGTTATCCGACATTAAGGGAATCGATCCCAAATTTTGTACACACAAAATCTTAATGGAGGAAGATTTCAAGCCAACGATCCAAAGTCAAAGGAGGGTGAACCCCAAAATCCACGACGTCATCAAAAAGGAGGTACTTAAACTCCTTGACGCGGGAATGATTTACCCTATTTCCGATAGCCCTTGGGTGAGTCCTATTCATTGTGTCCCTAAAAAGGGAGGGATGACCGTTGTGCCAAACGATGCCAACGAGTTAATTCCCACTAGACTCGTGACCGGATGGAGAGTGTGCATTGACTATCGTAAGTTGAATGAAGCCACTCGAAAAGACCATTTTCCCTTGCCCTTTGATAGGTGTGTAAACACCCATCCTTTTACCACTTAATTCTGGCTAAAACAAGACCAAAACACGTAATTAATATCATTTGTTTGTAATTATGCGTGGTTTTTGTGTTTATTGTGTTTTCAGAGCTAACCGGATGAATATTAAAGAAAACATGGGATTGCACGGGTTTCATCAAGGAAAAAGACTCAAGATAAAGTCTATTGTCCAAGACGTGCAAAAGATTTGAAGTCACTAGGCCTATTCGAAGATTTATCAAAGAAAAGGACTAAAGACGGAAGATTTTTATAAGTCGAAGAAACTCGAGTCTATTTAACGAAGAAATTAAAAGACGAGTTGGATTTAATCGACAACAAATCCCGAATCAGAATCGAAAACGTCAACTTTTCTGAAAAGACGAGAAGACAAGAAGAAAGGGAGAAAGCCCACTCACCAACCAACCATTAGGACTATAAATAGATCACTCCCTTCACATGGAAGAGAGTTAGTTTTTCATTTTTTTCTTTTCCAGGCTTTGTAGTTCGTCCCTTCACCAACTCCATTAAGGAGTTTGGTGATTTTCATCTTTTTCTTTTAATCTTGTAATCTTTAACCAATACTCTTGTTACTTTTCCCTTAATCAATCCATTCCATCTTTTCATTAATCTTGTTCTTCATCATCTCTTCTTGAAAGTTCTTAAGTTTTTATTTGATTTTAGTTTGATCTTAAAAAGTTGTTGAATTAATGTTTTTATTGGTGGGATTTGCTTCTTATGGTATGTTAATGATTATTGGTTAGTTTGGTAAAACCTTTTTGAGTATTGGAGTTGATTTTGAGTTAATTTCGTGTCCCTGTTTAACTTGCGACTGCTACTGTTCTTCATTTCCAGGTTTTTCCGCATAGACGATTTTGTGTTACCCTTATTCGGAACTTTCCAATATTCCGAATAGGGGTGTTTCCTTTTCTCTTACTCGGAACTTTTTGAACATTCCGAATAGAACCAATTTTCCGAGTAGGCGTTTTCTCTTTTCCCTTACTCGGAATAATTCCAATATTCCGCATAGCCGTTTCTTTGTTGTCTTATTCCGAATAGGGGTTTCCACTTTCACCTATTCGGAACATTTTAGATATTCCGAATGACCGTATCTTTCCGCATAGAGATTATATTCCGCATAGGGTTAGTTTTCCGAATGAAGCAAATGTTCCGCATAAGCAATCTTTCCGCATGGTGTAAACTTTCCGAATAGAGCTATATTTTCCGAATGGTCAAACTTTCCGCATAAGGGTTATATTCCGCATAGGGTCTTCTTCAGTAAGAGTATTTTTCCAGTTTTGCTTATTAATTGCTACTTGTTTTAAGTTTACTTAATTACCATTTTATTCACTTACCTGTTTAGTAGACTAGAAAACCAAATCCACTTTTTGTCACCAAGAACAAATCATTCCACTTTTAACTGAGATCAATTCGAGAGGATTCCGAGAATTCTGAACCCTAGAAAAATCCAAATATCAAATGGCGCCGCTGCCGGCTCTTCTCGTTAAGATCAAAAGTTTTTTGTGAGAAATTGGATTTTGGGATCCGTTCCCCGTGAACGTTACTTTTTCAAGAAAATCTTCAAAAACAACTAAAAAATATAAAATTTTCAAAAATCCTAAAAAGTAAAAAACAATAAAAACCAAAAATATTTGTGCTTTGCTTTTCTTTGTTCGTTCTTTTACAGGTGTATGCGCACTCGATCCACGTCTTATCAAGAGCCCGAGCCTCTCGATAACTTAGACATGGCTGGTGTACAAAACAACAATAACATACCACCTCCGAACAACAATAATAACAACAACAACCCGCCTTTCAACAACATGAATAACAACAACAATGAGCACCTTCCGGATAATCGCCCAATGATTGAATTGCTGCAAGCTCATGTCGATGGCAACATGGATCCAATTGTTATTCCTCCAATTGCCGCCAACAATTTCGAGCTCAAGTCAGGCTTTATCCAGATGGTCTCAGCTCAACCATTCTTTGGACGAACCATTGATGACCCACACGATCACATCAAGAGATTTCTACAACTCACGAACACGGTCAAGTTCAATGGCGTTCCACAAGAAGTGATAAGGTTACAACTTTTTCCCTTTTCTTTAGAGGGACAAGCCCGGCATTGGCTTGCTAAGGAACCGCCACAGAGTATTCTCTCGTGGACGGATTTGGAAACAAAGTTTATCAACTACTTTTTTCCACCCTCTCGTACTACCGCTTTGCGGAATGAGATTATAACCTTTGAACAAAAGTACGACGAGTCATTCAGTGAATCTTGGGATCGCTTTAAAGATCTTTTAAGAAAATGCCCACAACATGGTTTTACCAAAGTTCATCAAATAAATACTTTTTACAATGGTTTAAGCATAAATGACCAAGATTCACTGAATAGTGCTTCGGGGGGTAATCTCTTGGCTAAGACTTCCAATGCTGCTTGGGATATCATTGAGAACAAGTCTCGTGTGCAAACCAAGAGCATTAGGACCAATGTTGCTAGTGCTAGCACTAATGACAGCGACAAGCGATTAGACAAAATTACCACGCTTCTTGAATCGCTTGTCACCCACACCGTCAGCAACAACAACAGCAACAACGCCAAAAATGCACAAGTGAACGCTGTCAGCCAACCTTGTGAGATATGCGGTGGTCCCCATTCTTACACAACTTGTACCGCCACCCAAGATTACCCTGCTGAGAATGTGAATGCGGCATATGGCACCTACCAACAACCTGCTTATCAAGCTAGACCTCAAGGTGACCGTAACTTGCTTAGCTACCGCAGCAACAACTATCTTTCCCCACCTGGCTTTCCTCCAACCAACCCAAACCAACAACAAAACCTTAACCGCCCTGCTCAACAACAACAACAACCTCGCCAACCATATATCCCACCTCACAAGCAGCAACAACCACCTCAACGCAACAATCAAATATACCAACAACCTGCTTACCAACCACCTGCATACAATGCTCCTTCAAACCAAACCAACACTGCACTACACCAAGAGGTCGCCACCTATATGAGGACCAATGATGTGATAGTGGGAAATCTCCAAGAGGAAGTGCGCAATTTGAAGGCAGATTTGGTCAAGCAAGGAAATGATTTGCGTGCTGACATGAGAAATACGTTGGATAGCCAGACGAATGATCTGAGGAACATGATGGCTAGTTTCTTCCAAAGTAGTCAACCCTCTTCTTCGGGTACTCTTCCGAGTAACACCGTTGCGAACCCAAGAGGGGAGATGAAAGCAATTACCACTCGAAGTGGCAAAGGTACTACGGAACCCGAGCTTCCTATACCTCCACCGGTGGTTGTGACTAAGGAGAACGAGTCACCTGCTCCGGTTCCTCACCCTTCTCCGTCCCCAATTTCTCCACCTCTTCTTTCTACCCCTCCTCCACCCGTGCTTGTGAGTGATCCTATTCCCCTAAAGCCTTCCTCTTCTTCCAATATACCTTATCCTTCTAGGTTGAGGAAAGAGAAGCAAAAGAGCAAGGATGATATTCAGGTTTCGAATTTCCTTAAAATGTTCAAGAAACTGAATTTCAATATCTCCTTCGCTGAGGCTCTCGCTCACATGCCCAAGTATGCCAAAATGTTTAAAGATCTTCTGAGCGACAAGGAAAAGCTCCTCGATCTCGCCAACACCCAACTTAATGAGAACTGCTCTGCAGTGCTCTTAAGGAAATTGCCAATCAAGCTTGGTGATCCGGGTCGTTTTCTTATCCCTTGCAATTTCCCGGGAGTAGAGAATTGCATGGCCCTAGCCGATCTAGGTGCCAGTATTAATCTCATGCCTCTAAGTGTTTGGAAGCAATTATCTCTCCCAGAGCTAGTCCCCACTAAAATGACTTTGGAATTGGCCAACCGTACGGTTGCTTATCCAGTAGGGATAGCCGAAGATGTCATTGTAGGAGTCGACAAATTCACCTTCCCGGCTGATTTTGTTGTCGTCGACTACGAGATGGACCCCCGTGTGCCACTCATTGTTGGTCGTCCATTCTTGAGGACCGGTCGCACTCTCATTGATGTTGAAGCCGGTGAGCTTATCATGAGAGTGGGTGACGATAAAGTAGTCTTCAACATGGGAAAGTTATCTAAACAACCTTCTTCTTACGAGAATGTTAATTGTATTGACGTTCTTGATGAAGCTTGTGAAGAACACTTCAAGGATGCTTGTAAAAACATTCCTACCTCTCTTCCCAATGTTGAGACCGTTTCCTCTATCGACTCATCACTATCTCTATTTGGAGAGAGTGATTTCCTTTGGAAAGATTTGGAAGCCAGCTTAGGAGATGTGAAGCAAGACAATGACGATTCTACTGCCACTTGGGATGAAGACCTCAGTTTCATTGCAAACCTCCTCAAAGAAGACAACCCTCCCCCTCCATCTCCCACTATCATTGCTATCGAGACTCCGACTTCGAATACGCCTCCCGTCGACAATCCTCCGGATTTGGAACTTAAGGAGTTGCCACCCCATCTTGAGTATGCATTCCTCGAAGAAGAGAAGAAGTCGCCAGTCATCATTGCTAAGGATTTGAAGGATAAAGAGAAAGCACGACTTGTTGCTGTGTTGAAAGCTCATAAAAAGGCTATTGCGTGGAAAATCTCGGACATTCGTGGAATTGATCCTCACTTCTGCACGCACAAAATTCTCATGGAAGACGACTATAAGCCCACTATTCAAAGCCAACGAAGGGTGAATCCAAAAATCCATGAAGTCATCAAAACAGAGGTTATCAAACTTCTTGATGCGGGTATGATTTACCCTATTTCGGATTCACCGTGGGTTAGTCCAATCCATTGTGTGCCCAAGAAGGGCGGAATAACCGTTGTTCCCAATGAACACAACGAGTTGATTCCCACTCGTCTCGTTACTGGGTGGAGAGTTTGTATAGACTATCGCAAACTCAATGATGCCACGAGAAAGGATCATTTCCCTCTACCTTTCATGGACCAAATGCTTGAACGATTAGCCGGTAATGAATATTACTGCTTTTTGGATGGTTTCTCGGGTTATTTTCAAATACCCATCGATCCCCAAGATCAAGAGAAGACTACATTCACTTGTCCCTACGGCACTTTCGCTTACAAAAGAATGCCTTTTGGCTTATGTAATGCGCCCGGGACTTTCCAAAGGTGCATGTTAGCTATCTTCCATGACATGGTTGAACAAACCATGGAAGTCTTCATGGATGATTTCTCAGTCTTCGGGGATTCCTTCTCTGCTTGCCTTGCCAATTTAGAACGTATGCTAAAGCGGTGCGAAGACACTCGCCTTGTTCTAAATTGGGAAAAATGCCATTTTATGGTAAAAGAAGGCGTCGTGCTTGGACATAAGATTTCGAAAGCCGGTCTTGAAGTAGACCGTGCTAAAGTTGATGTTATAGCAAAATTGCCTCCACCTTCCACTGTGAAGGGTGTGAGAAGTTTCTTGGGTCATGCGGGCTTTTACCGTCGATTCATCAAAGATTTTTCGCAAATCGCTCGCCCGATGACCCACCTCTTAGAGAAAGATACTCCTTTTATCTTCTCCAAAGAGTGCCTTGAAGCCTTCAACTCGCTTAAGGATAAGCTCACTAAGGCACCCGTCTTGGTTACCCCTAATTGGGAGCTTCCTTTTGAGTTGATGTGCGATGCTAGTGATTTCGCTATTGGAGCGGTTCTTGGACAAAGAGTGAACAAACACTTCCAACCGATCCATTACGCTAGCAAGACAATGACTGGGGCACAATTGCATTATACGACAACCGAAAAAGAGCTTTTAGCTGTTGTCTATGCTTTTGAGAAATTCCGCCCCTATCTTGTCCTTTCTACCACCATTGTGTACACCGATCATTCCGCGTTGAAGTACTTGTTGACAAAGCAAGATTCCAAACCAAGACTTCTTCGCTGGGTTTTGCTGCTCCAGGAATTTAAAATCGAAATCCGCGATAAAAAAGGAGCAGAAAACCTAGCCGCGGACCATCTTAGCAGACTTGAGGATCCATACCAAGGGGATCATCCGACCAAAGAAATCAATGATTCTTTTCCCTTGGAGACCTTATTGTCTATAAACTCGAAGCCGAATGAAACCCCGTGGTTTGCGGACTTTGCGAACTACTTGGCGGGTGGAATTCTCAAGGAAGGGTTGACGTCCCAACAAAAGAAGAAGTTCTTTACCGACATCAAGACTTACTTTTGGGACGACCCTTACCTATTCAAACAATGTGCTGATCTGATAATTCGCCGATGTGTTGATGGACCGGCAGCGAATGAAATCCTTCATGCTTGCCACAAAGGACCCACCGGTGGTCACTTTGGTCCCAACTACACTGCTAAGAAAGTGTTTGATTCGGGATTTTATTGGCCCTCCATATACCGTGACGCTCACTATATGGTCAAGCGATGTGATGTTTTCCAAAAGCAAGGCAAAATCACACATAAAGACGAGATGCCTCAGAATTTCATTCAAGAGTGTGAAATTTTTGATGTTTGGGGTATCGACTTTATGGGGCCATTCCCTTCGTCTAAAGGAAACAAATACATCCTTGTAGCTGTTGACTACGTTTCGAAGTGGGTTGAAGCCAAAGCTTTGCCTACTAATGACGCAAGGGTGGTTTGTAACTTTTTGAAAGCTCTATTCGCTCGCTTCGGTGTGCCTCGCGCCATTATTAGTGATCGTGGGACTCATTTCTGCAATGACCAATTTGCTCGAGTCATGGCTAAGTACGGTGTTAACCATCGTCTTTCCACAGCCTACCACCCACAAACTAATGGCCAGGCTGAAATATCCAACCGAGGGCTGAAGCGAATTCTTGAAAGGACTGTGGGAGAGCATCGTGCCTCATGGGCTGATAAATTGGATGATGCTTTGTGGGCTTTCCGTACTGCTTACAAGACCCCGATCGGCTGTACGCCCTATCGTCTTGTGTACGGGAAAGCGTGCCACCTCCCCATTGAGTTGGAGCACAAGGCTTATTGGGCCTTGAAGTGGGCCAATTTTGATATAAACAAAGCCGGTGACCTACGCAAGATCCAACTCAATGAGCTCAATGAACTTCGGAATGAGGCTTATGACAATTCTTTGATCTATAAGGAAAGAACTAAGCTCATTCACGACTCTAAGATCAAAAACCGAGAGTTCCATGTTGGAGACAAAGTCTTACTTTTTAACTCTCGGTTGAAAATCTTTTCGGGCAAGCTCAAATCTCGTTGGTCCGGCCCATTCACCATCGCCCAAATTTTTCCATATGGTACTCTCGAGCTTGCTCAACCTAATGGACCAAATTTTAAGGTGAATGGCCAACGAGTAAAGTTGTACTTTGGTGAGGACACCTCTAAGGAGGTGATTCCATCCCTCACTACGTTCCCCATGAACTAAATTTGGGTCGAGTCAGGCTCGTGACTCGGTTATAAAAAACAAGCGCTCCTCGGGAGGCAGCCCGAGTATCTATCCTTGTATGTTTTAATCCCCTAAGTGTAGGGGGGGACTTCTATATGTGTTTGCCTTTTTGTGGTGATGTGATTACAGGGATAAGTGCACTCTTGGAATCTTTGAAGAACCGTGCTCCCGTGTTTATCCGAAATCCGGTTCTATCTCTCAACTATCGTGATTCAATTTTCTTCATACTCACATTTGAAATTGATCACGTTAGTCGTCTCTTCCTTAACTTGAGTTAACCAACGTGCACAATGTCATAAGTGTAGGGGAGACTTCTCCCACATGCTTAAACATTGAGGACAATGTTTATCTTAAGTGTAGGGGGGATTTCTATCGAAGTTTTAAGTGGACTTTTCCATGAAAATGCCTTCAATTAACCGGAAAATCCTATTTTTCAACATTTTTCAAATTTTTTATTAACTTTGGCCATTTAGTCGTAATTTTTAATTTTTTTATCGTTGCTTTCATATGTATATATCCCGCAATAAAGTCAAAAATATTAATAAAGTGGTGTAGCTAGTTTAGAAGTTTTTGACATATTAGGCCCGTTGCGTTTATTTTGACTCAACCCGAATAGACTTATCCAAGTTTATTCTAGCTAGTATCCTTAACCATGTAGACCTTAATTGGTTTATTAGGCTAAGTATCCACGAGTCTCATTACTTGAGATTTTAAATTGTGGAGGACGAGAAATGATAGAGTCAATTATAAGTCGGTATTCTTGCGCAAGCTCACTTGGTGTAATTATTTGCCTATTCTCCCATCACTTGCTAATAATTTATCTGCAATAAGTAAGGTCTTACGATTTGAAAAGTTACTTAGCTTCTAGCCCAAGATCGTTTAAAAGTTGCTCGGTAATGATAAGAGTTCATAGCCAAGGCATAACTTATGAAGCGGGGCGCGAAGATTGGCGAGTCCGAAAAGGCCCTAACAAGGCATGAGGATTCAATTTTATTGCTGAAGATCCAAAGTGATGTGAAAAGCATTATTCCTAAAGTCAATATGAAGGATCAAGACTCACGACGAAAAGCAATCAACTCCCATAAAGATCATGGAGAAGTCTATCCGAAAAGACCCTAACAAGGTATGAGGATAAATAGATCCAAGTCCGAAAAGGAGGCGGATCGTTGTATCTCAAAATCCCAATTAGAGATTGAAGAAATAATCATGAAGTCGTGGTCAACAAAGTTGGAGAACCCCTCAAAAGTCTCCAAGTGAAGAAACTCTATTATGATGAGAAGACCATTATCTCAAGAACGTCTCTCGAAGGTATGAAGTATGAAGTACATGCCAAATATCGGCCCGAGAAAGGTCTCAAATCGTGAACCAAGTTATGCCAAGATATGAACTTTTTGATATCCCGAGAAGCAGTTTTAAGAGATTTTGTCCTTTAGCTAACTATTGATCAAATCGTCCTACTTTGCTTTCTGCCCTAATAAATTATCGAAATAAGTCCAAAAATGCATCTTCATGATCATTCTAAGACAAAAATAAAATATAAGAGATACACCTAGGAATAAGGGAGTTTAAGCATTTAATTAAGCCATGTGTGTAAGTGTTTGATTTACTAACTTATAATAACAATGATCTCGTTTCTAAGCTTAGTTTGGGGAACGTGAAACTTGAGGGTGATAAATCTTCGCAACACCAAAGCCCTAATGTAAGTCCTTGATTTCTTTACAAGTTATTTCCATCCTTTTGTTTATTTTAAAGTTTTAAGTTCTCTTAGTATTTTAATTGTTGTTTAGTAGAATTTAAATAAGGCCAAGGTTGATTAATTATGAGAAAAATGTAAAATTGCTTTATCACTAAGCATTGCATGAGGGCATGGCAATGGTTAAGTGTAGGGGATTTGATAGGTGTGTAAACACCCATCCTTTTACCACTTAATTCTGGCTAAAACAAGACCAAAACACGTAATTAATATCATTTGTTTGGAATTATGCGTGGTTTTTGTGTTTATTGTGTTTTCAGAGCTAACCGGATGAATATTAAAGAAAACATGGGATTGCACGGGTTTCATCAAGGAAAAAGACTCAAGATAAAGTCTATTGTCCAAGACGTGCAAAAGATTTGAAGTCACTAGGCCTATTCGAAGATTTATCGAAGAAAAGGACTAAAGACGGAAGATTTTTATAAGTCGAAGAAACTCGAGTCTATTTAACGAAGAAATTAAAAGACGAGTTGGATTTAATCGACAACAAATCCCGAATCAGAATCGAAAACGTCAACTTTTCTGAAAAGACGAGAAGACAAGAAGAAAGGGAGAAAGCCCACTCACCAACCAACCATTAGGACTATAAATAGATCACTCCCTTCACATGGAAGAGAGTTAGTTTTTCATTTTTTTCTTTTCCAGGCTTTGTAGTTCGTCCCTTCACCAACTCCATTAAGGAGTTTGGTGATTTTCATCTTTTTCTTTTAATCTTGTAATCTTTAATCAATACTCTTGTTACTTTTCCCTTAATCAATCCATTCCATCTTTTCATTAATCTTGTTCTTCATCATCTCTTCTTGAAAGTTCTTAAGTTTTTATTTGATTTTAGTTTGATCTTAAAAAGTTGTTGAATTAATGTTTTTATTGGTGGGATTTGCTTCTTATGGTATGTTAATGATTATTGGTTAGTTTGGTAAAACCTTTTTGAGTATTGGAGTTGATTTTGAGTTAATTTCGTGTCCCTGTTTAACTTGCGACTGCTACTGTTCTTCATTTCCAGGTTTTTCCGCATAGACGATTTTGTGTTACCCTTATTCGGAACTTTCCAATATTCCGAATAGGGGTGTTTCCTTTTCTCTTACTCGGAACTTTTTGAACATTCCGAATAGAACCAATTTTCCGAGTAGGCGTTTTCTCTTTTCCCTTACTCGGAATAATTCCAATATTCCGCATAGCCGTTTCTTTGTTGTCTTATTCCGAATAGGGGTTTCCACTTTCACCTATTCGGAACATTTTAGATATTCCGAATGACCGTATCTTTCCGCATAGAGATTATATTCCGCATAGGGTTAGTTTTCCGAATGAAGCAAATGTTCCGCATAAGCAATCTTTCCGCATGGTGTAAACTTTCCGAATAGAGCTATATTTTCCGAATGGTCAAACTTTCCGCATAAGGGTTATATTCCGCATAGGGTCTTCTTCAGTAAGAGTATTTTTCCAGTTTTGCTTATTAATTGCTACTTGTTTTAAGTTTACTTAATTACCATTTTATTCACTTACCTGTTTAGTAGACTAGAAAACCAAATCCACTTTTTGTCACCAAGAACAAATCATTCCACTTTTAACTGAGATCAATTCGAGAGGATTCCGAGAATTCTGAACCCTAGAAAAATCCAAATATCACCCTTCATGGACCAAATGTTGGAGCGTCTTGCGGGAAACGATTTCTATTGCTTTTTAGATGGTTTTTCCGGTTACTTCCAAATTCCCATCGATCCTCGTGATCAAGAAAAAACTACGTTTACGTGTCCATATGGAACGTTTGCCTATCGTAGAATGCCATTCGGACTTTGCAATGCACCAGGAACTTTTCAACGATGCATGATGGCTATTTTTCATGATATGATCGAGAAGACGATGGAAGTTTTCATGGATGACTTTTCCGTATTTGGTGATTCCTTTACTTCGTGTTTGTCGAACCTTGAGAGAATGTTAAAACGTTGTGAGGAAACCAACCTTGTGCTCAATTGGGAAAAGTGTCATTTTATGGTTAAGAGTGGAATCGTCTTAGGGCACAAGGTCTCGAAAGCGGGGATTGAGGTAGATCAAGCTAAGGTAGACGTCATCGCCAAATTACCTCATCCCAAAACCGTCAAGGGAGTTAGGAGTTTCCTAGGCCACGCGGGCTTTTATCGACGATTCATCAAGGATTTCTCGAAGATTTCTCGACCCATTACACATCTTCTTGAAAAAGAGGCACGTTTTGTCTTTGACGAAGATTGTGTACGAGCCTTTGAGATCCTTAAGAGGAAACTTACCGAAGCTCCCATTCTTGTTGCTCCAAATTGGAACCTCCCCTTTGAACTTATGTGTGATGCAAGTGATTACGCTATAGGGGCCGTTTTGGGACAACGTCATGAAAAGCACTTCTTGCCTATCCACTATGCTAGCAAGACGATGACCGAGGCTCAACTTAAATACACTACAACGGAAAAGGAGTTCCTTGCCGTGGTGTATGCATTTGAGAAATTCCGACCTTATCTCGTCTTGACGAAATGCATAGTGTATACGGACCATTCGGCTATCAAGTATCTCATGGCTAAACAAGATGCAAAGCCGAGATTACTTCGTTGGATTCTCCTCCTTCAAGAATTTGATCACACCATCGTTGACAAAAAAGGAGCCGAGAATCTAGCGGCCGATCATCTCTCTCGTTTGGAAGATCCTCACCAAAGTGTTTACGAGCCTAAGGAAATCACCGAAACATTTCCGCTCGAGACACTTGGTGTAGTGAATTCTAAGCTTGATTCTTCTACCCCATGGTTTGCGGATTTTGCAAATTACCATGCGGGTAACTTCATCGTTAAGGGTATGACGACTCAAGAAAAACGAAAATTCTTTCGTGATGTCAAGTTCTATTTTTGGAACGACCCTTACTTGTTTCGAACTTGTGCGGATCAAATCATCCGACGTTGTGTTTTTGGCACCGAAGCTTCTAACATCCTTAGAGCTTGCCATGAGGGACCCACGGGTGGTCACCACGGTGCTAATCTCACGGCTAAGAAAGTGTTTGATGTCGGCTTCTTTTGGCCTACTATTTACCGAGATGCACAAAATCTTGTGAAGTCTTGTGATGCATGCCAACGACAAGGAAAAGCCTCACAAAAAGATGAAATGACACAAAATATCATTCAAGTATGTGAGATCTTTGACGTTTGGGGCATAGACTTTATGGGGTCGTTCCCATCATCTCGTGGTAATAAGTATATTCTCGTTGCGGTTGACTACCTTTCTAAGTGGGTGGAGGCGAAGGCCTTGCCCACTAATGATGCTCGTGTGGTAGTTAAGTTCTTGAAAAGTTTGTTTGCTAGGTTTGGAACCCCTCGTGCTATCATAAGCGATCGTGGAACCCATTTTTGTAATGACCAATTTGAAAGGGTTCTAAGGAAATATGGGGTTACACATCGTCTTTCTACGGCTTATCACCCACAAACGAGTGGGCAAGTCGAGGTTTCAAACCGAGCATTGAAGAGGATCTTGGAGAGATCCGTGGGGGAAAACCGACAATCTTGGTCGGATAAGTTAGACGATGCTTTATGGGCCTTTAGGACCGCTCATAAGACACCCATTGGGTGCACTCCCTATAAGCTTGTGTATGGAAAGAATTGTCATTTGCCTATCGAGTTAGAACACAAGGCTTATTGGGCCCTAAAGCATTGTAATGATGACATGGAGACCGCGAGAAAACACCGGAAAATGCAATTAAATGAATTGGATGAATTAAGGGATATTGCTTATGAAAATTCATTGATTTACAAAGAGAAAACTAAAAAGTTGCATGATTCTAAAATTAAAAACCGGGTTTTTAACATTGGGGATCAAGTTTTACTTTTTAATTCAAGATTGAAAATATTTTCCGGTAAATTGAAATCCCGTTGGTCCGGTCCATTCACCGTGACTCAAGTGTTTCCTTATGGGACCATCGAGATAGCTCAAGATGATGGTCCTAACTTCAAGGTGAATGGACATAGGTTGAAGCACTACTTTGGTGGGGAAGTTCCATCCTTGAACTACCTCGACCAAGTCACCTTCCCCAATGATAATTAGTATTGAGGGGATCGAGTCGAGCTCATGACTCGGTAATCAAAAATGAGGAGCCTCGTGGGGGAGTCCCATGCTTATCCTATGTACATATTATCGCTTTCTTAGTCTAATGTAGCTTACGTGTGGGGATTTGTGCCCTTCCAACCTTTGTTCCGTGGTTGTTTGTGATATGTGGTTTTTAGATCATGATCTTCACGATTGTAGCCTCTCGTGTTCGTTTTATGGGAGCACTCGATCGTTTGCTTTGAAGACTTTCTCAATATCCATGATATATCATTTTGATGTTCTAACCTTAGGTTTTTAGCACACTTCATAAACGGCTATTACTTATTGGTTGCACCCTTTCCATGCTAGATTAGGCATTCGACTACGTCTCTAGTATGGGGGTGTTTGCACCCCTAGACTCGAAACATTGAGGACAATGTTTAACTTTAGTATGGGGGGTGAATAGATACTTGCCTTGCCAAACCCTCACGCTTTCCAAAGTTTATCGTTTTATTTATCGTTTTTTGTTGCAAAATAAGGCTAAAAATGGCCAAATTTTAAATTTTTCTCATGTTTTATAAGTGTTTGAAGACACGAATGTAGGTTTTCCGATGGCGAGAATAAGAGTAATTTTTGACTCGACCGTGCGTGTTGAGCACTTAGCTTTGATTCCTTAACTACACATTAGGCTAAGTCTCTTAAATGAGGACGAGAAATGATAGAGTTAATTATAAGTTACTATGCTAAACGTAGGAGTACTCGTATTCTTTCAAAAACTCATGTGTTCTCGTTGTTTGCTTATTCTCCCTTCGCATGTAAATATTTTTTGCTTAATAAATATTGACTTAGCGGTTTAGTTAGGATTGTTGGGTTTCTAGTCTTTTCTAGTAGCTTCCGTATAATTAAATTGGGAAGACATTAAGGTATCGCCAGCGTCACGGTTTTGAAGTATTGGCAACCCGAATAATCGAAAGCTTCACCCAATAATAAGATTTCAAGTGCTCACCTAAATCAAGCAAACAATTTGAAGCCCCACAAGGCCTAAAATCTATGCCCAAATTGAAAGTGAATCAAGCCTTAATCTTTGAAGCTTTAAAGATCCAAAATTCGCTTTAGCGTGAGGATATACGTCTTTGGCTAATAAAACCACCGATGAGGCGGATAATAAAAGGCAAGGCAAGACCGAAGTCATAATAAAAGCTTCATGGCGAAGTTGAATAAAAGATGGAGGTAAACCAAAGATAATAAGGCCCTTCCGTTAGGGGGCGTATAAAAGTCTTGGTAATAAGTCTCATGTTCAAAACCGTTATAAAACCGTGTTTATCGATTCTTCTTGTCAACTTAATTTTTTAACATCGTCGTCTATTAGGAGGGGTTATTGATTTGATGGTCTTAGTTACACCGTTAGGACTCTATTTTTAGACCTAAATCTCTATTATCGCATAAGTCAAAACAATGTATCCTCGTGAAACATTCAAGACAAAATAAAATATAAGAGATACAACTTAGGAATAATGGGAGGATAAGTACGTGATTAGGGCATATGAGTAGTGTTAGCATTACTAACTTATAATGACAATGATCTCGTTGCACGCTTAGCATGGAATTGAAGTGAAAATCGAGGACGATGAAATTATTTCTAACGAAGCATTCACATGTTCTTATTCTATGAACCTAAACGTCCCATTTTGCGATGAAAATCTTACATTATGTCTATAACACAAGTAGTAATAGTAGTAGTATAGCTAGTTTATCGTTTAATAAAGTAAATAAAATTGAATTTTGGAGATGCTTTGATACTTTATTCTAGCATTGCGTGAGGGCACGGCAATGGTTTAGTATGGGGGAGTGATGAGACTGCTTTTATACATAGTCTCATCTTCCAAATAGGGCTTAAAATGCATTAAATATCATCAAAATACCCAAATATATGCTTGTGTTTGTTGCTTGTGTATTTTAGGTACGGATATTGAGATAATGACAAAAGATCACAAGAATCATGCAAAAACGAACACGGGAAACGAAGCCGCACAATGAACCAAGCCCTAGTGAAGACTTTCCCAAGATCATCCCTTGAAGATTTGAAGAATTATGAAGAAGGGTCCTCCAATTATGAAGAATTGACACTTTATACCCTTGTATCCTCATAATTACAAGTTTGGTCCCTAAAGTTTGTCAAAATTACAAAAAGGGCCCTTAACTTTGAAGAATTGGCAAGTTTAGCCCCTCAACAAAGCTAATTGTCAACCAATATCATCCACAAAGTCAAATACATCATGAAGTCCTTCAAAGTACAAGAAATAACAAGATTGGTCCTTTGAAAAATCCAAAATTACAAAAAGGACCCTCAACTTTCAACAATTGGCAAAAATGGTCCCTCAATCATCAAGACTTGGCAATTTCAGTCCTCCAAATTATCAATATTGCAAGCCTAGACCATTATCATTGAAGAAAATACCAATTCAGCCCTTGAAGAATTCAGATATGGCAAGAATTACCCCTGATTTTACTTTGCAAAAGTTCTTGGGCCAGAAGTGTTAAAAGGCAAAAGTTGACAAGGAAGAAAGTGGGCGCTGATAGAGTTTGGAAGTGATTTGACAACTTTTTGAAACATGAGGGTAAATACTGGCCAGACATAATACTTACCTAGTCCACTCCCAAGCTGCCATGTGTCCCACTCACATTATCCACCAATCACACTCCACCAATTTGCCATGTCACTTCCCACTCACAACCGGATTTAACTAATCTTTATTTAAATAAAGATTATGGCGCCTAACACCTTATTTAAATCCTTAAACAGATCAAATGGCTTGTTCTTCATGTTCTTAACAAAATTTGGGCTTTTGTTATTTACTCAAAATTAGGCCTTAATTGTTTCCAGAATTATGATTAAGGATATTGTTAACTAATCCCAACCTTAATATGTGCCACCTCATCAACCAAGGGTGCACATGAAAGGTTCCCGGCTACACACTTTTGGGAAACTGCCAAAACCTTGCCAGAGAATTAACCATCCAGATACAAGCTTACTTTTTAAGCTTTGTTGGAGCCCTTGGATCAAATTTCAACAGCTATCTTCTTCACATACGTCCAAGAATATGTCACATGAAGCATATGAGTTCAAATTCAAGAGGGCGATTTTGGAACTTCAACCATTAGGGTTTATAGTTTTTAGCTGTAACTTAGCTCATTGTAAGGCTATATAAAGCCACTTAGGCCTTCATTTTTCAGTTGCTTTTGGTTTTTCCTTTGTTCAAACACTTGTAAATCCTTTTTCAGTTTAATGAATTTGAGTTAAGTGCTTTGAAGAAAGACCAAGTGCCATCTTTATTCTGCTTATTATTGTTCTTAGTTTACTGCTTTTGAAGTTTAAAACCTGTTTTCAAAAGAGGAGTGTGCACAAGTTTGCATATTTTCCTCATTTTCTTGATATTTTGCTAAGTCTTGTTCCAATCTTGGAATTCTTGGGCTATAGGGCTGATCATAGCATCCTAACTGAGTTGGTTAAGGTGTGGTGAGGCTTATAACTTGGGGATAATCAAGTGTGGGGTAACAAGTTTGCATCAATCAAGATTTTTGAAGTTTCTGATTTTTCATGTTATTGTGCTTAACCCTTGTTGAATCTTAGCAGGCTTTTGTGGAAGCTTGTGCTTGTTCTTGCTAGCACATAAGCTCAAAATTCGTGGGTGTGGATGTACATCCATGAGGTTTGCTTACTTAATCTCCAAATCTGCTTAAATTGTGATTTTTGGTGATATTTGTATGAAACGGTTGTTCTTGTGAATTTTGTGGCTTGTTCTTGCTTGAATCTGTTTATTAGACTTGTTTTAGTGTTAATTGATGCTTGGTTGGACTGAAATCTTGTTTTGCTTTTGAAAATTTTGATTTGAAAAAGTTAAAGGGGTGTTTGGGTCTACTGATTTATGCTTGTAATCTGTTTTTGTGTTAAGGGAAAGTGTTGTTTATGCTTTGTATCTGCTATACCTTTGTTTGAGAGTGTTTTGCTGCAAGTTTTTGGGTTTGAACACTTGAATTGATCAATCTGCTATATAGGCCTTGTTTCTGCTTGTTGTGACCTAGGATTTTGGGAACACTTAGTGTGTATGCATGCTTAGGGATAAAAGTGGTTTAAACAAAGTTAACATAACCTGTTTGAAAGATTTGAGGTGTTGAAATTGGCTTGTGTGTCAAATACATCAGCAAAAGTAGAAAACTACATGTGTTCATCAGTAACTTTCATTGCTTGAATCTTGCTTAATTCTTTGAACTAGTGCATGAAACCTGTTTAGACTTGCTTATTGGAGTTTATTATAGCTTGTGTGTGCATTTGGTTGAATTTGGCTGGCTGATTGTGATTTTTATAGCTTATCAAAGTCTGCTGAAGTGGTCATTTGCATCAGCAAAGTGACCACCTCATTTGGTGTTGCATTGTGATTTCTAGCATTATGATTGTTGTATTGTTGCTTGGATCTTGTTCATGTGCTGCTTGTGATTGTTTTTTTGCTATTTGGATTGCTTTGATCATAGCTTATAAGCCCACTGGCTTATTGGCTTATTTGTGCCCAAAACACATCAAGTTTACCCAACTGGTAAGCCTTGATTCACAAGGTTTGCACTCAAACCTTGATCAGCAGGGTGAAAAACAAGTCCTTACACTTCATTAAGTCTGTCAGCGCCTACTTTATTCCTGTCAGCGTTTGATTCTAACTTGTCAGCGTTTGGTTTTAAGTTATCAGCGTTTGACTTTTGGTCAAACTTGGTTCAAGCTTAGTAAATCTGTTTTGCTTATTGGTACATGCAACAACTTAGTTTTTGTAATAGAACTCATTTTTCTCAGCTTAATATCAAGTCTGGAAGTTTACAAGTCTTTTGGTTAAGCTTTTGCTAGGAAATTAGCTTATTTGGCTTTTTCAGCCAGCTTATCTGTTCTTACAGCTTATTCTACTTGGCTTTTTGTGATTTTCTTGATTGATTATTCTTAGCTAAGCTATTTGTGAGCTTTTGCAACTTGAATCAGCTTTTGAGGTGGTCTAGATCATAAATACGACTATTTTGTCGTTTTGTGAATAAGTTGTTGACTTGTTTCTGGCTTATTAAGTGGTCTTATTTGAAATTTCTTTTTGCAAAAGTCTTTGTTAGGTCAAAAGAAGGTTGAGTGTTAAATTTTAGCTTATGGCATCAGCTTATAGCTTAATGGGCCAAAAAGCCCATTAAGAATAAGCTGCTTATTATAAGTTAGCTTATTTCACATTTTCAGCTTTTGGGCCTTTGGAAAAAGTTGTTTAAAATCAAATTTTGAGTCAACCTGTGCTTTTTGAGCTTATTTTGAGCACTTTTTCTTATTGGGCCTTAATTAAGCCCAATAAGGGACTGTTTTGGGTTTGGCCCATTTTCTGGGCCCAATAGGGGTATTTAGGTAATTTCACTTTCATTTCTAAGTTATTTAGGTTAAATTAAGTTAGTTTGCAAGTTTTTAGAATTTTTTAGTAATTTTTGGATTTTTAATATTATTATAATATTATTTTATTATTAAAAATTAAAAGTCTGATTTTCTAGGTTTTTATATTTTTCCTAGGTTCTAAATACTTAATTAGGATTTTTGCAACTTTCCAAATATTTTTTAGGTCTTTTAATTATTTTCTATAATTAATTTAAGATTTAATTGATTTTAGGAGTTTTTAATTGTTTAAAAATAGTTTTAATTGGTTTTAAAATTTTGAAAAATAGTTTTTAGCTTAATTAGAGTATTTTTGAGGTTTACAAACTTGAAAATCTTGTTTAGGGCTTTTTAATAATTAATTTTGATTTTTAGGGCTTTAATTAGCATTAAAAAGTCATTATCTAATTAATTAAAAGGTTTTTGCAAGTTTTGAGTTTTTGTGAACTCTTAGAATATTATTAGGGATTTTTGGTGATTTTTAGAAATTTTTAGATTAAAATTTTAATTTTGGTGGTTTTTAGGATTTTACGTGTACGCCTTTTTAGACTTAGTTTAATCCGTCCTCGTAACCGTCTCTTCTTTCCTTTCTAATTTCTTTTCTTCTTGTTCATATTCATAAACAAACATTAATCAACTCTTAACACAACGCACTTGCCTCCTCGAGAACGAACTCACCTAGGGTCATTCACACACGGTTTTCCTAAATCGTCGTGCACTTGCCCTATTTTATTGCTCTCTTTTCCTAAAGGGTTGCAAAACTCCAACACCATTCACCATCATTCCTTATATATTTTTGAAGAATTTTGTATTTAAGGCATCATTTGTAATTCCTATATATATTTTTATAGAATTCTATATTTAAGGCATCACTTGTAATTCCTATTTTATTTTTGAAGCATTTTATAGAATCATTTTTATATAATTTTGTATTTAAGGCATTGTTTCACCATCATTCCATATATATTTTTATAGAATTTTGTATTTAAGGCATCATTTATAATTCCTATATATATTTCTTTATAGAATTTTTTATTTAAGGCATCATTTGTAGTTCCTATTTTATTTTTGAAGCATTTTATGGAATCATTTTTATAGAATTTTTTATTTAAGGCATTGTTTCACCATCATTCCTTATATATTTTAATAGAATTTTGTATTTAATGCATCATTTTTAATTCCTATATATTTTTTATAGAATTTCGTATTTAAGGCATCATTTGTAATTCCTATTTTATTTTTGAAGCATTTTATGGAAACCTTTTAATGTATTACATGTGTCATTTTTATATAATTTTGTATTTAAGGAATTGTTTTCACCATCTTTCCTATATAAGGGTTATATATATATATATATATATATATATATATATATATATATATATATATATATATATATATATATATATATATATATATATATATATATATATATATATATATATATATATATATATATATATATATATATATATATATATATATATATATATATATATATATATATATATATTCTTGCCACATCAACACAATTCGTGTGCAACATCATCCTATAGAATGTGCCATGTAAGCATGTCCATGGAACAATTTTAAAAAATATGTCTAGAATGGGATTCGAACTCGAGTCTTTATGCTGGAAACACAATATGTTTACCACTATACCAATTCCACATTAGTGTTTAATAAGTGTGAAAACACTTATCCTTTTACCACTTAATTACAATAATAACCAAGCCAAAACGTGTAATTTATGTCGTAAATGTCGGAATTATGCGTGGTTTGTGTTTTTGTTGTGATTTAGGACCAAAATGTGAAAAGGGAAGAAAACACGGGCTTTCACGGGCTTTTATCAAAGAAAAAGACAAAAGACGAAGTCAAAAGATCAAGAGTGCAAAAAGAACGGAAGTCCAAGGCCTATTCTGAAGATTTAATCGAAGAAAAGGTCCAAAGACGGAAGTTTAATGAAGTCAAAGAACTCAAGTGTAATAAATGAAGAAATTATAAGACGAGTTCAAATAATCCCGAGACAAAGTCGAAGAAGACAAAGAATTAAAATCGAGTCGAGATGAAAAGAAAGAAAAAAGGAAGCAACCAACACCCCTTCCTTCCCTTCTCCCCATAAATAGAAACATTTCACCTCATTTAGTCTTGTTAGCTAAATTGACAACTTAGCTCTCCACCTTTAATTACTTGCTCATTTTAATTTCATGTCATTTACTTAATTGTCATTTTAAATTCTTTCTTTTAATTCCAAGTAAGTTAATTTTGTTGTTGAATCTTTATTTTCCTTTAATTAAGTTTTCATTATCATTCTCATTCTTCTCTTCTTGTTTTTCAATATCTTGTTTTGTTTGTTCAATCTTAAAGTTTTCATGTTTATGCTTATTTTGATAAAAGTTCTTATTTTTCCATTGCTCTTATTAAATTCATACGTTTGATTTTCTTATTTTATTTGTGTTTTTGCTTATTTTGTGTCTAGCTTATTTTCGGTTAAGTGTTTTTAAAAGTTTCATCTTTTTAAAGATTAATCCTTTTCTTTTAGTTCGTTTATAAAGTTTGCTTATTTTGAGTCTTGACAGTTTTTAAATTTGTAGCTTATTTTGTTCGTCTTATTATTGCTTTGGTTTAGTTATTGATAAGCGCTTATTAGAGAAGTGCTTATTTGGTCTTTGCTTTTTAGTTCCCTTTGTTTCCGTACTTTCATCGTAATCTGCAAGGGTTTTACATTCCGACAGCTTGTTGTGATCGCAAAAACCATTAGGGTTTCTACATTGCGATCAGTATTGCGATACCCCCTTATTCCGATCAAGATTACGATCGCTCATTGCAATCGTGGATTGCGACGGATCTTAAGGGTGTATTGCGACGGAACTCTGCCCAAATTTTGTCTCACATATTCCGATAGTTTCCACATTCCGACAGGAGATTCCGACCGTATTCCGATAGGTGAGTTGTTATTCCGACATGATTACTTGTGACTATTCCGACGGTTTTCCGACTGAACATTCCGATGGTAAGCATACATTCCGATGGGATTCCGACAGGATTCCGATGGAGGGTATTCCGGCAGATTTAGTTTTGTTATTTTGTTTTGGCTTTATTTTTTAGATTGCATTATTTTAAGTTTTCAAATTTTCATTTTTTTTACATTCTCAAATTTACTTCTCGTCAAGTTTTAATTTCTCGTCATTTAATTAATTTACCTTTAAAGTCTTAATTTCTCGTCATTTACTTTTAAAGTTTTAAATTTTGCACAATTACTTTTTAAATTAGTTTTACCTTTAATTACCTATCATTTACTTTAAAGTTTTGCAATTTAATTTTACTACAACGACCAATCTATTATTTTATCCATCAAAAGACGACTGAGTCGCAATTTAACCAGTAATCAATTCGATTAGACACACAACGAACTTAATTTTTATACTTGGCAAAAACCTTGTATTAAATGGCGCCGCTGCCGGCTCTTTTCGTAAAGATTAACGGTTTTCTGTGAGAGACGCGTTGGATTTTGGGATCCGTTCACTCGTGAACATTATTTTCCTTGCTTAAAAATTTTCAAAAATCCATAAAAATTAAAAATTGTTAAAAATCCATAAAAATTAAAAAATTTCAAAAAATCCAAAAAGATTTTTATTTTTATTTTTACACGTACATATATATATTCTCTATTTCGTTGGTATCTTTTTCTTTTTGTTTTGCAGGTGTATGCGTACTATATCTTCATCTTATTCTGAGCCCGCGACTCGTGAAGATTTAGATATGGCTGGTGTGCACAACAACAATAATCCACCCCACCCCAACATGAATAACAACAACAATGTTACCCCACCCGACCTTCGAACGATGGAGGAGCTGTGTCAACCTACGATGAATAGACGAGGAGGACTGACTGCGCCGATGCAAATCACGGCTCCAGAGTTTTCGTTGAAGTATCACATGATCCAACAAGTTCAAAACACTTTTCCATTTCGCGGATTGCCGGATGATGATGCCAACAAACACCTCGACAAGTTCATTACCGTTACTCAAAGCATGAAGTTGCCCGGTGTTACTATGGATTTTCTGCGCCTTCACATATTTCCACATACCTTATCCTACCATGCCGAAAAATGGTTTGATCGTCTTCCAAAGAATTCAATTCATACTTGGGATGAGATGACTCAACGATTTTTGTCGCGCTACTTTCCACCATCCATGGTCACGAGCCTTCGGAATCAAATTAGTGGATTTACTCAAGAACCCAATGAATCACTTTTTGATGCTTGGGAACGATATAATGTTTTGATTGATCGATGTCCAAACCATAACATGCTCCCCGTTACTTTGATTGATACTTTCTACAATGGTTTAACTTTTCGTGATCATGATACGATTAATGCAGCCACCGGTGGCACATTTATGAAAAGAAGACCCGAGGAGTGTAGAGAGCTTATCGAGAACATGACTACTCATCACAAAAATTGGGATTCATCCGCATCTTCAAGGAATAACCCGAGAGTCAATGTTTCTTCTACTTCTTCAAACCCTGATATCACCGAATTGACCCGCGCAATGGTCGAAATGAGCAAGAATATGCAACTTTTGGCTACAAATCAACAACAACAAGTTAAATCTGTAGCACTTTCTTGTGAGATTTGCGGGGGTCCTCATTCATACACTGATTTTCCTTCTACTCATGACAATCCGGAAAACGTGTATGCGGCTCATGGTAACTATTCAACGGAAATCTATCAAGCCCGACCTCAAGGTGATCGTAACTTGCTAAGTTACCGTTCTAACAACTTTCTTTCACCCGGTTTTTCTCCTTAAAACCACAACCCCAACAACTACAATAGAAGCAACCCAAACCCACCTCGAGCTTCTAATCCTTATCACCCACCCGCTCAACAAGCACCACCCATTAATCAAGATGTTGAAACTTTTATGAGGACCCAAGGAGAGCTAGTTAAGAATCTGCAAAGCCAAATCATCAACTTGAAAGGAGATACCACTAAGCAAGGGGATGACATTAGAACCGAGCTTCGACATGATATGCAAACCTCTTTTAGCAATCAAACGAATGATTTGAAGAATATGATGGCTAGTTTCTTTCCAAGTACTTAACCCTCTACTTCGGGCTCCCTTCCTTCAAATACCGTCACCAACCCAAGAGCGAATGTGGGTGCTATTACTACACGCAGTGGAGCAACCTTAGTAGGACCATCTATCCCTCCCCCGGTTACTCCATCTACACCTCTTCCACCACCATTTATCCCTCCTACTACCATGCCTAGTATTAGTTCTCCATTACTGTCTCCACCTATGCATGAAGAAGTACCCAAGAAAAACCCTTCACCAACCCCACCTTCCACCTTTAAACCTTCAACATCTAAACCTTCACCTTCTACACCTTCTACACCTACACCACCTAAACCCAATATCCCTTATCCTTCTCGCTTAGACAAGTGCCAATTGCTCACCAAGGATGATATTCAAGTGTCAAACTTTTTGAAGAAGATTTCGGGAGTGACCATCACCTTTAGCCTTGTTGAAGCTCTAGCCCAAATGCCTAAATTTGTTAATGTTAATGCAATAAATGCCTAAAAATGTTACTTGCATTTTTCGTTCTTGCCTTGTTTTGATTACGACAATATGTAAAAACAAGCATTTACGAAAACAACGAAAAACGAATTCTTGAGTTCAAGTATTTTTCATTTTACCCATTTTCACTTAAGGTATGGATAAACAAGTACTAACCTTAATCAAGTGATCAAGTGATTTAATCTTTTCTTAAAACTCACTTTTTATTAAGTGTGACAAGTTTTTATTAAACTTTCTTTTTAAGAAAATGTTTTATTAAATTAATTATTTGAAATTTGAAAATGGCATATTCTTATTTGGTTAAGAATATCCTTTTAGGATATTTTTTATATCCAGATAAGACCTCCACCACTAAAGGACAAAAAGGAGCGGAGTCTAGTCCGGCGGTACCTTAGCACCTAGGCGGTACCTTATCGATAAGGTACCGTGGGCTAAGATAAGGTACCGCGGGCAGAACTAGCCGTTGGCTCCTTTGTCCTATAAATAGTGGACCATTCTCAGCTTTTCATCTTACCTCTTTTGCACATTTATTTCCAGATTCAAACCCCTTCTTTAATCACTCAAATCTTTGATCATTTGTTTGATTATTACTTGTTTAAGAAGTGAATCTTGTTCTTCCATCCCTTCCTCTCCAAGTGCAAAGAGAAGAACACTATCCTTGTGAAGTGTTGAGTCCACCACCAAAGATCCATTGAAGATCTAATTTTATACTTTTGTAGTTGTGAAGATCCAAGTAGTTGTGTCTATTTGGAAGTTGTGTATGTACTAAGTATAGTTGTGTAGATTGGTCCTAGCTACGATTAGGGCTCGACTTTTAGCTTAGAGTCGGAAATTGGTTAAGCGACGTGTACGGTTTTCTCCACCATAAGGAGCTTGTTGTGTAGTGAACTCTCGAGTAAGGAGTACTCGAGGAGTGGAGTAGGAACGAGGAGTGAGCTTCGTTGCCGAACCACTATAAATCCTTGGTGTTCGGTTTGATCTTTCTTTACCCTTAACTCTTTACATTCTTTATTCTTTATGCATATGCATGTGTTAGTATTAGATTAGTTACACTATCATTCTTTATTCTTTGTGGATATATTTTTGTTAGTATTAGTTTAGTTACACTATCATTGTTCATATTGTGCATAAGAAGATTTCACGTATTTCCTCAAGCCTAAGTTTTTGAAAAAGGATTTTTGGAAACCACATTTTAACAAGTAAGAAACTATTCAACCCCCCCCCCCCCCTTCTAGTTTCTACAATTGGTATCAGAGCGGTTGCTCAAGAATTTTAAAAGTATATTGTATTTTAAAACTTGAATCGATCTATGGATTCCAACAAATACCTAGAAGGGCAATCTATGCAAAGACCACCACTTTTTGAAACCGATAGTTTTATTTATTGGAAAAATAGATTTGAAACTTATGTGAAATCAAAAGATTTAGATCTTTGGCATGTTATTACCAATGGTGATTTTTTACCCTTTCAATTTAATGAAGTTTCTAAAACAAAAGAATTGGTCACTTTTGACAAAGCTAATGACGATACTAAAAAGAAACTTTCAAAAAATAATGAGGCTAAAATGGTGATTTATAATGCTTTGCCTAAGAAAGAGTATGAAAGAATTTTTATGTGTGAAACTGCTAAAGATATTTGGAACACTCTTTTAGTAACCCACCAAGGTAATAACCAAGTCAAAGAAAGCAAAATCGATCTTCTTGTCTAACAATATGAACAATTTGTCATCTTAGAAGATGAAACTATTGATAGTGCATTTGCTAGGTTTAACACCATTATTACTAGTCTAAAAGCACTTGATGAAGGTTTTTCTAGCAAGAACAATGTTAGGAAGTTTCTAAGGGCCTTACATCCAAAGTGGAGAGCAAAAGTCACGGCGATTGAAGAGTCGAAAGATCTCTCAACTTTATCACTCGATGAACTCATAGGAAACTTGAAGGTTCATGAGATGATAATTTTGAAGGACTCGGAATTAGTGAAAACCAAGAGTGAAAGGAAATCTCTTGCACTTAAAGCCAAGAAGGCACAAAGTGACCACGATAGTTCCTCGGAAAGCGATGACGAGGAGTATGCATTGGCGGTGAGAGATTTCAAGAAGTTCTTCAAGAGACGAGGTCAACACGTTAGGCAACCCAACTATGACAAGAAACCATTGTCAAAGAATCGGTTTATCAAGAACAAAAAAGGTGATAGGAATTGCTTTAGATGTGGTGATCCAAATCACTTCATTGGTGATTGTCCAAAGCCCGCTCGTGATAAGAACCACACGGCGTTCGTTAGTGGCGCTTGGAGCGATAGAGGTGAAGATGATGATGACAACCCCAAAGAGGAAATTTGTCTAATGGCTCACACTTCTAAAGAGGTACATTCCGAAACCGAATATTATAGCAATGATAGTTCCACTTGTGATGATATTGAATTTGAAGGCAAATATGATAGTTTACACAAACTTAGTCTTAAATTCATAGAAAAGAATAAAACCTTAAAAACAACCAAAACTAAGCTTGAAAATGAGATCAATAAACTTAGGGAGAAATTGGCTAAACTTGAGAAAAATAAAGAGGTTGATTTAAGTTGCTTAAGTTGTGAGAAACTTAGATTAGAGAATGAAGATCTCAAGAGCACCTCCATTAAATTGGAAAAGTTCATGAAAGGAACTAGTGCTCTTGATGATATGTTAAACAAACAAGTTCATTCTAAGGAAAGACTTGGTCTAGGTTTTAACTCAAATGAAGCCTCAACTAGTGAACCAAAACAAGTCAGGTTTTCACAAAAAACGCCCACTGTATGTGGTTCCAAATTGTATGGCGAGGTTCCTTATCACTATGGAACCGCCGCCATAGATAAGGTACCGCGGCCAGAGGTTGATTTTGGTGAAAATCCTGAACTTTCTGAAAAGTCTAAGTTAGATGAAAAACTAAAGCATCTTACTGTTAATAAGGTAAAATTACCCATACTTGACGACAATGCTATTGGTAAGTTCTACAAGCCATTAAGTAAACCTCTCATGGGAAATAGAAGTTTATCTAGACTATCCTCTACTCCACCTAGAGTACGGAATGAGTCTAAGCCTAGAAGTAGAACGACAACGCCTCGAAGAGATAATCAAAACAATTCACGATCTAGAAGTAAAACTCCAACACCTAGAAGGAATAATCATAGCTCTAAACCTAGATCAAATACACCTAGGAGAAATAATGAACAACAAAATGGTTACATGAATTACTACCCTCCTCCATTTTGTTCTCCATGGGGAACCCCTTCTTCATTCATGCATCCCAACCAAATGCAAGGGATGTTTGGAACTAACAATTTTGGACCCATGAGATATTGGGGACCAAATGTTTGATCTTGTGTGTTGTTACCAAGATATGCTTGGGAATTGATTTGGAGCCCGATGAGTGGATTAAGGATAGTGGATGTTCTAAACACATGACGGGTAATCGAAGTTTGTTCTCGCAATACAAAAGCATATGATGGAGGTAACGTCACATTCGCTAGTAGTCTACGTGGTAATATCATTGGCAAAGGTACGGTTTCTCTTGACTCCATGACCATTGAAAATGTTGAGCACGTAGATAACTTAGGATTTAACCTTTTAAGTATAGGTCAAATTTGTGATAATAAGTGTAAGGTCATCTTTTCGGAACATGACAGTGAAATCGTAAAAGATGGAAAAGTCATTGGAAAAGGTTTCAGAAAGCATGGGCTTTATGTCATGAAGGTTAATAAGAAGTCAAAAGACAACATATGTCTTGCGACTATAGATGATAGTTCTACTCTTTGGCATAGGAGATTAGGTCACGCTAATATGCGTTTAATTCAATCTTTAGTCTCTAAGGAGTTGGTAAGACACCTCCCCAAGATTAAGTTTGATAGTCACTTTTGTGATGCTTGCAAAGTTGGAAAGCAAGTTCACTCAAGTCACAAAGCCAAGAATTTGGTTTCGACCTCTCGGTGCTTAGAGCTCCTACATATGGATCTTTTTGGACCTTCCGCCATACAGAGTTATGGAGGTAACCTTTATACCCTAGTTATAGTTGATGACTATTCTAGATTCACTTGGACTAGATTTTTGGTATCTAAGAATGAAGCTTTCGATCACTTTAAAATCTTTAGTCTAAGAATTCAAAATCAACTAGGATGTTCAATTGTTTCTATTAGGACGGATCATGGTAGGGAATTTGATAATGAAGTGCAATTTGGTGCCTTTTGTGAAGCTCATGGTATTACCCATAACTTCTCGGCTCCTCGCACTCCACAATCAAATGGGGTAGTTGAAAGGAAGAATAAGACTCTCCAAGAGATGAGTAGGACGATGTTAAACGAGCTATATTTGCCTCAAAAGTTTTGGTGCAATGCCGTGGACACATGGACTTATATTCTCAACCGAATTCTTATTCGACCTTTCCTAGGAAAGACCCCCTATGAGATTCTTAAAGGTAAGAAACCCTCATTAGAATACTTTAGGGTGTTTGGAAGCAAGTGCTTTATCCTCAACACCAAAGACTACCTTACCAAGTTTGACCCAAAGTCTTACGAAGGTATCCTTTTAGGTTATTCCCAAACTAGTAAAGCCTACATAGTCCTAAATAGAACCACGGGGGTTATTGAAGAATCACTCAACGTAACCTTTGATGAAACCCCTCCTTCACCCAAGACACCACCATTGGTTGATGATGACTTGGATGAATTAGAAGTAGTTAAAGCCAAAGAGGTTAGAAAGATAGGAATTGAAGACCTTAGTGTTGAAAAGGAAGTAAACATTAAGGAATCTAGGGATCATACTCTCAATAATGTCATTGGTGACTTAAATCAAAGGACCCTAAGATCTCAAGTCCAAAACCAAAGCAACTTCTTTTGTTTTGTCTCCTTGATTGAACCAAAGAATGTTAAAGAAGCTTTGACGGATGAGAGTTGGGTCATTGCGATGCAAGAAGAATTGAATCAATTCGTTGCCAATGATGTTTGGGAACTTGTTCCTCCACCTAGAAGCTCTACCATTATAGGAACCAAATGGGTATATAGGAATAAGTTAGATGAAAATGGTGGTGTGTCTCGTAACAAAGCTAGACTTGTAGCACAAGGCTATAATCAACAAGAAGGGATTGATTATGACGAGACATATGCACCGGTAGCTAGATTAGAATCAATTAGAATCCTTTTAGCCTACGCTTGTGCCTTAGATTTTAAGCTTCAACAAATGGATGTAAAGAGTGCATTTCTTAACGGTTTGATCAATGAGGAGGTATATGTGGCTCAACCTCCCGGCTTCATTGATTTTGAGAAACCGGACCATGTTTACAAGCTTAAGAAAGCACTTTATGGACTCAAACAAGCACCCAAAGCTTGGTATGATAGACTTAAAGCGTTTCTTGTTAAACATGAGTATACCATGGGGATGGTAGACAATACACTCTTTACAAAGAAGAAGGGTTCTCACCTCATAATCGTACAAATATATGTTGATGACATTATATTTTGCTCAACTTGTCAAGAATTGTGTGATGACTTTGCCAAAATCATGCATGATGAGTTTGAAATGAGTATGATGGGAGAACTTAACTTCTTTTTAGGACTCCAAATTAAACAAATGGACGATGGTATTTTCTTTAGTCAATCTAAGTACGCTAAAGAAATGCTAAAGAAATTTGGATTAGAAGAATCTAGACCAATGAAGACCCCTATGGCCTCGGATACTAAACTCGCCGTAGATGATGATTGTGAGTCGGTAGACAACACCAAATATAGAGGTATGATTGGTAGTTTGTTATACCTAACGGCAAGTCGACCAGATATCATGTTTACTTTTTCCTTTGTGCTCGCTTCCAAGAGGCTCCCAAAACCTCTCACCTTGAAGCGGTTAAGCGTATCTTCCGATACATTAAAGGCACTATACATTTAGGATTATGGTATCCTAAAGGGACCGGCGTAGAAACCATTGTCTACGCGGACTCGGATCATGCGGGAGACTATGTGGACTGGAAAAGCACTAGTGGAGTTTGTACCTTCATGGGTTGTTGTTTAACTTCTTGGTTCTCCAAGAAACAAACCGCTCTTGCGATATCCACCACGGAAGCCGAGTATGTGAGTGCCGGAAAAGCATGCCAACAAGCTCTATGGATGAAGCAAGCGCTTGTTGATTACGGGATTTCTCTTGATGATGTTCCCATCATGTGCGATAATAAAGGCGCTATAGACCTTAGCAAGAATCCTGTGCAACATTCGCGAACCAAACACATAGAAATTAGACAACATTTCCTTAGGGATAATGTTCAAAAGGGGAACATTTCTATTGAAAAGGTACCCTCCGAGGACAACTTAGCCGATATCTTCACTAAGCCACTTAAGAGGGAACCTTTTAATTACTTGCGTCTAGGTCTAGGATTAATGGAACATCTTCCTTAAATTCTTTTCTTCTTGTGTGTTTTCTTTTACCACTTTGAGTCTTTGAGTCTTTTAAACTCCTTTTGAAAAATCTTCTCCTCTCCTTTTCAAAATTCTCAAAGTCTCTTTCGAAAATGGTTGAGAAATTCGTTTGACATAATTCATATGTATGATTCTCTCAAACATAGCAAGAACAAGATAGAATCATGGAGGATCATTGTGTCATGACTTAAGGTCTTGTCTTACACACCTCCTACATCGATTTTTTAATCCATGTATTTTGGTCAAATCTCTATTTGGTAAGTTTGCATATGTTTTCTTTGTCTATCTTTGCTTTTAAGCATATCCCTATGATAAGTTAGACTAGAAAAATAAGATTTACTGAAAAATATTCCTCCAAACACCAAACCCTGCCTCTGCAGGCGGTTCCATATGTGAACCGCGGTACCTTATTGATAAGGTACCGCCACCCTAGATAAGGAACCGCCTACAGTGCCTTCCTTTTTCGGGTTTTTGTCTGAAACTCTAGATTTGCTCCAACATTTTTGAGAATCTTTGTTTCAAACCCTTTGACCACCCCAAAAATACCCTAAGCCTTCCCTATTTAAACCATAAGCATTTTGCATTACTTCATATCCAAAATGTCTTATTCTCCCAATGAAAGCCTTGAATCTCCTCCATTTTCTCCAATTGCTTTCAATCCAAACCCACCCAAGAACACTCTTAATCACATGTCTCCTACCAAGAATGTTGATTGTGGAACATCTTTTCTTCCACCACCACCCTTTAGTGTTCTTCCTCCTTCTCATGATAATGTCATGCATCATGGAACATGTTGTCAATGTTGTCAATATCAACACCTTGCTATGGCACACATCTATGAGGAGTTGAGCTACATCAAGAGTCTCTTAATCAAGCCTTCTCTTCACTTTGATTATGAGATCTCCAACAAGACACCACCACCACCCTCCGCTATTACCTTGTCTTTCATATAAGCATTGGTTGCTTATCCACAAGACACCAAATTCAAGCAAATCTTAGAATTCTAGAATAACTAGGATTAGATTTATGCTTTTGGCTTGTTCCTTTTTCCATACTTCTTTGTATGATGTCCTTTTAGTAACCTATCTTGGATCTTTGTCTTTGTGTTTTCTTCTCTTTTATTTTTTTTATGTGACCTATTGCTATATATTGTTGGTTGTTTCTTTTGTTCAACTAACCCTTCTATGTAGCTTGTCACCATATCTCGATTCCTCGGTGCCCCAAGCTAGGGGGAGTAAGCACCAAGGGGGAGTCTTTGCAAAGTCCGTTTCTTCAACACCGGCTTACGCAACCTTTTTGCTTCGACAAAGGGGGAGAAATGAATAAACTCGTCTTTGAAAATCTTGTTTTTGTGTGATTGAGTTTATGTATTGTCGGAATCAAAAAGGGGGAGATTGTTAATGCAATACGACAATATGTAAAAACAAGCATTTACGAAAACAACGAAAAACGAATTCTTGAGTTCAAGTATTTTTCATTTTACCCATTTTCACTTAAGGTATGGATAAACAAGTACTAACCTTAATCAAGTGATCAAGTGATTTAATCTTTTCTTAAAACTCACTTTTTATTAAGTGTGACAAGTTTTTATTAAACTTTCTTTTTAAGAAAATGTTTTATTAAATTAATTATTTTAAATTTGAAAATGGCATATTCTTATTTGGTTAAGAATATCCTTTTAGGATATTTTTTATATCCAGATAAGACCTCCACCACTAAAGGACAAAAAGGAGCGGAGTCTAGTCCAGCGGTACCTTAGCACCTAGGCGGTACCTTATCGATAAGGTATCGCGGGCTAAGATAAGGTACCGCGGGCAGAACTAGCTGTTGGCTCCTTTGTCCTATAAATAGTGGACCATTCTCAGCTTTTCATCTTACCTCTTTTGCATATTTATTTCCAGATTCAAACCCATTCTTTAATCACTCAAATCTTTGATCATTTGTTTGATTATTACTTGTTTAAGAAGTGAATCTTGTTCTTCCATCCCTTCCTCTCCAAGTGCAAAGAGAAGAACACTATCCTTGTGAAGTGTTGAGTCCACCACCAAAGATACATTGAAGATCTAATTTTATACTTTTGTAGTTGTGTCATAGTTGTGTCTATTTGGAAGTTGTGTATGTACTAAGTATAGTTGTGTAGATTGGTCCTAGCTACGATTAGGGCTCGACTTTTAGCTTAGATTCAGAAATTGGTTAAGCGACGTGTACGGTTTTCTCCACCATAAGTAGCTTGTTGTGTAGTGAACTCTCGAGTAAGGAGTACTCGAGGAGTGGAGTAGGAACGAGGAGTGAACCACTATAAATCCTTGGTGTTCGGTTTGATCTTTCTTTACCCTTAACTCTTTACATTCTTTATTCTTTATGCATATACATGTGTTAGTATTAGATTAGTTACACTGTCATTCTTTATTCTTTGTGGATATATTTTTGTTAGTATTAGTTTAGTTACACTATCATTGTTCATATTGTGCATAAGAAGAATCCACATATTTCCTCAAGCCTAAGTTTTTGAAAAAGGATTTTTGGAAACCACATTTTAACAAGTAAATATAAGAAACTATTCAACCCCCCCTTCTAGTTTCTACAGTTAAGATGTTTAAGAAATTGCTTAATAAGAAGGAGAAGATGGCCGAGTTTGTTAATACTCGATTGAATGAAAATTGTTCTGCCGTCCTTCTTAAAGAACTTCCGGAGAAACTTGGAGATCCCGGTCGTTTTGTGCTACCATGTACTTTTAACCAAACCGAAGAATTTACTGCCTTAGCTGATCTTGGGGCAAGTATAAATCTGATGCGTTTAAGTGTTGGAAAAAGTTATCATTACCCGACCTTACACCAACAAAGACGACTCTTGAGCTAGCAAATCGCACTCTCGCTTACCCTGTTGGTATTGCCGAAGATGTGTTTGTTAAAGTTGGTACCTTCCCTTTTCCGGTCGACTTGGTTGTTGTTGATTATGAAATGGACCCTCGTATTCCATTAATACTTGGTCGGCCATTCTTGAGAACCAGAAAAGCCTTAGTCGATGTTGCCGAAGGTGAGCTCATCTTAAGGGTCGGGAATGAGGCACAAGTTTTTGAAATGGGGAAGATCATAACCAAATCTAATGGAAGAGAATTAGTGAAAATGATTAATGTGCTTGATGATTTTGTCGTCTACAACAATCCTCTTTTCGATTCTTGCTATGATAATCCACTGTTCAAAGATAATGTGGATGATTCTCTCTCCAATTTAGATCCTTCACCAATTCATGAGTCTCCTCCAATTTGTGATGACTATGGTGACGATTCTAGTTCTTATATGGATGATTCTGATGATTTTTCTTCTGAGTATAAAGACAAGCCAACTTATGATGACTTTGATGATGTCGATACTCTTTCGAGTGATTCTTCACATGATGACCTTGCACCTACTTTTGATGAAGATCCTCCACCAACAACGCTTGATCCTACTTTGGATGACTACTCATTTGAGGAAGATTTTGCTACTTTTCTCAACACTTACTTCCCAAATGAGAATGATTCTCCTCCTTTGGACTTTGATGATGCTCTTTATCCTCATTTGGATATGAAGAAACCCGTTTCAAAGGAGAAGAAGCCGAAAGACATCGATATCCGTAGCACTTATGTCTTGACACCTCTCTATCCACCTTCTGAAGATAAGATTGTGAGATTTATGAGCGGATCTTCTTCAAGGTCTACTGAGCCTGAGTGTTATTTTCCCCTAAAGGAAAAGGTGTTTGATCCCGGTATTGCGCTTTTTAAGCCATCTCATGACTTGGTTAACAAAAACAAGCGCTTCTCAGGAGGCAACCCGCAATATCTATCCTTTTTATCTGTTTTGTATAATAAGTGTAGGGGGAGACCCTAGTATGTGTTTGTTGTTTTCTTTCTTATCATGTGTAGGGATTCGAGCTTTCAAAGATCCATTCTTGATGACTTTTGACGACCCGTGATCCTGTGTACCCGTCTTCCCGGTTTTATCCTAAACTCTTTTGATTCTCTATTTTATACTTCTCAATATTAAAATAGGAATAACTTTAGTTGTCTCTTCCTTAGCATGATTTAAACAACGTGCATAATGTCCTAAGTGTAGGGGAGGTTACTTCCACATGCTTAAACATTGAGGACAATGTTTATAATAAATGTAGGGGGACTTCTACCGAAGTTAAGTGGGCTTTTCCTTGTATTTTTCCTCATTTTAACCGAAAAATTGATTTTTCGACATTTTTCAAAGTTTTTGATCTATTTTGTTCTAGTTGTATTTACCTTTGTATAGTTATTTTCTTTCTTTATTAGAATAAATTTTAAATAAAGTGGTTTTAAGTTTTCAAGCGTTGTGAATCTTTTGACTCAACCCGAGTTTACTTATCTAAGTTTACTCTAGCTAGTATCCTTAACGTGTTTAAGTCAAGTTTTGCTAGGCTTTTATATAGGGAACTTTAAAACGCGAAAGTCTTAACTCTTACGGGTTAAGAACAAGAACTTTTCGCAAGTTCTTATAATTGATCCTAGAAAGTCGTTTATCAAGGGAACTTTAAATTGCGAATTCTAAACTTGAAAGAGTCTAAGTTTGCAAGATCCTATAGATGACTTGAAAACCCAAAACTTTGATTTAATAGGCTAAGCATCCACGAGTCTCATTCCTTGAGATTTTAAATTGTGGATAACGAGAGATGATAGAGTCAATTATAAGTTTGGTATTCTTTCATGAATTTATGTGAGTGGATTATGAGCTTTTTTCCCATCGCTTGTTAATAAATTTAATTGCAATAAATAAGGTCGTACGATTTGAAAAGTTACTTAGCTTCTAACCTAAGATCGTTTAAAATTTGCTCGGTATTAATTAGAGTTCATAGCCAAGGCATAACTTATTGAAACGGGATGCGAAGATTGGCGAGTCCGAAAAGGCCCTAACAAGGCATGAGGGCTACATTTTGTTGCTAAAGATCCCAAGTGATGTGAAGCATCATTTATCAAAAATCAATATGAAGGATCAAGACACACGGCGAAAAGCAAATACTCCCGTAAAGATCATGGAGAAGTCTATCCAAAAAGGCCCTAACAAGGTATGAGGATAAATAGATCCAAGTACTAAAAGGAGGCGGATCGTTGTATATCAATATCCCAAATAAAGGTTGGAGAAAAATGAAGAAGTCGTGGTCAAAGTATGAAGAATCTCTCAAAACTTCAAGTGAAGAAATTCCTATTATGAAGAGAACACCATTATTTCATGAACGTCTCTCAAGATTTGAAGTATGAAGTCGCTGCCAAATATCGGTCCGAGAAAGGTCTCAAATCGTGAAGCGAGTTATGCCAAGATATGAACTTTAAGAGGTCCCGAGAAGCAGTTTTAAAAGATTTTGTCCTTTAGCTAATTATTGATTAAATCGTCCTACTTTATAACTATCGAAATAAGTCAACAATGCATCCTCGTGATCATTCAAGACAACAATAAAATATAAGAGATACACCTAGGAATAAGGGAGTCTAAGTAAATAATTGGCCCACATGAGTTTGTGATAGTTTGTTAACTTATAATAACAATGATCTTGTTTTTAAGCTTGGTATGGGGAATGTGAAACTTGAGGGTGATAAACATTCATGACATTCCAAAACCTTAAGGTAAGTCTTTGATCTTTTTACTTTTTTTCTTTCTTTAAATATTTTGTAATTTTCTATCTCTTTAATAAAGGCCAATGTGGATTGATTATGATGGAAAATGTAAAACTTGCTTTGTAACTAATGCATTGCATGAGGACATTACAATGGTCAAGTGTAGGGGATTTAATAAGTGTGAAAACACTTATCCTTTTACCACTTAATTACAATAATAACCAAGCCAAAACGTGTATTTTATGTCGTAAATGTCGGAATTATGCGTGATTTGTGTTTTTATTGTGATTTAGGACCAAAGTGTGAAAAGGGGAGAAAACACGGGCTTTCACGGGCTTTTATCAAAGAAAAAGACAAAAGACGAAGTCAAAAGATCAAGAGTGCAAAAAGAACGGAAGTCCAAGGCCTATTCTGAAGATTTAATCGAAGAAAAAGTCCAAAGACGGAAGTTTAATGAAGTCAATGAACTCAAGTCTAATAAATGAAGAAATTATAAGACGAGTTCAAATAAACCCGAGACAAAGTCGAAGAAGACAAAGAATTAAAATCGAGTCGAGACGAAAAGAAAGAAAAGAAGGAAGCAACCAACACCCCTTCCTTCCCTTCTCCCTATAAATAGAGACATTTCACCTCATTTAGTCTTGTTAGCTAAATTGACAACTTAGCTCTCCACCTTTAATTACTTGCACATTTTAATTTCATGTCATTTACTTAATTGTCATTTTAAATTCTTTCCTTTAATTCTAAGTAAGTTCATTTTGTTGTTGAATCTTTATTTTCCTTTAATCAAGTTTTCATTATCATTCTCATTCTTCTCTTCTTGTTTTTCAATATCATGTTTTGTTTGTTCAATCTTAAAGTTTTCATGTTTATGCTTATTTTGATAAAAGTTCTTATTTTTTCATTGCTCTTATTAAATTCATACGTTTGATTTTCTTATTTTATTTGTGTTTTTGCTTATTTTGTGTCTAGCTTATTTTCGGTTAAGTGTTTTTAAAAGTTTCATCTTTTTAAAGATTAATCCTTCTTTTTTAGTTCGTTTATAAAGTTTGCTTATTTTGAGTCTTGAAAGTTTTTAAATTTGTAGCTTATTTTGTTCGTCTTATTATTGCTTTGATTTAGTTATTGATAAGTGCTTATTAGAGAAGTGCTTATTTGGTCTTTGCTTTTTAGTTCCCTTTGTTTCCGTACTTTCATCGTAATTGATAACTAGGTTTTTGCTCAGTTAAATTGTTGTTCTCGATATCTTAACGAATTGATCTAGGTTCTATGTGTGACTCAGTTGACTTTGGTGAAACAAATATTTTTGGTTGATTTTAAATTAAAAGTGCGAGACGTAAAGGTAAATGACGTAAAAGTAAATTGCGATAAAATTAAATCGGCGTTAAAATTAATGGCGAGAAGTTAAATCTAAGTCTAATTAAAAAGAAAGGGTGCAATATTTAAAACTTTGAAAAGTAAAATAATTAAATGACTTAAAGTTAAAAGCGTGACGAGAATTAAAAGGACAAAGTATTAAAACGTAAACTTAAAAATTAAACAAGACAAAATAAGAAAACCACCATAATCGGAATATATTCCGATCAGACTCACCATCGGAATGAACACAAACCTCCCTATCGGAATGTTGATCGGAACCCCAAGATCGGAAAACTGTCACCCACCTCTGATCGGAATAACCAAATCACCCTGATCGGAATGTTTACTTACCTCTGATCGGAATATGGAATAGACCCTGGTCGGAATGCTGATCGGAACCCTAAGATCGGAAAGCTGTCACCTATCCTGATCGGAATACCAAACGAGCACCTCGATCGAAATGAGGAATGGACCACCAATCGGAATGCTGTCACAACTCCTAATCGGAATACACAAAACCCACCCTGATCGGAATACCAAAGCCCTTTTCCGACCAAGCCAAGGAGCTATGGTCGGAATGTGAAACCCTTATCCGATCACTAGATCGGAATACGGAGGAAAAAGCTCAAAATAAGCTAGAAAAATAAGCTACAAATCAAATAAGCACAAGTCTAAAATCTTAAACAAAACCGTATAAGAAAAAGATAATAAACTATGATTTAAAGACTTTTTAAAAGCACGAAATGAAACAAAGGTTTACGAAATCAAGCTTAATATAAAAATAACTTTTATAAAAACTTAAGAAACTTTAAGATGAAAAAAAATAAGCTATAAAAATCAATGATCCAAAACAATCAAAAGCATAAAAACGTAATCTTTAATCAAATAAGCAAGATAATAAACACATAAACATAAAGATCAATCAAAGAAAGAAAGGTAGAATGAGAGATTTAAAACAAGAAAATTAAAGAACACTTACTTGGAAATTAAATGTATTAAAAGTGCAAGACAAGTATTTAAATTGACATGTATTTAAAGAGCAAGTAAAATAAAGGTGGAAGAACTAGTGTCACTCTAGCCAACAAAAACTAATGAAATGAATATGAAGGCTATATATAGGAGATTAGGAAGGTGTTTAGAGGAAGCTTCCTCTCCTCCTTCCTTTCTTCTTAATTGCATGATCAAGTCCTTAAGCTTCTTTAATCTTCTTAAATCTTTTTAATACTTGGACTTTGTTTTGGGATTTATTCGAACTCGTCTTTTAATTCTTCAATAAATAAGACTCGAGTTCTTCGGCTTTAAGTAAACTTCCATCTTTTGACTTTTTCTTCGATAAATCTTCAGAATTGGTCTTGGACTTCCGTTCTTTTCGCACTCTTGACTTTTTGACTTCATCTTTCATATTTTTCTTCAATAAAAGCCCGTGAATGCCGTGTTTTCTCCACTTTTCACAATTTCGTCCTAAATCACAACAAAAACACAAACCACGCATAATTCCGACATAAAAGACATAAAATACACGTTTACGCTCGGTTATTATTGTAATTAAGTGGTAAAAAGGATGGGTGTTTACACACCTATCAAATCCCATACACTTGACCATTGCAATGTCCTCATGCAATGCATTAGTTACAAAGCACGTTTACATTTTTCATCATAATCAATCCACATTGGCCTTTATTAAAGAGATAGAAAACTATAAACATTCAAAGTAAAGAAATCAAAAGCATACCTTGGGTTTTGGAAATGTCATGAATAATCATCATCCTCAAGTTTTCCCTTTCTCCAAACCAAGCTTAAAAACGAGATCATTGTTATTATAAGTTAGCAAACTAACACGAACTCGTGTGGGCCAATTACTCACTTAGACTCCCTTATTCCTAGGTGTATCTCTTATATTTTATTGTTGTCTTGAATGATCACGAGGATGCATTTTTGACTTATTTCGATAGTTATTTAGTCCGAAAACAAAGTGAACGATTTAATCAATAGGTATCTAAAGGACAAAATCTTTTAAAACTGCTTCTCGGGACCTCATAAAGTTCATATCTTGGCATAACTCGCTTCGCGATTTAAGACCTTTCTCGGACCGATATTTGGCAGCGACTTCATACTTCAAACCTTGAGAGACGTTCATGAAATTATGGTCTTCTCTTCCTAATGTAATTTCTTCACTTGAAGTTTTGAGAGATTCATACTTGGACCACGACTTCTTCATTTTTCTCCAATCTTTATTTTGGACTTTGATATACAATGATCCGCCTCCTTTTTGACTTGGATCTATTTATCCTCATACCTTGCTAGGGTCTTTTCGGATACACTTCTCCATGACTTTTGGGGAGTTTTTGCTTTTCGTCGTGTCTCTCGATCTTTCATATTGATTTTCGATAAATGATTCTTCACATCACTTTGGATCTTTAGCAACAAAATATAGCCCTCATGCCTTGTTAGGGCCTTTTTGGACTCGCCAATCTTCGCATCCCGCTTCAATAAGTTATGCCTTGGCTATGAACTCTAATCCATACCGAGCAACTTTTAAACGATCTTGGGCTAGAAGCTAAGTAACTTTTCAAATCGTACAACCTTATTTATTGCAGATAAATTTATTAACAAGCGATGGGAGAATAGGCTTATAATTAACTCACATAAATTCCCGAAAGAATACCAAACTTATAATTGACTCTATCATCTCTCGTTCTCCACAGTTTAAAATCTCAAGTAATGAGACTCGTGGATACTTAGCCTATTAAATCAAAGTTTTGGGTTTTCGAGTCGTCTATAGGATCTTGCAAACTCTTAGACTTTTTCAAGTTTAGAAATCGCATTTTAAAGTTCCCTTGATAAACGACTCTCTAGGATCAATTATAGGAACTTGCGAAAAGTTCTTGTTCTTAACCCGTGAGAGTTAAGACTTTCGCGTTTTATAGCTCCCTATATAAAAGCCTAGCAAAACTTGACTTAAACACGTTAAGGATACTAGCTAGAGTAAACTTAGATAAGTAAACTCGGGTTGAGTCAAAAGATTCACAACGTTTGAAAATTAAAACCACTTTATTAAAGATTTATTCTAGTAAAGAAAGAAAATAACTATACAAAGGGAAAAACTAATAGGCCAAAATAGATCAAAATTTTTGAAAAATGTCGAAAAATTGATTTTCCGGTTAAAATGAGGACAAATACAAGGAAAAGGCCACTTAACTTCGATAGAAGTCCCCCCCTACACTTAACATAAACATTGTCCTCAATGTTTAAGCATGTGGAGTAAACTCCCCTACACTTAGGACATTGTGCACTTTGTTTAAATCTCGCTAAGGGAAAGACAACTAACGAGATTCCTATTTTAATATTGGAAAATATAAAATAGTGAATCGAAAAGAGTTTAGGATAGAACCGGGAAAATGGAACACGGAATCACGGGTTGTCAAGAATCATCAAGAGTGGATCATTGAAGCTCGAATCCCTGATTAGAAAAGGAGAAGACATAGCAAACACCAATGGGTCTCCCCTACACTTAGGATAAAGAAAGCTAAAAGAAAGAAACATGGGTTGCCTCCCAAGAAGCGCTTGATTTTTGATTACCGAGTCGTGAGCCTGACTCGACCTTGATCATCATAGGAAGAAGCATGAAACATATCCACCAGGATCAAAGACATAGTTTTCGTCCATCAAATAGCACAAGCTTAAGGCGAACAAGGCAAGCGAAAGAAGAGTAGGCAAAGTTCCCTTAAACAGCGATGGAGTACGGTGGAAGCAAGGGTGAAGTGGTGCAAGCAGATTTCCATAAGTTCCAAAGATATTTCCTTTTATTTCATCAGGTGGATACTGAGATGGCTTAAAGATTTCAATACCGGGGTCGAACACCTTTTCCTTTAGGGTAAAATAGCACTCAGGCTCAGCAGAGTGTGAAGAAGATCCGCGAAGAAGCACAACCTCGTCCTCAGAAGGGGGACAAAGAGGTGTTATATCATATGTGCTGCGGATATTGGTGTCGACCGGTTTCTTCTCCTTTGAAAGAATGTTCTTCAAATCCAAAGTAGGATCAAGACGATAATCTTCAAAGTCCAAAGGAGGAGCATCACTCTCATGAGGGAAGTAAGTGTTGAGAAACGTAGAGAAATCTTCCTCAAATGAGTAATCGTCCAAAGTAGGATTGAGTGATGGCGGAGGATCTTCATTATGTGAAAAATCACTCGAAAGAGTATCGGCCTCATCAAAATCATCATATGTGGGCAGATCGGGATACTCAGAAGTAAGGTCATCATAATCATCCGAATCTGAGCTAGACTCATCATCATAAGCATCAAAGACTGGTGGAGAATCATAAATGGGAGAAGCGTCCAAATTGGGGAGAGAATCATCCACATCATCATGAAACAGTGGATTATCAATGCAAGAGTCGAATAGAGGATTGTTGTAGACAACAAAATCATCAAGCACATTAATCATATTCACTGATTCTCGGCCACCAAAGGATTTACTTGTAAGCTTTCCCATTTTAAAAACTTGTGAATCATTCCCGACTCTTAAGATTAACTCACCTTCGGCCACATCAACTAAATCTCGTCCGGTTCTTAAGAATGGCCGACCAAGTATTAAAGGAATACGAGGGTCCATTTCATAATCAACAACGACAAAATCGACCGGGAAAGTAAATGTGCCAACTTTGATGAACACATCTTCGGCAATACCAACGGGGTAAGCGAGAGTGCGATTAGCAAGTTCAAGAGTCATCTTTGTTGGAGTGAGGTCGGGTAATGATAGTGTTTTCCAAACACTCAAAGGTGATACATTGATTTTCTATGGGGTTTAATTTAGTCTCTCAGTCCTCTCGAATTGATCTCGGTCTTAAGTGGAATGATTGTTCTTGGTTACTAAAAAAAGGGTTGTGGTTTTCTATTCTACTAAATGTTAAATGTGATAAAATGTAAACTTAGATCTAAAGACAATTACTTTAATGATGAATTAAACTTAAAATTAAAATTGAAATTAAAATGTGAAATATGAAATAAAAATGAAGAAACAGAAACAGTAACAATTAATAATGCTCAAAAGATGATTGATTCGGAACTTTGACCTTGATCCGGAACTATTGATCCGGAACTTTTCACCCAGAAGTCTTCATTCAGAACTTTTGGAAAAATCCTTCACTCGGAACTTTCTTCGGAAGTTGATCCAGAACTTTCTTCGGAACTTGGTTCGGAACTTCGTTCGGAAGTTTGGGTCGGAAGTTGGGTCGGAACTTTTCACCCGGAACTTTACTCGGAACTTTTTTCGGAACTTTGGTTCATTTGGAAGTTTATACTATAAAGAGGGAAATAGACCTTTGTTCAACTTTTCTGCTTACATTAGTCAAGATAAAAATACATATAAATAGGCCTAGATGATAACTGCTTGTACATGACCCACTAATCCACTAATCTAGGAATTGAAATACATGCATGCATGAAAACTTCTAAACTGAAAAACGTGAAAGTTACATACTGAGTATTAGTAAATGTCTAGTACGGGCTTAATTCTTGACATCACTTCGTATCAATACTCCCATCCTGAAAAACCGGCCTTGTCCTCAAGGCCCAGGTTGCCACCATTAACGATAATATCCCCTGCGGAGGGTTCTATGTTAGCGGAACCAAGTTCATGTCCTGATCGAAAACCAAGGGTCATTGTTTTGTACCTCCACTCACGTGGCTCCCAGGGTGGTTGATCTTCAGATTGCATAAAAACAAGCTTGGGTGGATGAACTGTTGTTGGGCAAAAGATGATTATCTTTTGTTTAGTTTTTGGTAGTTTGTTTCTTGGGTTGGTTGGCAGAGCAAGTAGCAGCGGAGGGGAGTTTCGAGGTTGTTTCACGACCTTCTTTTGTAACTTGTTGGTAAAAGAAACTAAATTGGTGAGCACGGTATCCATGGTATCATCACGTTTAGTGATATTGGTAACAAGCGAGGATGTTTCGGTGACGACATGCTCAGTTGTGGACTTGGTGATGTTGTTGATTTTGGTGTTGGAGAAGATGGTTCTGTAATGTGGAAGTTTTGATGTGTTGTGACCCGATTTGGCAGGGAAATCCGACGCCTGAGAAAACTGAAATTGTGTGAAAACTTCTCTTTCTACTGGGGAAAAAGCAATTTGTGTGAAAACCTTATTTTCTATACTGGAGTAGGTAATGGGACAGGATGTGTAGTTAACGATGGTGTTATCGGGCTTATTGAATTTGGTAACGGGACAGGATGTGTCGGTGACGACACCAATGGTTGTGGTCTCGCAGACGTTGGTGTTTGTGTCGGAGGTGGTATCATGAGGTTTAGTTTTAGGGATGGTGGTTTGCCAGTTAAGTGTTTGGAATGTGTTTTCGTAGCGGATTTGGAGAATATTGATGAGGGCATCAAATTTTGCGTTTAAGACGGATAATTGATGTTGGATGTTTGTGGGTGGTTTTGATGTTGGAGGTATCGAGTAAGTCGATGAAAGCACCATTGTTAAAGACCGGATTATATTTCTTGGAACTTTTCGGAACTTTTCAAAAAGAAACTCATTCGGAACTATCAACTCGTGCGGAACTTATGTTCATCCGGAAGTTTTTAGTTCATTCGGAACTTTTAAACAAAAACTCATTCGGAACTTTTAAAGGACATATTCATTCGGAACTTGGGTGTTCATCCGGAACTTTGGTGTTCATCCGGAACCTGGGAACACTCAGAAACAGAAACCTTCCCGAAGAACAAGGAAACCAATTTTAATCCAAAAATCACCAAGTTTTTCAACAAAAACTTAAATAAACTAAACACAAAGCATCTACTAACCATAAACTACAAATCCCATCAACAAAAACATAAATCCCAACAACTTTTGAAGATCAAAACTCAATAAAATAAGAACTTAAGAACTTAAGAGAAAGATGATGATGAACAAGATGAAATGGAAAGATTAAACAAGAACTTGTATTGATGATTGATGTTTTAACAATAACAAAACAAAGATTAAAATTACAAGATTCAAAATCAAAGATCAAAATCACCAAACACCCTAGTGGTGTTGGTGATGCTACGAACAAGAAGGGAGAAAAAAGGGGAGGAAAGAAAAACTAAAAACTAACTGGCTAAATGTGTGAGGGGTGGCCTATTTATAGGCTTGTCTTTTGGTTGGTGAGTGGGCTTTCTCCCGTTCTTCTTGTCTTCTCGTCTTTTCAGAAAAGTTGACGTTTTCGATTCTGATTCGGTATTTGTCGTCGATTAAATTCAACTCGTCTTTTAATTTCTTCGTTTAATAGACTTGAGTTTCTTCGACTTATGTAAATCTTCCATCTTTGGTCCTTTTCTTCGATAAATCTTCGAATAGGCCCAGTGACTTCAAATCTTTTGCATCTCTTGGACAATAGACTTTATCTTGAGTCCTTTTCTTCAGTAAAACCCGTGCAATCCCACGTTTTCTCCAATATTCATCCGGTTAGCTCTGAAAACACAATAAACACAAAAACCACACATAATTCCAAACAAATGATATTAAATACGTGTTTTGGTCTTGTTTTAGCCAGAATTAAGTGGTAAAAGGATGGGTGTTTACACACCTATCAAATCCCCTACACTTAACCATTGCCATGCCCTCATGCAATGCTTAGTGATAAAGAAATTTTACACTTTTCTCATAATTAATCAACCTTGGCCTTATTTAAATACTACTAAACAAAAATTTAAATACTAATAGAAATTAAAACTTTAAAGTAAACAAAAGGATGGAGATAACTTGCAAAGAAATCAAGGACTTACATTAGGGCTTTGGTGCTGCGAAGATTTATCACCCTCAAGTTTCACGTTCCCCAAACTAAGTTTGAGATCATTGTTATTATAAGTTAGTAATTCAAACACGTACACACATGGCTTAATTAAATGCTTAAACTCCCTTATTCCTAGGTGTATCTCTTATATTTTATTTTTGTCTTAGAATGATCGTGAAGATGCATTTTTGGACTTGTTTCGATAGTTTATTAAGGCTGAAAGCAAAGTAGGACGATTTGATCAATAGTTAGCTAAAGGACAAAATCTCTTAAAACTGCTTCTCGGGATATCAAAAACTTCATATCTTGGCATAACTTGGTTCACGATTTGAGACCTTTCTCGGGCCGATATTTGGCATGTACTTCATACTTCATATCTTGAGAGACGTGCTTGAGATAATGGTCTTCTCATCGTTAATAGAGTTTCTTCACTTGGAGACTTTTGAGGGGTTCTCCAACTTTGTTGACCACGACTTCATGATCATTCTTCAATCTCTAATTGGGATTTTGAGATACAACGATCCGCCTCCTTTTCGGACTTGGATATATTTATCCTCATACCTTGTTAGGGTCTTTTCGGATAGACTTCTCCATCATCTTTATGGGAGTTGATTGCTTTTCGTCGTGAGTCTTGATCCTTCATATTGACTTTGGGAATAATGCTTTTCACATCACTTTGGATCTCTAGCAATAAAATAGAATCCTCATGCCTTGTTAGGGCCTTTTCGGACTCGCCAATCTTCGCGCCCCGCTTCATAAGTTATGCCTTGGCTATGAACTCTTATCATTACCGAGCAACTTTTAAACGATCTTGGGCTAGAAGCTAAGTAACCTTTCAAATCGTACGACCTTACTTATTGCAGATAAATTATTAGCAAGTGATAGGAGAATAGGCAAATAATTACACCAAGTGAGCTTGTGCAAGAATACCGACTTATAATTGACTCTATCATTTCTCGTCCTCCACAATTTAAAATCTCAAGTAATGAGACTCGTGGATACTTAACCTAATAAACCAATTAAGGTCTACATGGTTAAGGATACTAGCTAGAATAACTTGGATAAGCTATTCGGGTTGAGTCAAAACAAACGCAACGGGCCTAATATGTCAAAGATTTCTAAACTAGCTACACCACTTTATTAATATTTTTGACTTTATTGCGGGATATATACATACGAAGGTAACGATAAAAATTTAAAAATAACGACTAAATGGCCAAAGTTAATAAAAAATTTGAAAAATGTTGAAAAATATGATTTTCAGGTTAATTGAAGGCATTTTCATGGAAAAGTCCACTTAAAACTTCGATAGAAGTCCCCCCTACACTTAAGATAAACATTGTCCTCAATGTTCAAGTATGTGGGAAAGGTTTCCCCTACACTTATGACATTGTACACGTTGGTTAACTCAAGTTAAGGAAGAGACGACTAAAGTGATCAATTTCAAATGTGAGTATGAAGAAAATTGAATCACGATAGTTGAGAGATAGAACCGGAGTTCGGATAACACGGGAGCACGGTTCTTCAAAGATTCCAAGAGTGCACTTATCCCTGTAATCACATCACCACACAAATACAAACAACCTATAGAGGCCCCCTACACTTAGGAGGTTAAAACATAAAAGGATAGATACTCGGGCTGCCTCCCGAGGAGCGCTTGTTTTTTATAACCGAGTCACGAGCCTGACTCGACCCAAAATTAGTTCATGGGGAACGTGGTGAGGGATGGAATCACCTCCTGAGAGGTGTCCTCACCAAAGTACAACTTCACTCGTTGGCCATTCACCTTAAAATTAGGTCCATTAGGTTGAGCGAGCTCGAGAGTACCATATGGAAAAATTTGGGCAATGGTGAATGGGCCGGACCAACGAGATTTGAGCTTTCCCGAGAAGATTTTCAACCGAGAGTTAAAGAGCAAAACTTTGTCTCCAACATGGAACTCTCGGTTCTTGATCTTGGAGTCGTGAATGAGCTTAGTTCTTTCCTTATAGATCAAAGAATTTTCATAAGCCTCATTACGGAGTTCATTGAGCTCATTGAGTTGGATCTTGCGTAGGTCATCGGCTTTGTTGATATCAAAATTCGCCCACTTCAAGGCCCAGTAAGCCTTGTGCTCCAACTCAATGGGGAGGTGGCACGCTTTCCCGTACACAAGACGATAAGGCGTACAACCGATCGGGGTCTTGTAAGCAGTACGGAAAGCCCACAAAGCATCATCAAGTTTATCAGCCCATGAGGCACGATGCTCTCCCACGGTCCTTTCAAGAATTCGCTTAAGTCCTCGGTTGGATATTTCAGCCTGGCCATTAGTTTGTGGGTGGTAGGCTGTGGAAAGACGATGATTGACACCGTACTTAGCCATGACTCTTGCGAATTGGTCATTGCAAAAATGAGTCCCACGATCACTAATAATGGCACGAGGCACACCGAATCTAGCGAAAAGAGCTTTCAAAAAGTTACAAACTACCCTTGCGTCATTAGTGGGTAAAGCTTTGGCTTCAACCCACTTTGAAACGTAGTCAACGGCTACAAGGATGTATTTGTTTCCTTTAGAAGAAGGGAATGGCCCCATAAAGTCGATACCCCAAACATCAAAGATTTCACACTCTTGAATGAAATTCTGAGGCATCTCGTCTTTATGTGTGATCGTGCCTTGTTTCTGGCACACATCACATCGTTTAACCATATTGTGAGCGTTACGATATATGGAGGGCCAATAAAATCCCGAATCAAACACTTTTTTGGCGGTGTAGTTGGGACCAAAGTGACCACCGGTGGGTCCTTTGTGGCAAGCATCAAGGATTTCTGAAGCTGTCGGTCCGTCAACACATCAACGAATAATCAGGTCGGCACATTGTTTGAATAGGTAAGGGTCGTCCCAAAAGTAAGTCTTAATGTCGGTGAAGAACTTTTTCTTTTGTTGAGACGTCAACCCTTCCTTGAGAATTCCACCCGCCAAGTAGTTTGCAAAGTCCGCAAACCACGGGGTTTCATCAGAATTCGAATTAATAGACATTAAGGTCTCCAAGGGAAAAGAATCATTGATTTCTTTGTTCGGATGATCCCCTTGGTAAGGATCCTCAAGTTTGCTGAGATGATCCGCGGCTAAGTTTTCTGCTCCTTTTTTATCGCGAATGTCGATTTTAAGTTCCTGGAGCAGCAAAACCCAGCGAAGAAGTCTTGGTTTGGAATCTTGCTTTGTCAACAAGTACTTCAGCGCGGAATGATCGGTATACACAATTGTTGTGGAAAGGACAAGATAGGGGCGGAATTTTTCAAAAGCATAGACAACAGCTAAAAGCTCTTTTTCGGTTGTCGTATAATGCAATTGTTCCCCGTCATTGTCTTGCTAGCGTAATGGATTGGTTGGAAGTGTTTGTTCACTCGTTGTCCCAGAACCGCTCCAATAGCAAAATCACTAGCATCGCACATCAACTCAAAAGGCAGCTCCCAATTAGGGGTAACTAAGACGGGTGCCTTAGTAAGCTTATCCTTAAGCGAGTTGAAGGCTTCAAGACACTATTTGGAAAAGATAAAAGGAGTATCTTTTTCCAAGAGGTGGGTCATCGGGCGAGCGATTTGAGAAAAATCTTTGATGAATCGACGGTAGAAGCCCGCATGACCCAGAAAACTTCTCACACCCTTCACGGTTGAAGGTGGAGGCAACTTGGCGATAACATCGACTTTAGCACGGTCTACTTCAAGACCGGCTTTGGAGATCTTGTGTCCCAGCATGATGCCTTCTTTTACCATAAAATGGCATTTTTCCCAATTTAGAACAAGGCGAGTGTCTTCGCACCGCTTAAGCATACGTTCCAAATTGGCAAGGCAAGAAGAGAAGGAATCCCCGAAGACCGAGAAATCATCCATGAAGACTTCCATGGTTTGTTCAACCATGTCATGGAAGATAGCTAACATGCACCTTTGGAAAGTCCCGGGCGCATTACATAAGCCAAAAGGCATTCTTTTGTAAGCAAATGTGCCATAGGGACAAGTGAATGTTGTATTCTCTTGATCTTGGGGATCGATGGGTATTTGGAAATAACCCGAGAAACCATCAAGAAAGCAGTAATATTCATTACCCGCTAAACGTTCAAGCATTTGGTCCATAAAAGGTAGAGGGAAATGATCCTTTCTCGTGGCATCATTGAGTTTGCGGTAGTCTATACAAACTCTCCACCCAGTAACGAGACGAGTGGAAATCAACTCGTTGTGTTCATTGGGAACAATGGTTATTTCGCCCTTCTTGGGCACACAATGGATTGGACTAACCAATGGTGAATCCGAAATAGGGTAAATCATACCCGCATCAAGAAGTTTGATAACCTCTGTTTTGATGACTTCATGGATTTTTGGATTCACCCTTCGTTGGCTTTGAATAGTGGGCTTAAAGTCGTCCTCCATGAGAATTTTGTGTGTGCAGAAGTGAGGATCAATTCCACGAATATCAGAAATCTTCCAAGCAATAGCCTTCTTATGATCTTTCAACACGGTGATAAGTCGGGCTTTTTCTTCTTCCTTTAGGTCTTTAGCAATGATGACTGGCGACTTCTTCTCTTCTTTAAGGAATACATACTCAAGATGGGGCGGCAACTCCTTAAGTTCTAAATCCGGAGGATTTTCGACGGGAGGCGTTTTCAAAGTCGGAGTATCGATAGCAATAACCGTGGGAGATGGAGGCGAAGGATTGTCTTCGTGGAGAAGGTTGTCAAAGAAATGCATGTCTTCATCCCCATCAGTGGGAGAATCATCAGTAGCTAAATTCACATCTCCCATGGTATCTTCAAGATTGTTCCAAAATAAATCACTATCTCCAAATAGAGACAACGATGAATCAATAGAGGACACGGTCTCAACATTGGGAAGAGAGGTAGGAATACTTTTGCAAGCATTTTGGAAGTGTTCTTCACAAGCCTCATCAAGAACGTCAATACAATTAACACTCTCGTTTGAATAAGGTTGTTTAGACAACTTTCCTATGTTGAAGACGATTTTATCGTCTCCCACTCTCATGATAAGCTCACCGGCTTCAACATCGATGAGAGTGCGACCGGTCCTCAGGAATGGACGACCAACAATCAGTGGTACACGAGGGTCCATCTCGTAGTCGACGACGACGAAATCAGCAGGAAAAGTGAATTTGTCGACTCCTACAAAGACGTCTTCGGTTATCCCCACTGGATAAGCAACCGTACGGTTAGCTAATTCCAAAGTCTTTTTGGTGGGGACTAGCTCAGGGAGAGATAATTGCTTCCAAACGCTTAGAGGCATTAGATTGATACTGGCACCTAGATCAGCTAGGGCCATGCAATTCTCTACTCTCGGGAAATTGCATGGGATTAAGAAACGACCCGGATTACCAAGCTTGGTTGGCAATTTCCTTAAGAGCACTGCAGAGCAATTCTCATTAAGTTGGGTGTTGGCAATATCGAGGAGCTTTTCCTTGTCGCTCAGAAGATCTTTAAACATTTTCGCATATTTAGGCATGTGAGCGAGAGCCTCAGCGAAGGAGATATTAAAATTCAGTTGTTTAAACATCTTAAGAAAGTTCGAAACCTGAATATCGTCCTTGCTTTTGAGCTTCTCTTTCCTCAACCTAGATGGATAAGGTATATTGGAAGAAGAGGAAGGCTTTGGAAGAATAGGATCACTCACATCCTTAGGTGGAGGAGGGGTAGAAGGAAGAGGTGGAGAAATTAGGGAAGGAGAAGGATGAGGAATAGGAGCAGGTGACTCGTTTTCCTTAGTCACAATCACCGGTGGAGGTATAGGAAGCTCGGGTTCCTTGGTACCTTTGCCACTGCGAGTGGTGATTGCTTTCATCTCCCCTCTTGGATTTGCAACGGTGTTACTCGGAAGAGTACCCGAAGAAGAGGGTTGATTACCTTGGAAGAAACTAGCCATCATGTTCTTCAAGTCATTTGTTTGGCTATCCAACGTGTTTCTCATGTCGGCTCTCAAATCGTTCCCTTGTTTGACCAAGTCTGCTTTCAAGTTGCGCACTTCCTGTTGGAGATTTTCCACGATCACATCATTGGTCCTCATGTAGGTTGCAACCTCTTGGTGTAATGCAGTGGGTTGGTTTGGAGGAGCATTGTATGCGGGTGGTTGATAAGCAGGTTGTTGGTAAACTTGGTTGTTACGTTGAGGTGGTTGTTGTTGCTTGTGAGGAGGGATGTATGGTGTACGAGGTTGTTGTTGTTGTTGAGGAGGGCGGTTGAGGTTTTGTTGTTGGTTTGGGTTGGTAGGAGGAAAACCAGGTGGGGAAAGATAATTGTTGGAGTGGTAGCTAAGCAAATTACGGTCACCTTGAGGTCTAGCTTGATAAGCAGGTTGAGGATAGGTGCCATATGCCGCATTCACATTCTTAGTAGGGTAGTCTTGGGTGGCAGTACAAGTAGTGTGGGAGTGAGGACCACCGCATATCTCACAAGGTTGGCTGACAGCACTAACTTGAGCGTTTTTAGCGTTGTTGCTGTTGTTGTTGCTGACGGTGTGGGTGACAAGCGATTCAAGAAGCGTAGTGATTTTGTCCAATTGCTTGTCGCTGTCACTAGTGCTAGCACTAACGACATTGGTCCGAACACTCTTGGTTTGCACACGAGACTTATTCTCAATGATATCCCAAGCAGCATTGGAAGTCTTAGCCAAAAGATTACCCCCCGAGGAACTGTTTAGTGAATCTTGGTCACTCATGCTTAAACCATTGTAAAAAGTATTAATTTGATGTACTTTGGTAAAACCATGTTGTGGGCATTTTCTTAAAAGATCTTTAAAACGATCCCAAGATTCACTGAACGACTCATCGTACTTTTGTTCAAAATTTATGATTTCATTCCGCAAAGCGGTAGTACGAGAGGGTGGGAAAAAGTAATTGATAAACTTTGTTTTCAAATCCGTCCACGAGAGAATACTCTGTGGCGGTTCCTTAGCAAGCCAATGACGGGCTTGTCCCTCTAAAGAAAAGGGAAAAAGTTGTAACCTGATAACCTCTTGTGGAACACCATTGAATTTGACCGTGTTGGTTAGTTGCAAGAATCTCTTGATATGGTCATGTGGGTCATCAATGGTACGCCCCAAGAATGGTTGAGCGGAGACCATCTGGATAAAGCCTAATTTTAGCTCAAAGTTGTTGGCGGCAATTGGAGGTATGACAATTGGATCCGTGTTGCCATCTACATGAGCTTGCAGCAGTTCAATCATCGGCCGATTATCCGGTTGAGGCTCATTGTTGTTGTTATTACTCATGTTGTTGAAAGGCGGGTTGTTGTTGTTATTATTGTTGTTTGGAGGTGGTATGTTGTTATTGTTTTGTACACCGGCCATGTCTAAGTGATCGAGAGGCTCGGGCTCTTGATAAGACGTGGATCGAGTGCGCATACACCTGCAAAAGAACGAACAAAGAAAAACAAAGCAAAAATATTTCTGGTTTTTATGTTTTTTTTAAAAAAATTTTTTTTTTGTATTTTTGAAATTTTTTTATTTTTTAGGATTTTTATGAAAAAGTAACGTTCACGGGGAACGGATCCCAAAATCCAAGTTCTCACAAAAAACTTTTGATCTTAACGAGAAGAGCCGGCAGCGGCGCCATTTGATACATTGATTTTCTATGGGGTTCAATTTAGTCTCTCAGTCCTCTCGAATTGATCTCGGTCTTAAGTGGAATGATTGTTCTTGGTTACTAAAAAAAGGGTTGTGGTTTTCTATTCTACTAAATGTTAAATGTGATAAAATGTAAACTTAGATTTAAAGACAATTACTTTAATGACAATATATAAAACTTGAATTAAACTTAAAATTAAAATTGAAATAAAAATGTGAAATATGAAATAAAAATGAAGAAACAGAAACAGTAACAATTAATAATGCTCAAAAGATGATTGATTCGGAACTTTGACCTTGATCCGGAACTATTGATCCGGAACTTTTCACCCGGAAGTCTTCATTCGGAACTTTTGGAAAAATCCTTCACTCGGAACTTTCTTCGGAAGTTGATCCGGAACTTTCTTCGGAACTTGGTTCGGAACTTCGTTCGGAAGTTTGGGTCGGAAGTTGGGTCGGAACTTTTCACCCGGAACTTTACTCGGAACTTTTTTCGGAACTTTGGTTCATTCGGAAGTTTATACTCATTCGGAACTTTTTAAGAAAAAACTCATTCGGAACTTTTCAAAAAGAAACTCATTCGGAACTATCAACTCGTGCGGAACTTATGTTCATCCGGAAGTTTTTAGTTCATTCGGAACTTTTAAACAAAAACTCATTCGGAACTTTTAAAGGACATATTCATTCGGAACTTGGGTGTTCATCCGGAACTTTGGTGTTCATCCGGAACCTGGGAACACTCAGAAACAGAACCCTTCCCGAAGAACAAGGAAACCAATTTTAATCCAAAAATCACCAAGTTTTTCAACAAAAACTTAAATAAACTAAACACAAAGCATCTACTAACCATAAACTACAAATCCCATCAACAAAAATATAAATCCTAACAACTTTTGAAGATCAAAACTCAATAAAATAAGAACTTAAGAACTTAAGAGAAAGATGATGATGAACAAGATGAAATGGAAAGATTAAACAAGAACTTGTATTGATGATTGATGTTTTAACAATAACAAAACAAAGATTAAAATTACAAGATTCAAAATCAAAGATCAAAATCACCAAACACCCTAGTAGTGTTGGTGATGCTACGAACAAGAAGGGAGAAAAAAGGGGAGGAAAGAAAAACTAAAAACTAACTGGCTAAATGTGTGAGGGGTGGCCTATTTATAGGCTTGTCTTTTGGTTGGTGAGTGGGCTTTCTCCCGTTCTTCTTGTCTTCTCGTCTTTTCAGAAAAGTTGACGTTTTCGATTCTGATTCGGGATTTGTCGTCGATTAAATTCAACTCGTCTTTTAATTTCTTCGTTTAATAGACTTGAGTTTCTTCGACTTATGTAAATCTTCCATCTTTGGTCCTTTTCTTCGATAAATCTTCGAATAGGCCCAGTGACTTCAAATCTTTTGCATCTCTTGGACAATAGACTTTATCTTGAGTCCTTTTCTTCAGTAAAACCCGTGCAATCCCACGTTTTCTCCAATATTCATCCGGTTAGCTCTGAAAACACAATAAACACAAAAACCACGCATAATTCCAGACAAATGATATTAAATACGTGTTTTGGTCTTGTTTTAGCCAGAATTAAGTGGTAAAAGGATGGGTGTTTACACACCTATCAAAAGGCATAAGATTAATACTGGCCCCGAGATCAGCAAGGGCAGTAAACTCTTCGGTTTTGTTGAAAACGCAAGGCAACACAAAACGACCGGGATCTCCAAGCTTCTCCGGAAGTTCTTTAAGAATAATTGCTGAACAGTTTTCATTTAAGCGTGTGTTGGCGAGCTCAATCAGCTTCTCCTTCTTGTTAAGCAATTCCTTAAATGCTTTAACAAATTTTGGCATGTGGACAAGTGCTTCGAGAAAGCTAATGTTGAAGTTCATTTGAGAGATCATCTTTACATAGCGTGACACTTCAGAGTCATCCTTGGTTAGCATTTTGGTCTTGCCTAAACGTGAAGGATAAGGGATATTGGGTTTGGGTGGTGAAGGTGCAGGTGTAGGTAAAGGTTGAGATGTTGAAGGGTTCTTCCTAGGTACATCGTCATGACGAGGCGGAGACGGTAATGGTGCACTAATACTAGGTGTAGGAGGAGTAGGGATAAATGGTGGTGGAGGAGGTGCAGATGATGGGGTGGGATCGGTGGATCGACAATGGTAATTCCACTACGAGTAGTAATAGCACTCACATTTGCTCGCGGATTGGTGACGGTGTTTGAAGGTAGAGAACTCAAAGAAGAAGGTTGAGCGGCGGGCAAGAAACTAGCAAGCATATTCTTCAAATCATTTGTTTGATTGCTGAAGGAGGATTGAATATTATCTCGAAGCTCGGATCTAATATCATTTCCTTGCTTTGTGATATCTCCTTTAAGATTGATAATTTGACTCTATAGATTCTTGATTTGCTCACCTTGGGTTCTCATGATGGCTTCAACATTGGGGTTAATGGGTAGGGCTTGTTGAGTGGGTGGGTGATAAGGATTAGAAGCTCTTGGTGGGATTTGGTTGCTTCTATTGTAGTTGTTGGCGGGGTTTTGGTTTTGAGGAGAAAAACCGGGTGAAAGGTAGTTGTTGGACCGGTAACTCAACAAATTTCTATCCCCTTGAGGTCGAGCTTGGTAATTTTCCGGTGAATAATTACCATAAGCTGCATACACATTTTCCGGATTTCCTTGAGTAGAAGGACAATCGGTGTATGGGTGAGGACCGCCGCATGTTTCACAAGAAGGTGCAACCGTTTTAACTTGTTGTTGTTGTTGGTTTAAAGCGAGAAGCGTGATACTTTTGCTCATTTCAGTCATCATGCGGGTGAGTTCGGTCATATCAGGGTTTGCTGAAGTGGAAGAAACATTGACTCTCGGATTGTTCCTTGAAGAAGCGGAGGAATCCCAGTTTTTGTGATGAGTAGTCATGTTCTCAATTAACTCTCTACACTCCTCGGGTCTCCTTTTCATAAATTGCCACCGGCGGCTGCATTAATCGTATCACGATCACGAAAAGTCAAACCGTTGTAGAAAGTATCAATTAATGTGACTGGAATCATGTTGTGGTTTGGACAACGATCAATCAAGACATTATATCTTTCCCAAGCATCAAAAAGAGATTCATCGGGATCTTGCATGAAACCACTGATTTGATTGCGAAGGCTCGTGACCATGGATGGTGGAAAGTAGCACGACAAAAAGCGTTGAGTCATGTCATCCCAAGTGTGAATAGAATTCTTCGGGAGATGATCAAACCATTTCTCGGCGTGATGTGATAAAGTATGTGGAAAGAGTTGTAGGCGAAGAACATCCATTGTGGCACCAGGCAAATTCATGCTTTGGGTGATTGTAATGAACTTGTCGAGGTGTTTGTTGGCATCATCATCAGGCAATCCACGGAATGGGTTAGTTTGCACTTGCTGAATCATGTGGTGCTTCAATGAAAACTCAGGAGCGTTGATTTGCATCGGCGCAATCGGTCCTCCTCGTCCAAACATGGTAGGTTGACAAAGTTCCTCCATTGTCCGAAGATCGGGCTGTGGAAGAACATTGTTGTTATTATTGTTGAGGTGCGGTGGATTATTGTTGTTGTTAACACCTGACATACTTAAATCTTCTCGAGTCTCGGGCTCTTGATAATTAGAATATCTAGTACGCATACACCTACAAAGGCAAAAGAAAACAATACCAAACACAAAGAGAATATATATACACAATAAAAATAAAATCTTTTTGGATTTTTGAAATTTTTAATTTTTATGGATTTTTATCAATTTTTAATTTTTATGGTTTTTTGAAAATTTTTGTGCAAGAAAAATAACGCTCACAAGTGAACGGATCCCAAAAAGCAACGCGTCTCTCACAGAAAACCGTTAATCTTTACGAAAAGAGCCGGCAGCGGCGCCATTTGATAACTAGGTTTTTGCTCAGTTAAATTGTTGTTCTCGATATCTTAACGAATTGATCTAGGTTCTATGTGTGACTCAGTTGACTTTGGTGAAACAAATATTTTTGGTTGATTTTAAATTAAAAGTGTGAGACGTAAAAGTAAATGACGTAAAAGTAAATTGCAATAAAATTAAATCGGCGTTAAAATTAATGGCGAGAAGTTAAATCTAAGTCTAATTAAAAAGAAAGGGTGCAATATTTAAAACTTTGAAAAGTAAAATAATTAAATGACTTAAAGTTAAAAGCGTGACGAGAATTAAAAGGACAAAGTATTAAAACGTAAACTAAAAATTAAACAAGACAAAATAAGAAAACCACCCTAATCGGAATATATTCCGATCAGACTCACCATCGGAATGAACACAAACCTCCCTATCGGAATGTTGATCGGAACCCCAAGATCGGAAAGCTGTCACCCACCTCTGATCGGAATAACCAAATCACCCTGATCGGAATGTTTACTTACCTCTGATCGGAATATGGAATAGACCCTGGTCGGAATGCTGATCGGAACCCTAAGATCGGAAAGCTGTCACCTATCCTGATCGGAATACCAAACGAGCACCTCGATCGGAATGAGGAATGGACCACCAATCGGAATGATGTCACAACTCCTAATCGGAATACACAAAACCCACCCTGATCGGAATACCAAAGCCCTTTTCCGACCAAGCCAAGGAGCTATGGTCGGAATGTGAAACCCTTATCCGATCACTAGATCGGAATACAGAGGAAAAAGCTCAAAATAAGCTAGAAAAATAAGCTACAAATCAAATAAGCACAAGTCTAAAATCTTAAACAAAACCGTATAAGAAAAAGCTAATAAACTATGATTTAAAGACTTTTTAAAAGCACGAAATGAAACAAAGGTTTACGAAATCAAGCTTAATATAAAAATAACTTTTATAAAAACTTAAGAAACTTTAAGATGAAAACAAATAAGCTATAAAAATCAATGATCCAAAACAATCAAAAGCATAAAAACGTAATCTTTAATCAAATAAGCAAGATAATAAACACATAAACATAAAGATCAAGCAAAGAAAGAAAGGTAGAATCAGAGATTTAAAACAAGAAAATTAAAGAACACTTACTTGGAAATTAAATGTATTAAAAGTGCAAGACAAGTATTTAAATTGACATGTATTTAAAGAGCAAGTAAAATAAAGGTGGAAGAACTATTGTCACTCTAGCCAACAAAAACTAATGAAATGAATATGAAGGCTATATATAGGAGATTAGGAAGGTGTTTAGAGGAAGCTTCCTCCCCTCCTTCCTTTCTTCTTAATTGCATGATCAAGTCCTTAAGCTTCTTTAATCTTCTTAAATCTTCTTAATACTTGGACTTTGTTTTGGGATTTATTCGAACTCGTCTTTTAATTCTTCAATAAATAAGACTCGAGTTCTTCGGCTTTAAGTAAACTTCCGTCTTTTGACTTTTTCTTCGATAAATCTTCAGAATTGGTCTTGGACTTCCGTTCTTTTCGCACTCTTGACTTTTTGACTTTATCTTTCATCTTTTTCTTCAATAAAAGCCCGTGAATGCCGTGTTTTCTCCACTTTTCACAATTTCGTCCTAAATCACAACAAAAACACAAACCACGCATAATTCCGACATAAAAGACATAAAATACACGTTTAGGCTCGGTTATTATTGTAATTAAGTGGTAAAAAGGATGGGTGTTTACACACCTATCAGTAATATACAAGGGTTTTACATTCCGACAACTTGTTGTGATCGCAAAAACCATTAGGGTTTCTACATTGCGATCAGTATTGCGATACCCCCTTATTCCGATCAAGATTGCGATCGCTCATTGCGATCGTGGATTGCGACGGATCTTAAGGGTGTATTGCGAAATGAAACAAAGGTTTACGAAATCAAGCTTAATATAAAAATAACTTTTATAAAAACTTAAGAAACTTTAAGATGAAAACAAATAAGCTATAAAAATCAATGATCCAAAACAATCAAAAGCATAAAAACGTAATCTTTAATCAAATAAGCAAGATAATAAACACATAAACATAAAGATCAAGCAAAGAAAAAAGGTAGAATCAGAGATTTAAAACAAGAAAATTAAAGAACACTTACTTGGAAATTAAATGTATTAAAAGTGCAAGACAAGTATTTAAATTGACATGTATTTAAAGAGCAAGTAAAATAAAGGTGGAAGAACTAGTGTCACTCTAGCCAACAAAAACTAATGAAATGAATATGAAGGCTATATATAGGAGATTAGGAAGGTGTTTAGAGGAAGCTTCCTCCCCTCCTTCCTTTCTTCTTAATTGCATGATCAAGTCGTTAAGCTTCTTTAATCTTCTTAAATCTTCTTAATACTTGGACTTTGTTTTGGGATTTATTCGAACTCGTCTTTTAATTCTTCAATAAATAAGACTCGAGTTCTTCGGCTTTAAGTAAACTTCCGTCTTTTGACTTTTTCTTCGATAAATCTTCAGAATTGGTATTGGACTTCCGTTCTTTTCGCACTCTTGACTTTTTGACTTTATCTTTCATCTTTTTCTTCAATAAAAGCCCGTGAATGCCGTGTTTTCTCCACTTTTCACAATTTCGTCCTAAATCACAACAAAAACACAAACCACGCATAATTCCGACATAAAAGACATAAAATACACGTTTAGGCTCGGTTATTATTGTAATTAAGTGGTAAAAAGGATGGGTGTTTACACACCTATCAGTAATATACAAGGGTTTTACATTCCGACAACTTGTTGTGATCGCAAAAACCATTAGGGTTTCTACATTGCGATCAGTATTGCGATACCCCCTTATTCCGATCAAGATTGCGATCGCTCATTGCGATCGTGGATTGCGACGGATCTTAAGGGTGTATTGCGAAATGAAACAAAGGTTTACGAAATCAAGCTTAATATAAAAATAACTTTTATAAAAACTTAAGAAACTTTAAGATGAAAACAAATAAGCTATAAAAATCAATGATCCAAAACAATCAAAAGCATAAAAACGTAATCTTTAATCAAATAAGCAAGATAATAAACACATAAACATAAAGATCAAGCAAAGAAAGAAAGGTAGAATCAGAGATTTAAAACAAGAAAATTAAAGAACACTTACTTGGAAATTAAATGTATTAAAAGTGCAAGACAAGTATTTAAATTGACATGTATTTAAAGAGCAAGTAAAATAAAGGTGGAAGAACTAGTGTCACTCTAGCCAACAAAAACTAATGAAATGAATATGAAGGCTATATATAGGAGATTAGGAAGGTGTTTAGAGGAAGCTTCCTCCCCTCCTTCCTTTCTTCTTAATTGCATGATCAAGTCCTTAAGCTTCTTTAATCTTCTTAAATCTTCTTAATACTTGGACTTTGTTTTGGGATTTATTCGAACTCGTCTTTTAATTCTTCAATAAATAAGACTCGAGTTCTTCGGCTTTAAGTAAACTTCCGTCTTTTGACTTTTTCTTCGATAAATCTTCAGAATTGGTCTTGGACTTCCGTTCTTTTCGCACTCTTGACTTTTTGACTTTATCTTTCATCTTTTTCTTCAATAAAAGCCCGTGAATGCCGTGTTTTCTCCACTTTTCACAATTTCGTCCTAAATCACAACAAAAACACAAACCACGCATAATTCTGACATAAAAGACATAAAATACACGTTTAGGCTCGGTTATTATTGTAATTAAGTGGTAAAAAGGATGGGTGTTTACACACCTATCAGTAATATACAAGGGTTTTACATTCCGACAACTTGTTGTGATCGCAAAAACCATTAGGGTTTCTACATTGCGATCAGTATTGCGATACCCCCTTATTCCGATCAAGATTGCGATCGCTCATTGCGATCGTGGATTGCGACGGATCTTAAGGGTGTATTGCGACGGAACTCTGCCCAAATTTTGTCTCACATATTCCGATAGTTTCCACATTCCGACAGGAGATTCCGACCGTATTCCGATAGGTGAGTTGTTATTCCGACAGGATTACTTGTGACTATTCCGACGGTTTTCCGACTGAACATTCCGATGGTAAGCATACATTCCGACAGGATTCCGATGGAGGGTATTCCGACAGATTTAGTTTTGTTATTTTGTTTTGGCTTTATTTTTTAGATTGCATTATTTTAAGTTTTCAAATTTTCATTTTTATTACATTGTCAAATTTACTTCTCGTCAAGTTTTAATTTCTCGTCATTTAATTAATTTACCTTTAAAGTCTTAACTTCTCGTCATTTACTTTTAAAGTTTTAAATTTTGCACAATTACTTTTTAAATTAGTTTTAGCTTTAATTACCTGTCATTTACTTTAAAGTTTTGCAATTTAATTTTACTACAACGACCGATCTATTATTTTATCCACCAAAAGACGACTGAGTCGCACTTAAACCAGTAATCAATTCGATTAGACACAAAACGAACTTAATTTTTATACTTAACAAAAACCTTATATTAATGTTATACTTTCTAAAACAAAAGCAATAAAGGCCATCAACCATACATCATTTAATTTGAATTCAAACCTGTAACAACTAGCAGGGTACCCGCGCGATGCGGCGGCGGGTACCGTGTGACTTAATTTTTTTGAGAGTGAATGTTATTCGGTTATTCGTGTTTCATAACAATAATTTATGGATGACGATAGTTTTCACCTAAAAACATGTCTAAAAAACGTAATTTTGATATAAAGATATAATTACTTGTAGCTTATATGTAATATGTAATATGTGTAACTTTATTTTTGGAACTCGATTAAGCGCGAGAATTGACATAACCTTTTTTAAACATTTGAATGAGTAAAAGTGGTTTGTACATATGATTGCAAAGAAAAAAGGGAGAAAATATGATAAAGGAGATTTGTATGGTGTGTTGTTTTGCTTGTAAATTGTGGTGATGGAGTGTTTTAATTGCATTATTAATTATGTTTTAATTAAGTATGATTAAAAGATTTGTATATATTAGAGATATAAAGTTGTACATATGCATTAAAATCTTGTATTACTTAAATTTAATTTTCTTGGCTGCATTAATATGTTGTACATTATGTTTTATTTGTTGTACTACTTAAATTTTTGTTATTAAATGAAGAGAGAGGGTCTAATCGATAGTATGATAAACGAATATTTGAAATCATTTAATTAAGGAAATGATTTAAAAACGTAGGAGAGTTATGGTGATTGATTAATCAAATCGATACAGAAACACACAATAAATAAAAAACTCACAATCATTATATAATCACTCATCATCCATAAATTAATTATCCATAATTCCATATTCTTATTCAAAACAAAAATCTTATATCAAAAATCTTCTCCACGGTGTTGAAGACGCTCTTCCGCCAAAACCTGGATTTTGATAAACAAAAAAATTTGCCACCATGAGATACAAAAAATTATTGATTCATCAAATATCCACCACAAGGCTTGAAAATCATGAGGTAAAATTTCTCTATTGATAATTCGATTTTCATTATCTGTTATGGAGTATTTTTTATTTTTTCATAATTATAAGATTTGTGTTTCGAGGCAATCAATTTTGATAGGGATGTTTCCAGTTTGTGTTTTGATTGCTTATTACGGAACATAAATCATCATATGAACATTTAGCTGCTTCGAAATCATCGGAGGTACGTTTCTATTAAATTCTCATTAGATGATTATTGATTTTACTTTGTTCTGACCATTTCATTGATCTTTGCAGGACCCGGCAAGGAACTGCTGAAAGTGAAAATGGAAACAAAAATGTGTCTACCAAGGCCTCTCAAAGATCAAGAGGGGAACACTAATCGTTTCTCCAATGGCTTTGCTTAGAGTAATTAAAGGTTGGTCTTTTTAAAATATAATATTATAAAAATACATTTTTAATGTTGAATTATTTGTAGAATGTTGACGCTATACAATCAAGGAAAATTCATTATAATGATACTGTAATAGCTAGGTAATTTGTTATTACTGATTTGGTAAAATTAATAATCTTTTTATTTTTGTTAACTAAAGGATTTTTGAAATATGTTAATGTTTTCTTTGTTCCACCTTCACCATGTACTCTTGCAAGCTGGTAACTGAAGGAGTTAGCCATCCTATAGCGAAAAGTTGGCAGATTTAAACATTTCAATTATCAGTTTTCCATCTACGACCATGGTACTATTTTTGATACACTTTATGTATAATATATATGCTAAAATTGAAATTTTGTCAATTTAAAACCGTCTTTGAATCATACTTGCGGTTATCTCTTATTAGAAAATAAAATTGATGGACTTTTTTTAGTGACCTCATGTATGAAAGTAATTCGTCAATGGGCAGATTTTTGTTTTGTCAACAGGCCACTCTTATTGACAACATATTTGAGAAAATAAGGTACTTTTACATATTTATAGTTAATAGCTTATGTTCTCGCTTTCGTTTTGGAGTTAATTGGTTAGTGTGACAACACTGTAGGAAGATGCGCGTAAAGTGTTTGTTGAAATCACTTACTGAATTGTAATCGAAGCAAGTCGAAAAGTTTTACATACGGGGTGAGCAATTTATTTTGTCATGTTGCTAAAATAAAATCAGTAGAGATCAACATTTTGAGACACTTCTCTCATGTAATTCTTTCAGTTATGTGCATGGAAAGATAGTGTAACTAAAAATGTAAAGGACAAAGTGGAAGAATATAATGAGTAAGTTTCACTTTTCTTTCAAAGAAATATTGACCTTAGGTGATATTCACATAATCCACATCACTCATTTTGTTGTACACAAAGTGTCATATGTTTACTAAGGAGGCATACATGTACTCTCTATTACTTATCTAACTTATCTGCTTAGTTTTGGGTGTGGCTAAAACTTCTTATATGCTCACACTCATGCAGTGATATCCAAACATCATAAACTGGTATTTTGCATATAATTTACATATTGTAATCTTTTCATGAGCTGAAAGTTTGAGACACTTTCTTTTTATTGATAAGGGGATTTGGCTAATCAGAAGGCTAAATTGGTTGGTACTTTTTGATCAGTGTGGTAAATATTAGTATAAAAATTCATTTTGTAGCGAACTCAATGATGATACTGATCATCACTTCAATGTTTGAGTTAAGGGGTTTCTTAGATAATGAATTGGCTTAATTAAATACTAAATAGGTAGAAATGACCCATTAGCGAAAAAAGATTATATTAGTGTAAATAAGCACTTGATCTAAACAAGTTGGCACCAAATAGAGAAGTGCTTATTTACTCTTAGAAGAGGGGCTAAAATAGCAACTTACTATGCATACATTTTCTTGAGTAAGAAATACGACATGAGTTATTATTCATAACAAAAGATTTTGGGCAAATCAGTAAGCCAAAATGTATTTTTAGACATTTGATCAATTTGGAAAGTACATTGAATTTAGTTTTGGTTAGTTCTTGATGATAACGGTTATTAGATACGTATAATTTAAAAGGTGACTGGGATTGCCTATATAAGCATATGGAGTACATCTTATTTCTTGTGAAATGTTCTATCCACAAGTATGTTACTTCGCGTTCATATTTCAAGTAACTAACGGTTTCATGTTACTTTGCGTTCTAGAGTCAAATAGGTCAAGGTCAAGGCATCAGAAGAGAGGATGCATCACCTGTAGATGCTAACAGTTGTTCACTGACCTAAAGGAAAAAGGTAAAAGATACTGAAAATTTGAAACCTTTTATATTTTGTATATCCTTATTATGCTACTAACTTAAAAAAAATTCTATACTTTTGTTGTTTGTAGTGGGATGCACTTAAAAAAGTAAGTAATTATAATGTATGAATGCTTGTTGTAATCTGGATATCTTCAATCCTTGTAAGTGCCATCAACTTTGTCCCATTGGTAAGTACTAAGTAATATTTATTCATCGCAAAGTGTGTTATGTTAAACCATCACCAAGTGGCTTAGTGGTAAGGTCCTTGACTCTCAAACAAGAGGTCAAAGGTTCAAACCTCACTAGGTGTGTACACTTGGGGGTGGCCACGGAGGTTCACCTACGACGACTCCGGGCTATCCAAAAGGGTAGTCGCCCTGGGATTAGTCGGCTCGCAATGTCGAGTCGGAAACCTAGGTATACCAAAAAAAAAAAGTGTGTTATGTTATAACTGGTTCTAATGGTGATTGATCCCTTTCCATTTAATAGCGCTGCAAAGTGAAGCAACGCTTAAAGCTAGATTTCAATAATTAGCAAAGAAGAACATATGTTGCAGATCATAGTGAAACCTCAAAAGAAGCAAAGAATAATATGGCTACTTTGTCTTAGTCTTAGATTTAACTTGGTAGAAAGGCCTAAGGATCACTTCTGAGTTCTGACCGCCTGGTTTTCCATTAAGGTAAACTTATTTTAAAAAACAATATTGGCGTTCACGAGTTTATAACCTTCTAGAGGTATCTGGTAAGACTACCCATATGTAATCTGCAATGGAGCCATGGAGGTATCCGGTCAGACTACCCAAAAGGACCTGCAATGAAGGTAACCGATAGGCGATCAGACTGATGTAAAATCTGAAGAGAAACCTCAAGTTATTTACCGCTACATGATATGTTGAAGGATTGTTGCTTCACATGTGCAAATAGTTCCTTACGAGCGTGTTCACGAGTTTATGACCTTCTAGAGGTATCCTATTAGACCACCTATATGGAATCTGCAATGTAGCCATGGAGGTATCTGGTCAGACTGCCCAAAAGGACCTGCTATGAAGGTAACCAGTAGGCGATCAAACTGATGTAAAATCTGAAGAGAAACCTCAAATAATTTACCGCTACACGATACGTTGAAAGATTGTTGCTTCACATGAGCAGATAGTTACTCACGATCGTGGAAGAGGAAAAAGTCCTTTAAGTAGAAGAACAAAGCTGGTGATAAAAAAAAATGAACAGTCTGAATGTATATCCATACTTGTCGAGCTTATGAAATGGATGTAACCAGGTCTGTTACAGCACTCTCCTTTTCACATTGATACAGTATTACGTATATTCATTATCATAAGTGATTTCGAATAAATTTTTTTTTTGCATGGGTCAAATTGGTTTAATCGAAGTATGGCTGTCATTTAAAATGACATGGGTCAATTCGGTGAAAAGTCATCCAAAGTGTACTTTTTCTCTTACATCCTAAACTATTTTTCTCTTTAAAGAGATATGTTATTGTAATAATATAGTTTTAACTTTTAATAGCTCCTTTAAAATGCATGTTTATATATTTATTAAATAAAGTCGGACCAGAAGTGTTTTAGGCTACTCGAGCCCCTACAAAACTTTACCTGAACCCGTTTTTGTCATTAGTTAACCAACCCATGTAAAAAACTCTGAATTATGTTACAGTGGAAGTATCATACAACATAGAGGGTGTGATTTGACTTGAACTGTATTGTGCTCAGATATTATAAGTGTTATTTTGGTCGACCTATATTTGATAATCATGATCCCTACACCAGTAGTTTTTGTTATTTTTTTGTCAACTGATATTTTTTTGTAGGAAAGCTATTGATTAAAGCCCACAAATGATTATTTTGCCTAACAAACTCTTCAAAGAAGTACGTGGCCCTATATAATTGAATATAAAATAAGCATCGAGTTACCATTATTTAGTGTACATGATACAACTCAATCAAGCACCGACTTACCATTATTTTAGGTTCTGGTCCGGGGGTTTTAATAATTTTTTGAACAAGAAGATTAAAATGAACGATCTGTGCAACACATAAATATTGTCTCATAAACCATTATGACTATGACTGCTCTTTTATGAATAAGAATTTTTAAGTATCGTATTACTGTAGCCCTATTTTTATTTTCCCCTAATCTTATTATACTATATATATTCAGCAATATTGTTTTTTTTTTATGAATATTCAGAGTTCAGTTTGGCTTTAGTGCACTCACAAATATTTGCTACTATTTTTTGTATAGGTGGAATCTGCCAAGTAGAAAGTCAAAGGATGCAATGTAACTATTTCTGTGTTGGTTTACAGGATCCCTTATCTGCCAAGTTTCCTAATTCAGGTTAGCTCAACTTCGCGTCCGAATGTTTAGAATTGTGTATCTGTATAGTGAAATTGAACATTTACCAGCCATGGCACTCTTGACCAATGATACACCGACTGATTGAAATGTACCGTCCTATTACAGCAACAGAAACAAGTCAAATTCAATATTCCTTAAATCCCAATCTGTATCCTGATTCAACAACAAACACTTGATCTATAGATAAAAAAATTATTTTTTTGCATCTTATAATTTATGTTTTAGATGTCAATATCATTAGGTTTTGGCATTTTAAAAAATAGGACATAATACAAACACTTATTTCTGTAAGGATCCTTGGAAGAAGTTTTGGCACATGAACTTCCTTTTATTAACAATAGACATTTATTATTGTTGTTTTCATTAATAAAGTTCGCAGTAAGGTTAAATATATGGTGTCTATCTATACTTCTATACTACTATATAAAGCATTTGGGACCTTCTAAAAATAGTAAGGTTGAAAATTCAGATTTTTTTAACTACGAGTAAATAAAGCAAGTTGTTGATATCTTCATCAACATTATATACTATAACATTTTCTAACAACTTTTTGTAACAAACTTTTATGACAACTTTTTTTAACAATATTTATTCTTTTAAATTGAAAAATCTTTTTATTTATTTATTATTTTTATAATCTAATTTCACTATATTTTTTAAAATTTTGTGCTTTTAATTCGATATCCATTTTGATATATATTTTTATTAACTTTTAGTCCTTTTCAATTTTAGTGGGTTTTTTAATTCGATTTTTAGAACTTTACAATAAGTAAGAGACTAATATTTGTTAGTCTCAAAATTCGTTATTAGGTACTCGCCGCCGCGTTGCGCGGGTACCGTTCTAGTTAATCTTGATTTCTACATATAGTGACGAGAATCTTGAGACTGGGGAGTTTGAGAAAGAGAGGGAGAAGTTCATGAATTTTCATGAAGAGAAGATGGTTCGCATGAAGTCTAGGTACTGGAGGGGAGTTGCAAGAAATGTTGTCAGGGTTCAATAACGAGTTATATCTGTTGATGGAAAAGTACACCGCAACATATGAAGTGCAAGGTGCGCCATCTATTTGCCTTAGATTTTTTTCATACCCGTGCAGTCTCCATTATTAGTACTAATTTTCTTAAGCATATATGAATACATTGATGCAAGAATTTGATTCCTACCATGTTTTGGCACATGAACACGGGGGTTGGTAAAAAGTTATTGCTAGATGACACCATTAGCTACAAATTTACATATGCAAAGTAATAAAACAATGGCAATTGATTATTCAGGTGATTATTTGCTTATTTTACGAAGACAAGGAACAATAATGAACTCTTAAAAGTGTTTATATAAAAGTACTTATTTGCTTGGTTGTATTTTAAAAGAACCCTTAAAAGTAATAATATGTATAGACCGTATTGAGTGCATTAGTTTTGTTAGTAAAGTGTTGCAGAATTAGTAGCGTTGTGGTCGATGCTTGGAAATGATATCACTTACGTTGTCGTGTTCTTTTTCTATATGTATGTCAATTCTGTTTTGTTTGTAGTTAAACCTGCACCCGGTACGCACTTAATTGGCCGCTTTATACCTTTTCTAATATGTCACTTGGTTTGATAGTGTTCAGGATGATCCTGCTATAAGACGTGATCGCCAACAGACGTCTGCTACTTTTGACTTGCCCCAAGATTATTATTTGTCTAAAACGCTTGACGACGCATGTACATGTATTATGCTTCGTCTGCTACTTTTGACTTGCCTCAAGATTATTATTTGTCTAAAACGCTTGACGACGCATGTACATGTATTATGCTTCTATCCTTTTACTATATTACAAAGAAAGCTAAAGTTGAGCATGTAAACACAATATCGTTTTTTCCATTTTTTTACGTTTTACTTTTACTATTGCAGTAGTGTACACAAACTTAGGTAATAAAAAGGAGTTGTTGCATAAAACTGCTTTTGCATGGTAAGTTATGGTGGTTTCTTTTGTCTGTATATGCATAGATGAAATTTATATTCACTATTAGATATCTAATAGTCTCTTTAGTTAAACCAGTTTTGGTATCACAATTTTGGGTGCCAGTGACTTATATTCCTATCGTAATGAGGTTCTCCTCCCTTTTTGCAACATACGTTTTTTATCAACAAGGCATCTATGATGAAAAGCTGTGATCTCTTAGGAAAATATACACGTCCATCTCTTATGGGTCATTGATCAATACCACTTATATCTTATATTTGATCTCTTAGGATTGAAATAACCCACTGAGATATATCAATATTGATCATCTTATAATGAGGTTTGACCTAAAACATGTAAAAGGAGAAGCATATTGATCAATGATGACAATCCCTATTCAAATTTATTTTGATATAAACATTAGTAAAAGTCATAGTCAAACGTTATCTAAGGTTGGGTTATTTCTTTAGCGAATGATTTTCTCTCATGCCCATCAATATGTCGATGTATCGATGGTGAATACAAAGCATGGTTTGAAGGTTTTATGTTGTGATAGAGATAAAAATTATACCAATTCTACGCCCAACGTTGTTTACAAATAAGCTTTACATTGAATTTGATCTAAAACTACATATACAAATAAACTACATGTCTTTTACATACGATGTATTTCCTTTTATCGGATTAATACTCATGTATTTTATATTTGTTTATTTTCTCTTAAGGTATTATTATTAATTTATTTTATAATCTTTATTCAGTTAAATGTACTTAAAATCGGTTTGTTTTTCATTAATAAATATATAATTAATTTCAATTAAAATTATAAAATATGCCTGTCCATCGGACGGGCTTTGCAACTATAGTGTATATATATATATATATATATATATATAGGGGAGAGTTAAAATAAAAAGACTTTTTTTTGTGAGAAGGATAAGAAGAATTTTCAGCCATTAATTTAAAATCAGTGGATGAGATCAATCCATATTTCTAACTAACTAACTAACTAACTAACTAACCATATAAACATGATTTTAAAAAAGTTCTCGAAAAATTCTGAAAAAATTCCATAATATCGGATATGTTGGTGCATAAAAAAGTTGTGAAGAAAGTTTTCTTAATTTTGAGTTTTTTGCGTTTTTTTAATGCACAAAAAATGAAATTTGATGCACAAAAAGATGAAATTTTGTGTACAAATTTTTTTCAACCACAAAATTTTCAAGTTGTTTTAGTTTGATGCGGCATCAAATTTTAAAGCAAAAAGTCAAAAGAAGTTGGGTATAAAAATGAATTCTTGATGCATAAAAAACGTAAAAAACCTAAAAATTATCGTTTTTGTGCATCAAAATTTCGTTTTTGTGCATTAAAAATGTCAAAATCTTCGAATTAAAAAACTTTTTTCACAAAAGTTTTTTGCACTAACATACCCGATCTACTCGAATTTTTTCAGAATTTTTGAAAAACTTTTTAAAAATTATATTTAAATGGTTAGTTAGTTAGTTGGTTAGTTAGTTAGGATTATGGTTTAATCTCATCCATTGATTTTAAAATCAATGGCTGAAAATCCTTCTTATCCTTCTCACCAATAAAAGTATTTTTATTTGATCTCTCCCCTATATATATATATATATATATATATATATATATATATATATATATATATATATATATATATATAGTGTATATTTAATGCAGAACCACTATTTTTATACAGAACTTACAAAATCACTAATTTCTATCTGCTTTAAGGTTTATGTTTTATAGTTTTGGGTTTTGGCTTTATATTTAAGGCTTTAGAGTTCATTGTTTAAGGTTTAACGTTTAGGGTGTGTCGTTTAGAGCGTTAAATGCAAAAACATTACTATGTACAGAACTTGCAGAACTATAACTTATTAATTTTTTTAGGATTTAGAATTTAAATTTTAGGGTCTAAGATTTAGGGTTTAAGGGTTAGAATTCGGGATTTCAACTTTATGGAGTGTGATTTAGTGTTTTGGGTTTAAGTTTTAGGGTTTAGGGATTAATTACTATGGTTTTGTAAGTTCTGTAAACAAATAGTGGTTCTGCATTGAATGCTCCCCTATATATATATATATATATATATATATATATATATATATATATATATATATATATATATATATATATATATATATATATATATATATATATATATATATATATATATATATATATATATATATATATATATATATATATATATATATATATATATAAGGTTATTTTCAGAAACAAAAAAAAGTACAGAACTGCGAGAACCAGCGAGGACCAATCAAAATTAAGATAATTAATTAATATTTATTTTAATAAACCAGCTTTTTTAGGGGCATTTTAGGTATTTGTTTATACTGTCATTAATAAAATAAAAAATTAATTCCTGTATCTATTGAGTAGTTACTCCACGATCAAAATCAACACCAGATTTTTAAATTTTAACTTCCTTAATTTCAATCACTAAAATTATTCATTGTTATCACCAATAAATTAAACCTTAACAATTGTTATTATCGTCAGTTAAAAAACACAAATGAATTCCCCGGGTGAAATCAATGCTGAAGATGAACCAAATGTTCAGACTGAAACAAACGAACCACCTTTGCATGATGTTCCTCAAATCGAAAATGTTGATGTTGTTACGGAATCTGACGATCATTCAGGTGATTAACACAAAGATGTTTTTTTATTTAATTTTGGAATGAGTGTTGTCTTTGTTTGTAAATAGCTTTAAACTTATATGGTAGTAATCAAAACAAATGTCATATGTATTTGATTTGAGTTTTAAAGTTATTCAATCATTAAGGTATGATATTCATAATAACGTATTTTTAGGATATTTAACATATGCGTCAGTACTTAGATATTATATCATTTGTGACATTGAAGATTTTTTTTATCATATGACCCAGATCTATCTCATTCAGATGATAGTGAATCTGATCCTGAATGTTGTCATCCCACTCCAAACGGACGTAGGTATTGGTGTCCAGATGTACCAGTAGAAGAAAAACCAAAAGTTGACGACGTGTTTGACAATTTTGACCAAGCATCCGACATGTACCTCGATTATTCCTAAAAAGCCAGGTTCTCAATAAGAAAATCCACCACCAAGCGTAAGAATGGTAATATTACTCACAGATACATTCTATGTAACAAAGCTGGAAAACCCAAAAAAACAATTGTCAACGATACTTTGGTGAAAGATACAGAAAAAGAAGATAATCACAGTAAGGGTCCTAAAAAAATTAGGAAAAAACGCAACTCTAGCTTCACTGTAACCGATTGCAAGGCATGTGTTAGGTTCAAAGCCATTAAGGGTACCCCTTGTTATAAGTTATATGATTTTATTGAAAATCATAACCATCCACTCGTAGACGAGAATAACTTGGATCTTTTAAAAGCACGCCGGAAGTTGGACTTTAGTGATAAATTGTTTATCCATCGCGCTTCACTTTCTAATATTGGTCCGACTAGAGCTCATCGTTTGAAAGTAGCATTTATGGGTGGGTATCAAAACGTTCGTGGAAAGATAATAGATTGGAAGAACTTTAGATGTTTACTTCGTAAATATATTGGTAAAAGGGATGCACAAATGTTGGTCGACAAAATGACTGATAGGCAAACACATGTCCCTAATTTTACGTTTGAATACAAAACTGTTAACGATGAGTTGTACAACATGTTTTGGGCCGACGAGACAATGAAATGTAACTACGTTGCATTTGGCGATTAATAAGTGTGAAAACACTTATCCTTTTACCACTTATTTCCAATAATAACATGACCAAAACGTGTATTTTATGTCGTAAAACTCGGAATTATGCGTGGTTTGTGTTTTTATTGTGTTTTAGGACCAAAAGATGAAAAAGGAAGAAAACACGGGCTTTCACGGGCTTTTATCGAAGAAAAGGAGAAAAGACGAAGTCAAGAGGTCAAGAGCGCTTAAAGAACGGATGTCCAAGACCTATTCTGAAGATTTATCGAAGAAAAAGTCTAAAGACGGAAGTTTAATGAAGTCGAAGAACTCAAGTCTAAATTAAAGAAGAAAATTATTAAGACAAGTTCAAATCCCGAGACGACGTCGAGAAAAGACAAAGATTTAAATCGAGTCGAGAAGAAAAGAAAGAAGGAAGCACACCATACATGCACCTCCCATTTAGCCTATAAATACCCTTCTAATCATATTAGGAGGTGGTTAGCTAGATAATTAATTTTATAGTTTTTCATTATTAGTTCTTAAGTTTTTAAGCACTTTCTCTCTCTAGTTTTATATTAAGTTTTGTACTTTTGAATCTTAATCTTTTAATTCAAGCAATCTTTTGATTATCTCTCATTCTTCCTTTCTTAATAATCTATGGTTTGATTTAATAATTATGTAGTGGTTGTGATTTGGTTGATTTTTGTATTGGCTTATTGATAATAAGTTGATTTAAAAAAGTTTAAGTTTTTGATAAAAATGTGATTTTTGATTTCTAGCTTATTAAGGTTTTAAAAGTTTTCAAATTCTAGCTTAATCATCTTTTTCTTAAAATCTTTTGGTTTAACTTTTGGTGAAGTGCTTATTAAAATTTGGCTTATTTACTATTTGTTCAAATTTCGGAAAGTTTATATCCCTAGTATTCCGGATAAGGGGTCCCAAACCCTTATTCTGGATAAGCCATTCGTCCATTTTGCGGATAAGCTTCATTTGCTAGTTATTCCGGATAAGGAGAATAACTCCTTATTCCGGATAAGAGTTCTAGTTTAATTTTCCGGATAAGCACCTCCAAAGTATTCCGGATAAGTGATGTGGAGTGGAATGTATATGTGATAATTAAGATACGTTATAGGGTAAATTAGAAAATTACCTTTAGGAAAAAGTAATAGTCTAAAATTACCAAAGACGAATTCAATTAAACACGTGGTGAACGAAATTCGTTGTACACGAAGATCTTATGAATTTGAGACGTTTTAGCTTTGATTTGGACAATCGATTTGAATTGGTTTTCGGTTTTTAAACTAGAAATAAATCTACCAATTTTAAATCCTATTTTAATCTTAAAGTGCAAACCCAAAATAAATCTAAACACAATTACTAAAAATCTTTATAAAATTTAAACTATTAAAAATTAAACTATTTAAAAATCTAAAAAAAAAAATTCTATTTAATAAAAATAACTTTTTAAACTATTTTAAAAATCTAAGTAAAATCTACTTTACTTTTCATTAAATAAAATCTATTTTTAAAACCATTTTTATTTAAACCTAAATTAATAACAATCTAATATTTTAAAACTAATTAAACTTTTAAATTTAATAATAACATTATTTTTAATTTTATTTTTTATTATTTAATTATTGTTAAAATTGAAATCTCATAAAAGAAATAAAACTATTTAAATTTTAAATGAAATTAAAGTTTAGGTAATTATACTACAAAATCTGACAGCTCTAAATCAATTTACTATATTAATAAATGCTGTTAATAAAAACAAAAGAGCCTCTAGCTCAAGTGGAAAACACGTTGGGTTTCATCCGTAAGGTCACGGGTTCGATCCACAGGGGTGGATTATTTTTATGTGATATATTTTTGGATGATAAAAACAAGAAAAACAATAAACCAAACACTCCCAATTGAGGAGTGCTGGCCAAATACAACGCACAGATATGCAATAAACACCAGCAATCACTAACTCAAATAAAGCAGATATAACAGATCTAAAATCAGCAAACTAAGAGAATGAATGGGCAAAATAAAGCTAAAAGAAAGCTGTTTAAAATGTTCAAGCTAACCGTAAAGTAAAAACTGATTAAATCTGTTATTAGCAACCAAACAAATAAAGTCTACACGTTTAACCAAATAAACAGAATACTGAAACTCGTTTATCAGTAAACCCCACTTCCCCAATCAATGCAGATATCAATCATTTAACAGCAAAAGAAATCAGCAAGGACTGAATCACCCTTCAATACTCAACAGATATGAACAAATAACAGAATCCTACAACTAAACAAATCAGTCAAATCCAACACTTATCAGCAGAATATAGAGCTAATAAAGCTGTAGCAGATATCAATCAACTTCTACGAACATCCTCTCCACATTCGGATTATGCATCAACATACACCATAGCAGTCAAATACTATCATGCCAAAACAGTTAAAACTAACAATCCCTAAACAAACTCAACTTGCAGTCTAATTAAACGACAAAGCTCAAATACAATCCATATTAGCAGATTATAACTAAAGCAAAAATAAACACATTAAAAAGCTTATTCAATAACAGATTCAATTCATCATATTCAAATCAACATCGAAGACAAGTAAACTGAATCATACGAGCAATTTAACTAAAACATATAAGATAGAACATAATCTAAAAGGTAACGAACCTTTTGTATAAACCATTGGAAAGAAGGTCGTGCTGAACAACCTTATGAACCGGAATCGAAACCACCAAACATCTCACCAAGAACCACCATCAATCATCATTCGAACAGTAACTTTATTTGATCCCACAACTTAATTTAAATCTAACCAGTAGGGTTAAACTTTTCCCAATCTCACTTAATTGTTCGAATTAAAGCTATATCATGAGCTTAATCAAACAACCACTTAAATAATATCAATTTATAAAAGATAAAATAGGACAGTAGTGATTCAACAGAAATTAAAAGCCAGCCAAATGAACTAAAAATTACTTTTATTTATTCCATAAATTTGTTACAATACTAGGAAAATAAAATACAATATCTAATGATAAATTGACATTATAACAGCTAAAGTAAGAAAAGGGATGCCAATTACAGAATGAATAGAGGGTTTTTATAGCCATCCCAAAGGCTGTTGAGGGGAGAATATTCGGATCTTCATTAGCATATTCCATCTTCAATCTTGATCTTCTCTCTCATGTTGGTTTTGATCGTAGGGCTGATAATACACAACTAGCACACGGATTGCCAACGTGGCATCCGTTTGTGCTAGTTGTGCTTCTTGGATACTGATGTGTTTCTCTTCTATTGGTGGAGTGGGGATTTTGAGGTGTTCCATCCAGTAAAAAAAACTGCCATGTAGCCTAGCCTCTTCCACTCTTCTCTTCCTAAAACTTTGGGGATTTAATTCCCACACGCTTGAATTATACGTGTGCCAAAAAGCCCCAATTATTTCGAGCGATTTAATTTATTAGGGTTTGGAGGAACAGTGGATAACTTGTCTGGTTATTTTTGGGGAAAGAAGAAAGGAAAGCATAGATATCATCGAATGTATTTTTAATTGTGAGAAAGTGTGAGAGTGGGTGTGTAACGTGAATGTGTGGTTGTGAGGATATAATCGTTTGACTGATAATAAATCTTTCTGACCAAAACGTGTAAACTTTATAACATTTCCATGTGAAACCCTAATTGGGTTTTTAAGGCCCATTAAACACGTCCATATATCCCTTGTAAAATGTTTTGGGCTTGAAGCCCAAATTGCAAACAATCCATCCCCTTTATTTCCCGTTTTGGGCCATTGTTGGGCCTTAGTTAAGATAATTGGATAACTTGATTTGATAATGGGCTTATGAGCCCATTAGTCTAATGTGGGACCCACTTGGCCCATTTTCCTTTTAAAATATTAAATCCTCTAAATCGAACTCGATTTTGGCTTCATCGATCTTTTCTTCAAACTTCGTGTCGGTTTGGCTGGTTTTCGTGATCTTGGTACCTACACACATGAAAATAAGAAACATGAAAATACAAGGCAATAATGATACATTTTATGCACTTATTCATTGTTTCTAGATATAAATGATATGAGTAAAATCACTCATATCAAACTCCCCCTTGCTAAGCAATTGCCGTGTCCTCACGCAATGATAAAATAAAACACTAACTACACTTTTATTCAACTTTTGACATTTTATTTTGCAAAGACATAATGTATTGCTTTTATTATTTGAAAAATAACTTTAAGGATCATAAAACTCAAATAGATTCATCGTCCTCGACTTTTCACTTTTCCATGCCAAGTGCAAAAACAAGATCATTGTCAATCATAAGCCTCAAAATTAAACCAATTCATACAAGTAATTTGTGTTAAACTCAATCTCCTATTATTCCTAATTGTATCTCTAGATTTTATTTGTCATTCACCCAAAGGCTCATTTGACTTTATTTGATATTTATTAGTAAAAAAAATGAAGGCAAGAACGGTGTAAACTCAACACTCAAAACCTAACCTCGACTTCAAAAACCGTTGTTACTAAAGAAAGCCCACATCAAGGATAACTTAACACAATTTGAGGGATAAATCCCGGACCCGAAATTTGGCTAATATGGCTACTTAAAAGCAACAATAAAACCTCCAAAGTCAATTATGACCTTATATGGAGTTAGCAACAATTACATCATAACACCTTGTGGCTCTTTAAGATGCAATTTTGTGTGCTCCTTATTTAAAATCCACACCCGAAGGCTCCTTGGACAAAAATAAGGGAATTGACTTCACCATCCCACCTTACGGATCATGATGATGAAGCAATTTTTATTCAACACGTCCCCTTGCCATACACCCTAAGGCTCTAATGACAAGGTTAGTGCTACATGACTCCCACCCGAAGGCTCCTAGAGAACATGTTTTTATTTATTCTTCTTTATTATTATGATATTTATAGTAAGCCAAATTTCCGCAATCCCATGATCAAAAGTCCATGACGCTGACACCCTTAATGTGTTCTCACTTTAATTACTAGGGAAGAAAAAGAAGGAGCTACGAGTTAAGATATCAAGCCTAAACCGCTAAAAACTTCATTTATTAAGCAATTATTATTCAAGTGTGGAAAGTAAATACGAGGAGATTATGTCAAACACAAAAATACTTGCATAAAGAAGAGTTAATTTTAGAAACTTATGATTGAACTCTATCATCTCTTGTTCTCCATATTGTAAAATTTCAAAAATATGAAATCAATGGATACTTAGCCTATTAAATCAAAGTTTTGGGTTTTCAAGTCATCTATAGGATCTTGCATCTTCTTATACTTTTTCAAGTTTTAGAATTTGCGTTTTAAAGTTCCCTTGATAAACGACTTTCTAGGATCAATTATAGGAACTTGCGAAAGTTCTTGTTCTTAACTCGTATGAATTAAGACTTTCGCATTTTAAAGCTCCCTATATAAAAGCCTAGAAAAACTTAATTCAAATACGTTAAGGAAAAGCTAAGGTAAAAACCGAGTCGAGTCAAAAACTATCCTTATTTTCACCAACGGAAAGCCTACATTCGTGTCAAAAGCACTTATTTTCTTTATTAAAACTTAAAAATAACACTAAAAATTTAAAATTTCCTTGAAAAATGAGAAAAACAACTACGTTTAGACACGACAAAAGCAATTGCAAGCGATTATATCGATTGACTCCCCCATGCTAAAACCAAACATTGTCCTCAATGTTTCTTAGCTCAAGAGTAACACCCCCTTGCTAAAACACGAAGAGTCTAATGCAAAATTCTAGCATGGAAAGAGCACGCAAATCTATAAGCCGTTTATTAATTATGCCTCAAGATAAAACATTAGTCAATAAAATTCAAGGGATAAAGAGTGTGCCCCTTTTTGGCATTCAAAGATTGGAAAATCAAGTGGACCGGCAAAAACCGAACATGAGAGTCTTCAAATATTAGGGTCATACCTAAGATTCACAACACAACAAAACACGAGCACGAGCTTGAAAGATCAAGCCTTATTAGTTGTTAGAAAATAGAAAGAAGATAGAATGTATGGGACTCCCCCACAAGGCACCTTGTTTTTGTTCACCGAGTCATGAGCTCGACTTGATCCCCGCATTCATTGGTCCTTAGGGAAAGTTTGAAGATCCGACATAATGGAATAAAATCCATGATAAAGCACGATGTCGGAGTCAAAGATTACATCCTCGTTGTCGGATGACAAACGAAAGGATAAAACTCCAACACAAATCTCTAACAAGAGATGGTAGTCACAATTAATGGTATGGATGTAGCATGCTCCCCGAGATAAACTCGCACCAAGATGATTAAAAAGTATTTCAATTATTGCATCGGTGAAAGGCCGAGATTTCCCTAAATAAACGATTCCGGGATCGAATACCTCGTCCTCGGGAGAGAAAGGAATGGACAACACGGTGTCGTCCCCCCATGCTAATCCAAGATCATAGAAAGCAAATGGTAATGGTGGGATAAAAGTTTCATCCATAGTGGAATCAACTTGCATGACTTTGTTGACCTTATCACTCTTATGAATGTGAACAAAGGGGTCATGGTACTCAAAATGAGTCGCATGAAAAACCCGCACATTAAGATAAAAGCGAGTGGGAAGGATAATTGGAGCAAAAGTAATTTCTCCCTCCGGGTCAACATTTTCATCATCATAAATCGGGTGATCAAACCAAGAATCTTCATCACCGTCATTAGACTCTTCCTCAAATTCCGAAGGAATGTCTATATAAAGATACTCATCAACCTCCTTCATGAGAAGATCATCATCACAAAGGTTGTGAGATGTAGTAGGTATGATGCTCTCAAAATCCTCTTGAAACAATGGATTATTGTTCATTGAAGCTTCAAAGAGAGGATTAGAGTAGGTCACAAAAGTGTCATCCATCTTGTCATCACAAGAAATATCCGACAAAATATCAAGTGTGTCACACTCGGATACAAGATCATCATTCTCATTTGAAGGAAATTCATCGGAGAATTCCTCGAGAATGGTAGGTAAAACACGAGAATCACGCTCGATCTCGAGATCGGAAACGTCTTCACTTCCCCGTGGAAGTGGACCAATGATAGCAAAAAGTTCATCGATGAACTTATCACATGAATAGTCACTAACCTCACTCGGTGTGAAGTTAGGAATCAAAGGCTCTTCAATTGAAGTTTGTGCCTTAGGAACATCAATTTGATCCTTCGAAGAGAGTGAAAATGAGTCCATGTTCAAAGATTGTTCAATTAAAGCAATATCACTCTCGGGATCAAAATTCTCACTATTAAACTCACTAGCATCAAATGGTGCACTAAGGTATTCATCAATTTGTTTTTCAATCTTATCATCCTCGTGTGGAGTGAATGTAGACGAGGAAAGATTACAACATGATTCAACAAAGCAAGCTTCTTCATTTGAATTTAACTTTTCATCTTCACAAAATGAAGTTTCCAAAATTGGAAAAACACCTTTATCAAAGAGAGCTTTCTTATTACTTTCAATTGTTTCAAAAAATGTTACACTTTCCACTTTCTTAGAAACAAATCTTGGAATCTTTTCCGGTTTGAAAATAATGATTTTATCTCCATAAAACAATTTAATTTCCTCTTTCCTCATATCAACTTGAATCTGAGCCGTGCACAAAAATGGTCTTCCTAAAATAATAGGCACACGAGGATTGGTCTCATAATCAACGATAGCAAAATCGGCTAAGTACAAAAACTTTCCCACTTTAACAATGACATTTTCCGCTATACCAACCGGTCGAGTGGTGGTACCATTAGCAAGATCAATGATAATTCGAGTGGTACTAAGTGGTGCATAGTCGATAGTTTTCCAAATGGCTAGGGGCATTAAGTTAATGCTCGCTCCTAGATCGGCTAGGCCTTTGCAAACCCCAAGCTCATTGAAAACACAAGGTATCAAGAATTGACCCGGATCTTTATATTTCTCAGGAAAGAAATCAAAGAAAACCGAGGTACTAATCACATTCAAAGTAGCCTTGGTGACATCTAGAAAAGTTTCCTTAGGTGGAGGATTAAACTCAATCACTTCAACTTCTTCTAAATTATCACAATCATCATAAACGGTTATGGCCTTAAGCTCTCCCTTCGGGTTTGGAATGGTATTACTAGGTAAGCAACCCGAAGAAGATGACGGTTTAGACATAAATCCCTTAAACATCGAAAGCAATTTATTTTGACCTTGTTCCAAACTTTGTTGCATACGATTATGACTTTTCTCTAATCTTTGCTCAAAACGGTTTTGGTTTTGTTCAAGTCTTTGTTGATTAAGCTCAATCTTATTGTTTTGCCCTTTAATCGTATTTTAAAACTCATTTTTCAAAGTTGCCATTTGTCCTTGAATGTTATTTTGAAAAGCTTTCAAATTTGCCTCATTCGTTTTAATGTAGCTTGATAAATCATTTTGATCATTGCTTTGAAAACCTTGATTGTTTTGATTAGCATTAAACCCATTTCCTTGATTGAAATTCCCTTGGTTACCACGGTTAAAATTATTCCCATTGTTCCCATTGTTGTACCTATTTTGAACCGGTGGAAAACCCGGTGGAGCAACATGATTTTGACGAGGAACTTGACCGTTGGAGCCATAAGTTCCCATCGCGGCAAAAGCACTAGCTTGATCAAACCCCGTGGTCGAACAAGCATAATTAGGATGTGCTCCACCACATGATACACAAACATTCTCAACCATATTAATTGATCCATGAGGATTCTTCCTAATCTCATTCAACAAAGTCGCAAATCCATTATCAATCTTAGAGTCCAACCTAGCAATCTCGATATTAGACGAATTCACATTGGAAACACTCGGTGTGTTTCGTGAATATTGTGCTCTAGATTTATTTTCAATTATGCGCCACGCGTCTCTCAGAGTTTTTCTTAAAAGATTACCACCCGCAGCGGCATTTAAAGAATCTTGTTCAATCATATAAAGCCCATTATAGAAAGTATTAATTTGATGCAATTCCGAGAGACCGAGGTGTAGACAATGTCTCAACAAATCTTTAAATCTTTCCCAAGCAACCCCAAACGATTCATGCACTTTTTGTTCAAATCTAGTGATCTGGTTCTTTAAGTGTGTTGTTTTGGACGGTGGAAAGAAATAATTCATAAACTTGGACACTAAATCATCCCATGTTAAGATCTAACCCGGTGGTTCTTTCTCATACCAAATCTTAACATTACCCTCGAGCGAGTACGGAAAAAGCATGAGCTTAATCGCGTCATTCGGCACATCTCTAAACTTGAGAGTCGAGGTAATTAGAAGAAAACTCCGAATGTGAGAGTGCGGGTTATCGGTCTAATTGCCACGAAATTGGTCGGCACGAATGAGCGATAAAAGACCCGTCTTAATCTCATAATGATCCGCCAAAATAGCCGGCACAATGATTGCTTCCCCATACCCTTCGGTAGGTGCACGGAGCAATTCCTCCATTGTTCGGTTATCGGCCATCTCTACAACAATAGGTGGAAGCTCGGGTTCCACTATTCGTTGTTGACAATTTCTATTTATACGAGGAATATTTTCAAGCCTATTAAAATCAATCACAAGACGAGAAGAACGTAATTGCGTACACTACAAAGACGAGAATTTAGAGGATTGAAGAAAAGAAATTAGACAAGAAGAAGATTATTTTTGGTATTTTATTTGGTATTGCTCAATAAAAAATGATCGATAAAAACAAGGAATAAGGATAACTACTATGGAAGTAAATTACCCTCGGTCGACTTTGAAACGATAGGTGAAAACCTAAACGTCTTGAGGTTCAATAAGTAAACTACAAAAATAAGATTTATTACTACTTGAGTCGGCAAACCAATAATAGGTCGTCCCTCTCAATATACACACAAGCAAGCGGGGAAACGAGGTGGCACAAAGCACTTAAAAACCTTTTTCCTTAGACGACCTTTTATAGCACGTCGCCTTATACCCACCTTATAGTTTGTATAAATCGAGTTCAAACTTCTTATTAGTATTTATCTATTTTTCCTTTTATTTTTGTTTTGGATTCGACTACAATAGCTAGGTAATGAAATCCCAACTAAGGCCTTATTTGAAAAGTATGTAAATTTATTGTTCTACGTAATACAATATACTATTCACAAAAAACGAGAAAAACGATACATACTATATAATAGGAAAATAACAAAACTTTCCGAGGATGGAAAGGGTCTTCAAATCAACGATCAACAAATCTCCACGAAAACGAATCGTACACAAGATCCCCGGCAGCGGCGCCAAAATTTTTGATGTGGAGTGGAATGTATATGTGATAATTAAGATACGTTATAGGGTAAATTAGAAAATTACCTTTAGGAAAAAGTAATAGTCTAAAATTACCAAAGACGAATTCAATTAAACACGTGGTGAACCAAATTCGTTGTACACGAAGATCTTATGAATTTGAGACGTTTTAGCTTTGATTTGGACAATCGATTTGAATTGGTTTTCGGTTTTTAAACTAGAAATAAATCTACCAATTTTAAATCCTATTTTAATCCTAAAGTGCATGAATCGTAAACCCAAAATAAATATAAACACAATTACTAAAAATCTTTATAAAATTTAAACTATTAAAAATTAAACTATTTAAAAATCTAAAAAAAAATATTCTATTTAATAAAAATAACTTTTTAAACTATTTTAAAAATCTAAGTAAAATCTACTTTACTTTTCATTAAATAAAATTTATTTTTAAAACCATTTTTATTTAAACGTAAATTAATAACAATCTAATATTTTAAAATTAATTAAACTTTTAAATTTAATAAAAACATTATTTTTAATTTTATTTTTTTATTATTTAATTATTATTAAAACTGAAATCTCATAAAAGAAATAAAACTATTTAAATTTTAAATGAAATTAAAGTTTAGATAATTATACTACAAAATCTGACACCTCTAAATCAATTTACTATATTAATAAATGCGACTGTTAATAAAAACAAAAGAGCCTCTAGCTCAAGTGGAAAACACGTTGGGTTTCATCCGTGAGGTCACGGGTTCGATCCACAGGGGTGGATTATTTTTATGTGATATATTTTTGGATGATGAAAACAAGAAAAACAATAAACCAAACACTCCCAATTGAGGAGTGCTGGCCAAATACAACGCATAGATATGCAATAAACACCAGCAATCAGTAACTCAAATAAAGCAGATATAACAGATCTAAAATCAGCAAACTAAGAGAATGAATGGGCAAAATAAAGCTAAAAGAAAGCTGTTTAAAATGTCCAAGCTAACAGTAAAGTAAAAACTGATTAAATCTGTTATTAGCAACCAAACAAATGAAGTCTACACGTTTAACCAAATAAACAGAATACTCAAACTCGTTTATCAGTAAACCCCACTTCCCCAATCAATGCAGATATCAATCACTTAACAGCAAAAGAAATCAGCAAGGACTGAATCACCCTTCAATACTCAACAGATATGAACAAATAACAGAATCCTACAACTAAACAAATCAGTCAAATCCAACACTTATCAGCAGAATATAGAGCTAATAAAGCTGTAGCAGATATCAATCAACTTCTACGAACATCCTCTCCACATTCGGATTATGCATCAACATACACCATTGCAGTCAAATACTATCATGCCAAAACAGTTAAAACTAACAATCCCTAAACAAACTCAACTTGCAGTCTAATTAAACGACAAAGCTCAAATACAATCCATATTAGCAGATTATAACTAAAGCAAAAATAAACACATTAAAAAGCTTATTCAATAACAGATTCAATTCATCATATTCAAATCAACATCGAAGACAAGTAAACTGAATCATACGAGCAATTTAACTAAAACATATAAGATTGAACATAATCTAAAAGGTAACGAACCTTTTGTAGAAACCATTGGGAAGAAGGTTGTGCTGAACAACCTTATGAACCGGAATCGAAACCACCAAACATCTCACCAAGAACCACCATCAATCATCATTTAAACAGTAACTTTATTTGATCCCACAACTTATTTTAAATCTAACCAGTAGGGTTAAACTTTTCCCAATCTCACTTAATTGTTCGAATTAAAGCTATATCATGAGCTTAATCAAACAACCACTTAAATAATATCAATTTATAAAAGATAAAATAGGACAGTAGTGATTCAACAGAAATTAAAAGCCAGCCAAATGAACTAAAAATTACTTTTATTTATTCCATAAATTTGTTACAATACTAGGAAAATAAAATACAATATCGAATGATAAATTGACATTATAACAGCTAAAGTAAGAAAAGGGATGCCAATTACAGAATAAATGGAGGGTTTTTATAGCCATCCCAAAGGCCGTTGAGGGGAGAATATTCGGATCTTCATTAGCATATTCCATCTTCAATCTTGATCTTCTCTCTCATGTTGGTTTTGATCGTAGGGCTGATAATACACAACTAGCACACGGATTGCCAACGTGGCATCCGTTTGTGCTAGTTGTGCTTCTTGGATACTGATGTGTCTCTCTTCTATTGGTGGAGTGGGGATTTTGAGGTGTTCCATCCAGTAAAAAAAACTGCCACGTAGCCTAGCCTCTTCCACTCTTCTCTTCCTAAAACTTTGGGGATTTAATTCCCACACGCTTGAATTATACGTGTGCCAAAAAGCCCCAATTATTTCGAGCGATTTAATTTATTAGGGTTTGGAGGAACAGTGGATAACTTGTCTGGTTATTTTTGGGGAAAGAAGGAAGGAAAGCATAGATATCATCGAATGTGTTTTTAATTGTGAGAAAGTGTGAGAGTGGGTGTGTAACGTGAATATGTGGTTGTGAGGATATAATCGTTTGACTGATAATAAATCTTTCTGACCAAAACGTGTAAACTTTATAACATTTCCATGTGAAACCCTAATTGGGTTTGTAAGGCCTATTAAACACGTCCATATATCCCTTGTAAAACTTTTTGGGCTTGAAGCCCAAATTGCAAACAATCCATCCCCTTTATTTCCCTTTTTGGGCCATTGTTGGGCCTTAGTTAAGATAATTGGATAACTTGATTTGATAATGGGCTTATGAGCCCATTAGTCCAATGTGGGACCCACTTGGCCCATTTTCCTTTTAAAATATTAAATCCTCTAAATCGAACTCGATTTTGGCTTCATCGATCTTTTCTTCAAACTTCGTGTCGGTTTTGCCGGTTTTCACGATCTTGGTACCTACACACATGAAAACAAGAAACCTGCAAATACAAGGCAATAATGATACATTTTATGCACTTATTCATTGTTTCTAGATATAAATGATATGAGTAAAATCACTCATATCAATAAGCTTCATTTGTTACACATTCCGGATAAGGATTCCGGATAAGCCTTTCGTCAAGTATTCCGGATAAGGACATTAAGTACATATTCCGGATAAGGTTTTTATTTGCGTATTGCGGATAAGGATTTGAAAAATACTTTCGGATAAGGCCTCAAGTTTATTTTTCCGGATAAGGGTTGTTTTGTTTTTCCGGATAAGGAGTTTGAGAGTGTTTTGCGGATAACTAGTTTTTGTCACTTTCCAGATAAGGGATTCCGGATAAGCTTCAGCAGCCAACATTCCGGATAAGCATATCTTCGTTATTTCGGATAAGCATCATCAGCCGTATTCTGGATAAGAGAAGTTTGGGTATTGCGGATAAGGATTTTATTTGGCTATTGCGGATAAGAGAAGGTGTATGTTTTCCGGAAAAGCTCATGGTTTTGTATTATGGATAAGCTTCACATAACAGATTCCGGATTAGCTTGTTTTAATTCAATTCCAGTTTCTAATTTTCATTTTTCCCGCCAAGTCAAGGTTAGTTCGTTTTCATCTTGTCAATTAATTATTTTATCGTTTATCTCACAAATTAGAATAGATAACCCAAAGCTCCCCCTTTTTTGTCACCAATTATAACAATTCCACTTTGAACCGTGATCAATTCGAGAAGATACCGAGAACGAAACAACGACAAATATAATTGGGTACGAGCAACGCAAAGAAAGATCTTGCAACAAAACCTTTTTATTAACTAACCAAAAATCAGTTATTAAAATGGCGCCGCTGCCGGCTCTTTTCGTAAGGATCAACGGTTTCTTGTGAGAAAAATTGAATTTTGGGATCCGTTCTTTCGGGAACGTTATTTTCAAGTACAAAATTTCAAAAACCCATAAAAATATAAAATTTTCAAAAATACAAAAAAAAAATAAATTAAAAAACCTATAAAAACCAAAAATATTCTCTCTTGCATTTTCTTTTTAGTGTATGCGTACTCGATCAACGTCTTATCCCGAGCCCGAGACTCTCGATAATTTAGACATGGCCGGTGTACACAACAACAATAATAATCCACCCCACCCCAACATGAATAATCCACCCCTACCCGACCTACGAACCATGGAGGAGCTATGCCAACCTACGATGAATGGACGTGGAGGCCCGATTGCGCCGATGCAAATCACGGCTCAGGAGTTTTCGTTGAAGCATCACATGATTCAACAAGTGAAAACTAATCCATTTCGCAGATTGCCGGATGATGATGCCAACAAGCACCTCGACAAATTCATTACCATTACTCAAAGCATGAAGATGCCCGGTGTTTCTATGGATATACTTCGCCTTCAACTATTTCCCCACACGCTTTCTCACCATGCCGAAAAATGGTTTGACCGTCTCCCAAAGAATTCTATTCATACTTGGGATGACATGACTGAACGATTTTTGTCGCGCTACTTTCCACCATCCATGGTCACGAGCCTTCGTAACCAAATTAGTGGATTCATGCAAGACAATGATGAATCGCTCTTTGATGCTTGGGAACGCTACAATGATTTGATCGACCATTGTCCAAATCACAACATGATCCCCGTCACTCTCATTGATACTTTCTACAATGGTCTCACTTTTCGTGATCGTGACACGATCAACGCCGCCGCCAGTGGTACTTTTATGAAAAGGAGACCGGAGGAGTGTAGAGAGTTGATTGAAAGCATGACTACTCACCACAAGAATTGGGATTCATCCGCATCCTCAAGATCTAATCCGAGAGTCAATGTTTCATCTACTTCTTCCACCACCGACATGTCCGCCATGGAACGAGCCATTATCGAAATGAGCAAAAATATGCAAATTTTGGCTAGTAACCATACTCAACAAGCTAAAGCCGTTGCTAATTCTTGTGAAACATGTGGTGGTCCTCATTCTTACAATGATTGTCCTTCCACTCAAGACAATTTTTGTGAAAACGTTAACGCGGCATACGGTACTTATCCCACGGGAGGCTATCAAGCTCGTCCTCAAGGAGACCGTAACTTGCTAAGTTATCGTTCAAATAACTATCTTTCACCACCCGGTTTTACTCCTCAAAACCAAAACCAACAACAAAGCTATAACCGAAATAACCAATCCCAACCTCGTGCTAACAATCAATATCAATCCCAAAGAAACCCATACCCACCTCAAGGAAATTCTCAAGCTTACTAAGCTCCACCTCTCAATCAACCAACGGCGTTGAATCAAGACATCGAGACGTTCATGAGGACTAATAGAGAGATGGTGACGAATCTTCAGAGTCAATTCATCCACTTGAAGGGAGACATGGCGAAACAAGGGAGCGATATTCGAGCCAAGCTAAGGAATGACATGGCAAAACAAAGCAATGATATTCGCGCAGACATGAGAGACTCTGTTAGAAATGTGTTTTCCCAAAGAAAGTCTCGGTCACATCATTATTAGCATAGATCACGAGCCATAGAATATTTAGAACTTTGTAACTTGGAGCGACCTCCCTTAGGGGGAGATTGTTGGAAATACGTTTTACGTATTTATGAAGGATCGGTCGCTCCAACGATAATTATGTAATGGGCTCGTGGTCCACTTAGTAATGTATAGTCCATATAGCCCACATGTAGGGTGGGCTATATATATACCCCTCCTAGCATGTTAGGAGGGGTTGGTTAGTTCATTCATTAACAACTTTCATTTAATCTAATCACTTTCTCTCTCTACTTTTCTTCCCTCTCCTTTCTCTCTCTACACTTCATCTTCCTCCTTCCCCATTTCCACCATTAAATCAATAGATCTTCCATCATTTACCAAATCCTTAGAAATCGTAGACCTTCAATTGGTATCAAGAGCCATGGTTGAATCTTTTGATTTGCATTTTTTTTATCTTTTGATTTGGTGGTAAAAATCCTTTCTTTTCTAATTTTTTTATCCATCTTTTCATCATTCGATCAATTTTTTATCAATTTTTTATAAATTTTATCAATTTGTATTTTTTATTATCAGTTTTATCAATTTTTTAAATCATCTAGTTTTATTAAATTTTTTAAAAAATAATCAAGTTTTTTAATCATTTTTTTTATGAGTCATTTTTTAATCAGTTTTTTCTTCATCTTCAAATCTGTCCAAAGTCTCAGGTTTTTGGTCAATTCAGTCCAATAGTCCATGAGTCCAATCCAATCCATCATTTTTTTGTCTAATTCAGTCCAGATCTATCCCGTTTTCAGTCCATAAAAAGTGGCATCTGTTTTCCGTTCCTTTAACTGTTTTGATCCATCCTTTAACTGTTTTGTCCAAAGTCTCAGGTTTTTTTGTCCTTTAGTCCTTTTTTGATTCATCCTTTAACTGTTTTCCGTTCTATTCTGTATAAACATTCCGTATGGACAAACCTTGAAAAACTTTCCGCATAGACACATTTTTTTTCCGCATAAGACACATTTTTTCCGAATAGACATTTTTTTTCCGAATAGACATTTTTTCCGAATAGTCATTTTTTCCGAATAGACAAACTTTCCGTATAGAAACATTCCGCATAGAAACATTCCGCATAGAAACATTCCGCATAGAAACATTCCGCATAGACATTTTTTCGGATAGTCATTCTATTCGGAATAGTCACTCTCGACTGAAAAAATATAACGGACCGGACTGAACAAGACTCGACTCTTTACCAATCAAGACTCGAACCTTCCACTCTCATCTCTCGGACAACCTTCACTCTCTCCCTCGAACCAAACAAACATCACCTAGACTCTCTCGGTCACCCTCACCCTCGCCCTCGAAACAACCCAACAAAACAGACTCAACCCACAAACGCCTCACATCCCTCGACTCCCTCTCTCGACAATCACTCTCGAACCGCTTCACACAAACACAAACACACCCCTCACCATCACAACACCCTCCCTCACAACACCCTAACTCCCTCACACCCTCAAACCCACCCAACAAACAGACTCCATCAACAAAACTCAAAAACCGACTCATAACATAACAAAAACACACTCATTTTTTTTACAGGCTCTCGACCAAGACCCCCTCGTCTAAACACAAACACAAACAAACACCTTCTCACTCATTAAACACCCCTCACTCTCTCCCTCGAACCAAACAAACCTACACACGACACCCGACAGAAGGACACAACAGATGAAGAGAGAGACTCGCAATCAACAAAAACACACGACAACCAATTAAACAACGATCTCAGTTTCAAAAAACTCTCATCGATCCAAAGAAAACATAGAAGTGTACCTACCTGAGACCCCATAAAGGATCTTGAAGACTGTTTTCTTCATAACTGGAGCTCGGTCAAACGAAATCAAAGAGGTGTTTTTGATTAATTTGCTTGGATAAGGGTTAGATCGCTGCGAGGATACATGATGTGTGAGATTGATTCGGTTGCGGAGTTACCTAGATAGGAGCTTGGTGGCTGAGATTGGTTAGACGTTTGGTGATTGATGAGAGAGACGGAGGAACTTTAGGTTTTTAGAAGAGAGATAAACAAGAATTGGTGATTTTTTTTTTGGGAAAGCTTTTTATATTATTGTGGGACGGAGTAAACAAGAAGCAAGATAGATTGTGCCACGTTTGACTTTGACGGAGATAACAAGAAAGACACGCCTCTTGGCCACGTTTCATGTTCTATTCACATTTTTAGTTTTCTTCAAATTGTTTTTATTTTTTATTTTTAAATGTGATTCAAATTTAATTTACAACTTTAAACTTTTTATTTAAATTGTTTTTATTTTTTTAAATTTTGGGTTATTAACTTCTAGTTGGGACTAAGTATTGTGACAAAAGTGACGTGACAACGTGATAAAGTGAATATGTTTATTTTGCCAACGACTTTCTGATCGGGTATTTGTAAGTGAAATCGGATTTTTCATCGATAAGTAATCCTTCCTTTATTTTTCATTAAATTTCCATGGATTCGTTAAATTCGACACTTAAAGAGGGAGACTTGCATCGAATGCAAGACAAAGCTAGAGAAAGTGGTATAAATTCATTTCAAATGCTTCAGTGTCATCTAGTTACTCTTTCACGAATTCAAGGAGGGAGCGAATTTGTGACAATCTTTGGTCAAGATCGTCATATATTCATGGAATCAATGTTCACCATCTTGACCCAACTAGCAGAGCAACTCAACAATGAAAACTTTAATCACTCTGCATCGGCACTTGCTTATAAGGCTCTTGTGACACAACTCACGCCTTTCCTCCAATTTAATATCATCAAGTCTGAAAGTTCGATGCTTTGCCAATCATTTCTTCGAGATACACATACCGAGCTTCGAGTTTTTCGTGATACAATATTGAAACTCATGACTTCGGTCTCGTCTTCGATTTATGAAAGATTTCGACTTCAGCAAACGTATGATAATGGAGTGCAAGAATCAATACCACAGATGCAAGAGGAGAATGATCATACGGTTGAAAACTTGGAGCCTAACGATGCCAAGAGCACAGAATCAGGAGGACAACATGATGCCAGTGGCACGTCAGGGAATGTTCACGAGATTTCTCTTGATGACACCTTACCCATTTATGACGCAGAGCCTGCAAACATGGTACAATGTAATGTGGTTTATGATGTATATGCTGATGATATGCCGCATATTGAGAATTCTGAACCTAATTATGACAAACATGGGATGGAAACGAGTGATAGCAATACCACTTCTGATTCATTCGATGTAAGTCATAATGGGGGAGAGATTATTCAGAATGCTATAGTTCATCATGATAAATGCTTTATAACTGCCTCGTTAACTGATTCTGATTCCAAGATTAAAGAGCTCGAAACAATCGTAGCTCGGCAATCAAAAGATCTTGAGGATGCCAAACTTGAATTTTCTAAGAAAACGGTCAAATTTGAAACATACTTTGAAAAACTTGAAAAATCAAACGTTGTTCTTGAAAGAAAATTGGATCAAACTGTTTTAGATTCTAAAGCTGAAAAGGATAATCTCTTGAAACAAATTCAACTGCTTGAATCTAAGTTGGCATCCCAAGATAACTTGCTCAAAGAGAATGAGACTTTAAAGGCCCAAGTACAGGAAAAGGTATTTGCTATAGCTGCGTTGAAAAACGAGTTAAGGAAAAATAGAGGACCTAGTGTGGACACTAAGCTTGAAAAACCATCAATCTTGGGGAAACCGCCTACAAATCAGTTCGTCAGACAACCGATTGTCAGACAACCTACTGCATTTAGATCCGAGCGACCACAATCCTCGAGACCGCGGTTTGCCTCCCAAGTTGATTTGGTTCATCTTTCTAGACCAGACACTCCAGCAACTAGGCCCTACGTGATCACTCCAGCTTTAGCAAGACCAAATCATATGATTGCCTCTAGTTTCCCTAAAAATACCAAGACCACGTCTAGAACTAGTTCAAATGACGTTTGCCTTAAATCTGGTCTTGGGGAAGCTAAGCAAAAGACACATGCAAGAGATAGCAATGTCCAACCTAGTCAGATGCCTTCTAGATTACCCAACACTGCTAACCATAGCATGCCATCTTCTAGGAGCATCGATCAATCATCTAGGAATTATTCAAACATTAAATATGCTACTTGTAAAACATGTAGAAAATGTGTCTTTACGGAAAATCATGATGCTTGTGTCAAGAAATTACTTGATGAGGTGAACTCCCGTGCTAGAATTAAGTCCCAGTGGATAGCTAAAATCAAACCCTTTGGTAAAGTTTGGCGCCCCACTGGTAGAACTTTCACTCTTGTAGGAAACGAGTGCCCTTTAACTAGGATAATCTCCGATTCTACTAAGTCCACTAGGGAGGAAACTGATAAAGATGATACTTCACTTACGCCTAAACTTAAGGTTTTCTATAAAAGGAAACGTTTGCCAGCCAAGACTAGTGAATCATCTACTCAGGTCGCCTCTGAAACAAGTAAAGCCAACTGTGAACCCCCATGTGCTTCTATAATTGATATCGCTAACCCACGTCAAAGCATGCAAATTCCTAATGAGATTGTAGGTACCAAAGTTGATGTTCCAAAAGAACGAAGCGGTCCAATCGTTGTGTACCGTTCAACTACGGACACTCTTAGAGTTTGGTTGCTGAAGAAGCAGATATCAGAGAAACAAATGTCTCAGGGGATTCATGGTTAAGCTGCACAAGGACTTACAGTCACATAACAGACTGTAACTCGATCTCAAAAGACAGGAAAGTTCATCCCGATGATGACTTATCCTAAAAACGAGAAATTCATTTTTCTCGGGCATGAGCTTATGTTAAAAACATTCCACGTTTTTAAGCTCATGCACAAGGACTTATAGTCATATCACAGACTGTAACTCGCTCATCAAAGAAAGGAAAGTTTATCGCCGATGATAAACTTATCCTAACAACGAGAAATTCATTTTTCTCGGGCATGAGCTTATATAAAAAACATTCCAAGTTTTTAAGCTCATGCATTAAGGCTTATAGATAAATGACAGTCTGTAACCCGTTCTTCAAAGGCAGGAAAGTTTATCGCCGATGATAAACTTATCCTTACAACGAGAAATTAATTTTTCTCGGGCATGAGCTTATATCGAAAACATTCAAAGTTTTTAAGCTCATGCACAATGACTTACAGTTAAATGTCAGACTGTAACTCGAACTTAAAATAAAGGAAAGCTTATCGTTTATGATAACTTATCCTCTTAACGAGAAATTCACCTTTCTCGGTCATGAGCTTGTCTTAAAACATTCGAAGTTTTAAGCTCATAAAGGAAAGTGTATCTTTTAACTAAGAGAACTTCTCCTCGTAACGAGAAATTAACCTTTCTCGGTCATGAGCTTTCCGTTAAAACAATCAAAGTTTTCAAGCTCATGAACACGACTTCTAAGTAAATGTCAGCTTAGGACTCGTTCTTCAGATAAAAGGAAAGTTTATCGCCGATGGTAACTTATCCTTAACAACGGGAAGTTTACAACTTCTCGGACTTGAGCTAGTTTTATAAGATATTCAACATCTTAAGCTCAAGTAATTGATTTTCAAAACTTTGAACACAATTTTTCGAGAATTTCTCAAAAGGTTTTTCTAAATCTTTCAAAATTGTGTGTTCAAAAATGTTTTGATAAAAAGAGAATGTCTTCTGGAATCGATAATATTTACGAACCTAGAAATGTCATTCAATAATGACACGGGGTTGTAAATAAAGTTCGAGCAGAAGTTCAAACTTTTAAAACATGCTCAAAATGGTTTGCTATTATTTCAGATAGCAACCCGCTTTTCATAATCAAGTCAAGCATTTCACCGGAAAGCTTTGACTTCAGAATCCGAAGTTATCAACTCCACAATCCAAAGTTCGTTGCAATTGATATCTACATACTCGACGATGCGACTACTCAAACAGTGACTACAACTCTTTCAATAGAACACGGGTCAACAATTGAGGGGGAGCAATTGTCCAGCATTCAGAATCCTTGATGCCGAGAGTGCCAAGTTCACATATTGGTGTTAAGACAACGATATCAATCATACACATGGAGTCAAGAGATAACTTCAGAAGTTACGAGGAAGACCAACATTCGTGAACAAGAACCATGTGCTTCTTTCATATGATGTTCTCCATTATTCAGGTCCAACCTCGTAAATTGCTAATCTTGTGAATACATTATCATATATGATCTTTGCACGTGATAAATACCTTACACTTGTGTTTACAAGGTATTTAATTTACGTTTCAAGTACACCCTCATTAATTTGAGGGGGAGCTTGTTAAAATCATGAAGATAATTGGATTTGCATTTTTCTTCCCAAATTTTCTTAAAATGCTATTAAATCAATTGATATTAAAAACATCGATTGGGTTAATATTTTTAATATTTTCAACACTCAAGCGGATAATATACGTGATATGATCGGTTCGCTTTTCCAAGGTAATCAACCCTCTTCTTCGGGTACTCTTCCGAGTAACACCGTTGCTAATCCAAGAGGGGAGATGAAAGCAATCACCACTCGTAGTGGAAAAGGTTATACGTAACCCGAGCTTCCTACACCTCCACCCGTGATTGTGAACAAGGAAAAAGAGCAACTTTCATCACCTCCTTTGCCTTTTACCCCCATTCCTCCACCACCCGCGGTTGTGAGTGATCCTACTCCCCTAAATCCTTCCTCTTCATCCGATATACCTTATCCTTCAAGGTTGAGGAAAGAGAAGCAAAAGAGCAAGGATGATATTCAAGTTTCAAACTTTCTCAAAATGTTTAAACAATTGAATTTTAACATCTCCTTTGCCGAGGCTCTCGCTCACATGCCTAAATATGCGAAGATGTTTAAAGATCTTCTTAGTGACAAGGAAAAGCTTCTTGATATTGCTAATACCCAACTTAATGAGAATTGCTCCGCGGTTCTCTTAAGGAAATTGCCCACCAAACTTGGTGATCCGGGTCGCTTCTTGATTCATTGCAACTTCCCAGGAGTAGAGAATTGCATGGCCCTAGCCGATCTAGGTGCAAGTATAAACTTAATGCCTTCAAGTGTTTGGAAGCAATTATCTCTCCCCGAGCTAGTCCCCACCAAAATGACCTTGGAATTAGCTAACCGTACGGTTGCTTATCCAGTGGGAATAGCCGAAGACGTCTTTGTTGGCGTTGACAAATTCACCTTCCCGGCGGAATTTGTTGTCGTTGACTACGAGATGGATCCTCGTGTTCCATTAATCGTTGGACGTCCTTTCTTGAGGACCGGTCGCACTCTCATTGATGTAGCCGCGGGCGAAATAATCATGAGAGTTGGTGACGACAAAATTGTATTCAACATGGGTAAGATTTCTAAGCAACCTTATTCATATGAGAGTGTTAATACTATTGATGTTCTCGATGAGGCTTGTGAAGAACACTTTCATGATGCTTGCAAAAGTAATCTTTCTTCTCTACCCAATGTTGAGACCGTTGCCTCAATTGCTCCGTCATTGACTCCTTTTGGAGAAAGTGACTTTCTTTTGGATGATTTTGAAGCTAGCTTGGGTCCACTTGATCTTAAGTATGATGATTCTCCCACCAATTGGGAAGAAGACATTCGTACAATTGAGAAACTTCTCAATGACGACCCTTTTTCTCCTCCTTCTCCTAAAGAGGTGACTAATGATGATCCATCGTTAGTTACACCATCTATTAAGGATCCGCCTACTCTTGAGCTTAAGGACTTACCTCCTCATCTCGAGTATGTTTTCTTAGAGGACATTGATCAACTTCCCGTTATCATTGCTACAGACTTAAAAGCCGATGAGAAAACTCGTCTCATTGAAGTTCTCAAGAAACATAAAAGAGCTATCACTTGGAAAATCTCCGATATTCGCGGAATTGATCCTCACTTTTGCATGCATAAAATTCTCATGAAGGACGACTTTAAGCCCACCATTCAAAGCCAACGAAGGGTAAATCCTAAAATCCATGACGTTATCAAAAAAGAGGTTATCAAACTTCTTGATGCGGGCATGATTTACCCTATCTCGGATTCACCATGGGTTAGTCCAGTCCATTGTGTGCCTAAGAAAGGCGGAATAACCGTTGTGCCCAATGCAAACAACGAGTTGATTCCTACACGTCTCGTTACTGGGTGGAGAGTTTGTATAGACTATCGCAAACTCAATGATGCCACGAGAAAGGATCATTTTCCTCTTCCTTTTATGGACCAAATGCTTGAACGTTTAGCGGGTAATGAATATTACTGCTTTCTAGATGGTTTCTCAGGTTATTTCCAAATACCCATCGATCCCCAAGATCAAGAGAAGACAACATTCACTTGTCCCTATGGCACATTTGCTTACAAAAGAATGCCTTTTGGCTTATGCAATGCCCCCGAGACTTTCCAAAGGTGCATGTTAGCTATTTTTCATGACATGGTTGAGCAAACCATGGAAGTCTTCATGGATGATTTCTCGGTCTTTGGGGATTCATTCTCTTCTTGCCTTGCCAATTTAGAATGTATGCTTAAGCGGTGCGAAGACACTCGCCTTGTTCTAAATTGGGAAAAATGCCATTTCATGGTAAAAGAAGGCATTGTGCTAGGACACAAAATCTCAAAAGCCGGTCTTGAAGTCGACCGTGCTAAAGTAGATGTCATAGCCAAATTACCTCCACCTTCAACCGTGAAGGGTGTGAGAAGCTTTCTGGGTCATGCGGGCTTCTATCGTCGATTCATTCAGGATTTCTATAAAATCGCTCGCCCGATGACCCACCTCTTGGAAAAAGATACTCCTTTTATCTTTTCTAAAGAGTGTATTGAAGCCTTCAATCTTCTTAAGGATAAGCTAACTAAGGCACCAGTCTTGGTTACCCCTAATTGGGAGCTACCTTTTGAGTTGATGTGCGATGCTAGCGATTTTGCTATTGGAGCGGTTTTGGGCCAAAGAGTGAATAAACACTTCCAACCAATCCATTATGCTAGCAAGACAATGACGGGGGCTCAATTGCATTATACGACAATCGAAAAAGAGCTTTTAACTGTTGTCTATGCTTTTGAAAAATTTCACCCCTATCTTGTTTTATCCACCACCATTGTTTACATGGACCATTCCGCGTTGAAGTACTTGATGACTAAGCACGACTCTAAGCCAAGACTTCTTCGCTGGGTTTTACTCCTTTAAGAATTTAACATTGAAATTCGTGACAAGAAGGGAGCTGAAAACCTAGCCGCGGATCATCTAAGTAGACTTGAGGATCCATATCAAGGGGATCATCCGAACAAAGAGATCAATGACTCTTTTCCCCTTGAGACCTTAATGTCTATAAATCTCAATCTTGATGACACCCCGTGGTTTACCGACATTGCAAACTACTTAGCGGGTGGTGTTCTCATCAAAGGGTTAACATCCCATCAAAAGAAAAAGTTCTTAAACGATGTTAAGACTTACTTTTTGGATGACCCTTTTCTCTTCAAACAATGCGCTGACTTGATTATACGCCGATGTGTTAACGGACCGGCAGCTTTAGACATTCTCGAGGCTTGCCACAAAGGACCCATCGGTGGTCACTTTGGTCCCAACTTCACCGCAAAGAAAGTGTTTGACTCGGGATTTTATTGGCCCACCATTTATCGTGACGCTCACGAGATGGTTAAACATTGTGATGCTTGCCAAAAACAAGGCAAGATCACACATAAAGATGAGATGCCTCAAAATTTCATACAAGAATGTGAAATCTTTGATGTATGGGGCATCGACTTTATGGGGCCATTCCCTTCTTCTAAAGGAAAAAAGTACATCCTCATAGCCGTTGACTACGTTTCTAAATGGGTTGAAGCTAAGGCTCTCCCAACGAACGATGCGAGGGTGGTTGTGAACTTTTTGAAGCAACTATTTGCTCGATTCGGTGTTCCTCGTGCTATAATCAGTGACCGCGGGACTCATTTTTGCAATGATCAATTTGCAAGAGTCATGGCTAAGTATGGTGTCAATCACCGTCTTTCCACCGCTTATCATCCTCAAACCAACGGTCAAGCCGAGATATCTAACCGCGGATTGAAGCGTATTTTGGAACGTACTGTGGGAGAGCATCGTGCCTCATGGGCCGATAAACTTGATGATGCTATGTGGGCTTTCCGTACCGCCTATAAGACACCGATTGGTTGTACACCTTATCGTCTTGTGTACGGGAAAACATGCCACCTCCCTATCGAGCTGGAACATAAGGCATACTGGGGTGGGCTAACTTCGACATCAACAAAGCCGGTGATCTTCGCAAGATTCAACTCAACGAGCTAAATGAACTGAGGAATGAAGCTTACGAGAACTCATTGATCTATAAGGAGAAGACCAAGATCATCCACGATGCTAAAATTAAGAACCGAGAGTTCCACGTTGGTGATCAAGTCTTACTTTTTAACTCTCGGTTGAAGATCTTCTCGGGCAAGTTGAAGAGCCGCTGGTCTGGTCCATTCACCGTCGCCAAAGTCTTTCCATATGGCACCATTGAGCTTTCTCAGCCAAATGGGCCCAATTTTAAGGTGAATGGCCAGCGTTTGAAGTTGTACTTTGGTGAGGACATCTCTCATGAGATGATTCCATCCCTCACCATGTTTCCCATGAACTAGTTTCGGGACCGAGTCAGGCTCGTGACTCGGTTAACAAAAACAAGCGCTCCTCGGGAGGCAACCCGTGTATCTACCCTTTCCCGTTTTTACCCTAAGTGTAGGGGGAGCTTGTAGGTGTTTGTTTCTTTGTTTCTTATGATGTGCAGGGATTCGAACTTTCAAATGAAGCACTTTTGATGACTTTTGACGAACCGTGATCCCGTGTTCCCATCTTCCCGGTTCTATCCTAAACTGTCGTGATTCAATTTTTCATATCTTATATGTTCACATTGAAATCACTGTAGTTGTCCTTTCCTTAGCAAGATTTAAACAAAGTGCACAATGTCATAAGTGTAGGGGAGTTTACTCCCACATGCTTAAACATTGAGGACAATGTTTATATCAAGTGTAGGGGGACTTATATCGAAGTAAGTGGTCTTTTCCATGAATTTGTCCTCATTTTAACCGGAAAATTTGATTTTTCGACATTTTTCAAAATTTTTAATCTATTTTGGCCTAGTTGTGTAGTTGTATTTTCCTTTGATATGGTTATTTTCTTTTCTTGCTAGAATAAATTTGCAATAAAGTGGTTTTAAATTTTTCAAAGTCGTGAATATTTTGACTCAACCCGAGTTTACTTATCTAAGTTTACTCTAGCTAGTATCCTTAACGTGTTTAAGTCAAGTTTTGCTAGGCTTTTATATAGGGAGCTTTAAAACGCGAAAGTCTTAACTCTCGCGGGTTAAGAACAAGAACTTTTCGCAAGTTCCTATAATTGATCCTAGAGAGTCGTTCATCAAGGGAACTTTAAAACGCGAATTCTAACTTGAAAAAGTCTAAGAATTTGTAAGATCCTATAGATGACTCGAAAACCCAAAACTTTGATTTAATTGGCTAAGCATCCACGAGTCTCATTCCTTGAGATTTTAAATTGTGGAGAACGAGAGATGATAGAGTCAATTATAAGTTTGGTATTCTTTCGTGAATTTATGTGAGTTAATTATGAGCCTATTCTCCCATCGCTTGTTAATAAATTTATCTGCAATAAATAAGGTTGTACGATTTGAAAAGTTACTTAGCTTCTAGCCCAAGATCGTTTAAAAGTTTCTCAGTATTAATTAGAGTTCATAGCCAAGGCATAACTTACTGAAGCGGGATGCGAAGATTGGCGAGTCCGAAAAGGCCCTAACAAGGCATGAGGGCTACATTTTGTTGCTAAAGATCCAAAAGTGATGTGAAGAATCATTTATTGAAAATCAATATGAAGGATCGAGACACACGACGAAAAGCAAAAACTCCCCAAAAGATCATGGAAAAGTCTATCCAAAAAGGCCCTAACAAGGTATGAGGATAAATAGATCCAAGTCCTAAAAGGAGGCGGATCGTTGTATATAAAAGTCCAAAATAAAGATTAGAGAAAAATGAAGAAGTCGTGGTCCAAAGAAGAGGAATCTCTCAAAACTTCAAGTGAAGAAATTCCTATTATAAAGAGAAGACCAAAATTTCAAGAACGTCTCTCAAAGATTCAAAGTATGAAGTTGCTGCCAAATATCGGTCCGAGAAAGGTCTCAAATCGTGAAGCGAGTTATGCCAAGATATGAACTTTATGAGGTCCCGAGAAGCAGTTTTAAAAGATTTTGTCCTTTAGATAACTATTGATTAAATCGTCAACTTTATTTTCGGCCTAAATAACTATCGAAATAAGTCAAACAATGCATCCTCGTGATCATTCAAGACAACAATAAAATATAAGAGATACACCTAGGAATAAGGGAGTCTAAGTGAATAATTGGCCCACATGAATTTGTGTTAGTTTGCTAACTTATAATAACAATGATCTCGTTTTTAAGCTTGGTATGGGGAACGTGAAACTTGAGGATGATTAACGTTCATGGCAGCCAAAACCCAATGTAAGTCTTTGATTTCTTTACTTGTTTTTATATTTTTACTTTCCCTAAATGTTTAGTATTTAATAAAGGCCAAGGTGGGTTACTTATGATGGAAAATGTAAACCGTGCTTTAAAATTAATGCATTGCATGAGGACATTGCAATGGTCAAGTGTAGGGGATTTAATAAGTGCGAAAACACTTATCCTTTTACCACTTATTTCCAATAATAACATGACCAAAACGTGTATTTTATGTCGTAAAAGTCAGAATTATGCGTGGTTTATGTTTTTATTGTGTTTTAGGACCAAAAGATGAAAAAGAAAGAAAACACGGGCTTTCACGGGCTTTTATCGAAGAAAAGGAGAAAAGACGAAGTCAAGAGATCAAGAGCGCTTAAAGAACGGATGTCCAAGACCTATTCTAAAGATTTATCGAAGAAAAAGTCTAAAGACGGAAGTTTAATGAAGTCGAAGAACTCAAGTCTAAATTAAAGAATAAAATTATTAAGACAAGTTCAAATCCCGAGACGACGTCGAGAAAAGACAAAGAATTAAATCGAGTCGAGAAGAAAAGAAAGAAGGAAGCACACCATACATGCACCTCCCACTTAGCCTATAAATACCCTCCTAATCACATTAGGAGGGTGGTTAGCTAGATAATTAATTTTTTAGTTTTTATTATTAGTTCTTAAATTTTTAAGTACTTTCTCTCTCTAGTTTTATATTAAGTTTTGTACTTTTGAATCTTAATCTTTTAATTCAAGCAATCTTTTGATTATCTCTCATTCTTCCTTTCTTAATAATCTATGGTTTGATTTAATAAGTATGCAGTGGTTGTGATTTGGTTGATTTTTGTATTGGCTTATTGATAATAAGTTGATTTAAAAAAGTTTAAGTTTTTGATAAAAATGTGATTTTTGATTTCTAGCTTATTAAGGTTTTAAAAGTTTTCGAATTCTAGCTTAATCATCTTTTTCTTAAAATCTTTTGGTTTAACTTTTGGTGAAGTGCTTATTAAAATTTGGCTTATTTACTATTTGTTCAAATTTCGGAAAGTTTATATCCCTAGTATTCCGGATAAGGGGTCCCAAACCCTTATTCCGGATAAGCCATTCGTCCATTTTGCGGATAAGCTTCATTTGCTAGTTATTCCGGATAAGGAGAATAACTCCTTATTCCGGATAAGAGTTCTAGTTTAATTTTCCGGATAAGCACCTCCAAAGTATTCCGGATAAGCTTCATTTGTTACACATTCCGGATAAGGATTCCGGATAAGCCTTTCGTCAAGTATTCCGGATAAGGACATTAAGTCCATATTCCGGATAAGGTTTTTATTTGTGTATTGCGGATAAGGGTTTGAAAAATACATTCCGGATAAGGCCTCAAGTTTATTTTTCCGGATAAGGGTTGTTTTGTTTTTCCGGATAAGGAGTTTGAGAGTGTTTTGCGGATAACTAGTTTTTGTCACTTTCCGGAGAAGGGATTCCGGATAAGCTTCAGCAGCCAACATTCCGGATAAGCATATCTTCGTTATTCTGGATAAGCATCATCAGCCGTATTCCGGATAAGAGAAGTTTGGATATTGCAGATAAGGATTTTATTTGGCTATTGCGGATAAGAGAAGGTGTATGTTTTCCGGAAAAGCTCATGGTTTTGTATTCCGGATAAGCTTCACATAACAGATTCCGAATTAGCTTGTTTTAATTCAATTCCAGTTTCTAATTTTCATTTTTCCCGCCAAGTCAAGGTTAGTTCGTTTTCATCTTGTCAATTAATTATTTTATCGTTTATCTCACAAATTAGAATAGATAACCCAAAGCTCCCCCTTTTTTGTCACCAATTACAACAATTCCACTTTGAACCGTGATCAATTCGAGAAGATACCGAGAACGAAACAACGACAAATATAATTGGGTACGAGCAACACAAAGAAAGATCTTGCAACCAAACCTTTTTATTAACTAACCAAAAATCAGTTATTAGCGATGTTATTTCATTTGACGCAACATACCGTACTAACAGGTAAGCAACCATATTATTTATATTTCGAATTAACATGATTTAATACATGTGTTTACTGCTTATTTTAATTTATTGTTTCATTACATATTTAGGTATCGGATGATCTTTGTCCTATTTACTGGAATTGACCACAACCAAAAGTCTGTCACTTTTGGTGCTGGCTTAATTGGTGATGAAAAATTCGACTCATACAAATGGATATTAAATGCTTTTAAAGACGCTCATGGAAAACAACCAATTATGGCTGTTACAGATCAAGATGCTGCACTACGAAAGGCAATTGAGGCTGTTTTCCAAGAATCACACCACAGGTTATGTATGTGGCACATAACCCAAAAACTTCCTGGAAAGGTATGCACATATGTTTTGTTCTATTACAGTTCCTGGAAAGGCAATTGAGTCTGTTTAGTTCTTTGTATCATTCATCTAACGACGTATGTGCATGTACATGTATGTGGTGAAGTAGAGGATGATTCAGATTTCAAGAAACGTTTTCATAAACTCATATGGAATGTTTTTATTGGCCCTGAAGAATTTGAGGAACGATGGCATTCTCTTATCGGTATGTTTAATCTGTCTAACAATGCTTGGTTGGCAGAAATGTTCGAAATTAGGGATAGATGGATTCCCGGGTATTTCAAGGAATTGCCCATGTGCTGTCTAATGAAGACGACATCTCGATCCGAAAGTTCAAATGCATTTTTCCGGATACATTCTCATGGAGGTAACATGCTGGTTCAGTTTATGCTTTGTTTTGAGGCTGCTATGGAGAAACAAAGATATACTCAACGTGTTACAGACAACAGTGCGTTTGAATCAACACCTGTGATGTTCACTAGCTAACCAATTGAACGACACGCGTGTCTTGTGTATTCACGTTCGATATTCAGAGAAGTACAAAAACCATACTTATTACTATACTAATGACATTAACATGTTGTACACAAATACATGTGCACATGTTAAATAAAAAATATACTGTTAAAAATATTCATATTATTGCACTTTTTCATCATTCATGGGTACAAAAAGAAATCTTCAAAGGTCTGAATTCTTGCTCCCAGACCAGGTGTGATAACTCAGATGATGGGTCTATAGTTTGTGCTATACGCGATAAAAGAAAGGAGACTGTCATTAACACTAAGGTTTTTCTAATTAAGTTTTTATATGTGGTTATTATATATTATCCCTGGATCGTATGTGTTAATATATAACTATTTTTTATCTTTAACTATACAATGCGAATACATAATCCATGTGGTTTTCAATGAATTGGATGGAAGTGTTACATGTTCATGTAATCACTTTGGACGTCATGGATACCTATGTCGCCATGTCTTCTGTGTTTTTTGCGTGAATTCTATTGAAACAATTCCAGAACAATACATCAACAACCAGTGGAGAAAAAATGTTCTTCCTAGTCATTTGTTAGAAAAAAGGCACAAATATGGGCCGTGCCTTGAAGAAACAGACAAGATTGCTTCTGATATTCATACCACAATAGAGCATTGTGTGAGTCGTATAAGGAATGATACTGAAAAGTTAACTGAATTTCTTGCAAAGGTTAACGAGTTGAAGAAGAATTTAGACGATGAGCTACATAAAGAAACATGCAATCCAGACAACGAAGAAGTCTTCAAAAAATTGTTCGGCATTAGGACACCCAATGAAGTTGCTGTTAAAGTACCTAAAGGCATAAGGAATAAGGGTTGTGGAACTAGAGGTTCACGATTTATTGGGCCAGGTAAAAAAGCAAAAACCGCAGCTCAAAAAAAGAAAAAAGGCCGTACATGTAGCATTTGTTTTAAGGTTGGCCACAACATGCGCACGTGCAAGAAGAATAAATCAAAGGGTAAAGAAATAGCGTACGAAGAATCTAAAGCTGAGGAAGAAGGGTTCGATAATGAGTCATCTGATCATGCAACATCTGATACTGAGTAGTTGCTTATATGTCTGTTAGACAGTTTTATATCTATGGTCTTATATTTTTTCATATTTACTGGTTATTTTATGTTTTTATTTTACTGTTATTGTTGTTTTATCTTTCCACAACCGTGAAACTTTATGTTTAATGTTTCAATGTTTGATTTTGTGTTTTTTTCATCAGTCTCTTATAGTAATCGTTATATTGGTAATTGGTTTTAGTTTTAAGTTTAACATTACATTTGGGCATCCATACAGTTAACCTTTTCATTAGATTATACATGTTCAGATATATTTACATTACATAAATAAAACCTGCTCATTTATACACTTGTGCATACTTTTGTTAAATGATTATACATTAAAAACTATGAATATTAATATGTAGTGTGACTAATTCTAATATAAAGACTAGAATTTCCTTATTTTTGGGAGGTTGTTATGGAAATATTGCTATTTATACTTTGTCAATCTGATTAACTTAGCAAAAGATATAGCACATTATTGATTAGTTGTTTTCTTATCTGTTTTTATATAATATCTTCCCAAAACGGAGATGCAAACAATGGATGTGGAATTCCTGGACCAAATGGAAAAGCTAAAGGAAGATCAAAAGTTCATGTTAGAAAGGTTCGGTTGTGTAGTACGTGTGCTCAAGCTAGACACAACGCCCGCACCTGTACTAAAAAGACGGACAAAGGTAGCAAAATGAGTGATGAAGACATTGAAGATGACGAGTAAAGATATGAAGATGTTCAACCACAAGATATCACATATCGATCAGTTATGATTAATTTTTAATAAGTTTTATGTTTAATGCTGTTATCTTCTGTTATTTGATATGTTTTCCAATTTTTAAAATTTATGTTACATCCTTCATCGTTTAGCCATATTAATAAATTAACTATGTATTTTTAAATTATTTGGTTGTTAGTTTTTATATTTTATTCTATACATCGTATTAGTAGACCAACCTATATTATACATGGATTCATTTTTTAGTTTATACCTATTGAACTCAGATTTTACTCAGGTTAAAAATATTCGTTGTACCGATCTCTTCGAATTGAAAAACTTATGTTTAATGTGCGACTCTATTGTTTTCGGTGGAATAAAGATGTGTCGTTGTAGTATTTAAAATTAAAAGGTGCAAAACAATTAAAAGTAAAAGTGCACTTAACATAAATCTAAGTCTAAATAAAGTAAAGTTGCAGGTATTTAAAAACGTGACTGAAATTAAAGGGCACTAAAGTAAACTTATATCTATCTAAGGCAAACTTAAAGTGCGACTAAATCTAAGGCAAGTTTAAAATAAAACTAAGGCAAATAATCTTAAAGTGCAATTAAATAAAAGGCGGGAAAAATAAATCTTGAAAATAAAAATCAAAGACAAAAGCTAATAAGAACCTGAATACAGCTCATTCGGAATAAACCTTTGTTTGGAACAATCACTCGTCCTAAATGTCACCTTCGGTTGAAATGATTCTTCTTCACTTAGAATATTACCAAAATCCTTGATCCGGAACTAATTGATCTGAATATGTCACTTATCCAAAACAATGCTTCGTTCGGAACTTTACTGATTCGGAACTTGTAAAATCTGCCTTGATTCGGAAGTATTTAGTCACCCTTGATTCGGAAGTTTCCGAGTGAAGCCCCTTGATTCGGAAGTTTAGAACTTCCGAATGAACACCTCTTGAGTCGGAAGTTGGTCCTTGATTCGGAAGTTTATGACTTCCGAGTGAAAAGCCTTGATTCGGAACTTGGTCCTTGGTTCGGAACTTTGGAGTTGATTCGGAACTTTTGAGAAGTTCCGGATGAAACCCTTGGTTTGGAACTTTGGAGTTCCGAACGAATACTTTTGGTTCGGAAGTTTTCACTTCGTCCGGAACTTTGAAATTTCCGGATGAACAAGTTTGGTTCGGAAGTTTTTCTAATCCCAAATCTTCCGGATGAAACCTTGATTCGGAACTTTAAAAGTTCCGAATGAATACTTTCCCTCCCTCTTGGTTCGGAACTTTTCCTGGAAAGATCAGAAACAAAGCAAACACCCCCGAAGAACAAGGAGATACAGAAATAGCAGATATAACCAAAAATTAATCAAAATAACACAAACGATTTAAACTAAACAGTAACGAGATCAATAGATAACATAAACAAACAATTTAAAACACGAAATCAAACAACTTTAACCAAAATAATCAAACACCACTTGGATCAAAATAAAAGCATGAACATGAACATAACATAAAAACATGAATCAAAGAATAAGAAAGGTAGATAAGAGATTGACAAGATAAAATAAAGATTTGACAAGAATTAAAATGAAAACTTACTTGGAATTAAATGGTAATTAAGGTGCATAACATGAATTTAAATTGACAAGTAATGTAAATGACAAGATAAGTAAATGGTGGAAGGTCTAATTGTCACTATTAGCCAACAAGAAGGAAATGAACACAATCCTAATCTATATATAGGGGAGGATTAAGGAAGCTTCCTCCCCTCCTTCCTTTCTTGTTAATTGCAAGATTAAGTCCCTTTCTTCTTAATTCTTCATTAATTGCGTCATTAGTCCTTTTCTTCTAATCTTCTTTAAACTTGGACTTAAGGGACTTTTGGCTTCGGGATTTCTTCGAACTCGTCTTTAAATTCTTCAATAAAATAGACTTGAATTCTTCGGCTTTTGATAAACTTCCGTCTTCTGACTTTTTCTTCGATAAATCTTCAGAATTGGTCGTGGACTTCCGTTCTTTTTGCACTCTTGACTTCTTGACTTCGTCTTTCATCCTTTTCTTCAATAAAAGTCCGTAAATGCCCGTGAATGTCCGTGTTTTCTCCACTTTTCACCTTTTCATCCTAAATCACAACAAAAACACAAACCACGCATAATTATGACATAAAAGACATAAAATGCACGTTTTGGTCCGGTTATTATTGTAATTAAGTGGTAGAAAAGATGGATGTTTACACACCTATCAAATCCCCTACACTTGACCATTGCAATGTCCTCATGCAATGCATTAGTTACAAAGCAAGATTACACTTTTCATCATAATCAATCCACGTTGGCCTTTATTAAAGAGATAGAAAATTAAAATCATACAAAATAAAGAAATCGAAAGCATACCTTGGGTTTTGGAAATGTTATGAATAATTATCATCCTCAAGTTTTCACTTTCTCCAAACCAAGCTTAAAAACGAGATCATTGTTATTATAAGTTAGTAAACTATCACGAACTCATGTGGGCCAATTATTCACTTAGACTCCCTTATTCCTAGGTGTATCTCTTATATTTTATTGTTTTCTTGAATGATCACGAGGATGCATTGTTTGACTTATTTCGATAGTTACTTAGTCTGAAAATAAAGTGCACGATTTAATCAATAGTTAGCTAAAGGACCAAATCTTTTAAAACTGCTTCTCGGGACCTCATAAAGTTCATATCTTGGCATAACTCGCTTCGCGATTTAAGACCTTTCTCGGACCGATATTTGGCAGCGACTTCATACTTCAAATCTTGAGAGACGTTCATGAAATAATGGTCTTCTCTTCATATAGGAATTTCTTCACTTGAAGTTTTGAGAGATTCATACTTGGACCACGACTTCTTCATTTTTCTCCAATCTTTATTTTGGACTTTGATATACAACGATCCGCCTCCTTTTATGACTTGGATCTATTTATCCTCATACCTTGTCAGGGTCTTTTCGGATACACTTCTCCATGACTTTTGGGGAGTTTTGCTTTACGTCGTGTGTCTCGATCCTTCATATTGATTTTCGATAAATGATTCTTCACATCACTTTGGATCTTTAGCAACAAAACATAGCCCTCATGCCTTGTTAGGGCCTTTTCGGACTCGCCAATCTTCGCGTCCCGCTTCAATAAGTTATGCCTTGGCTATGAACTCTAATCCATACCGAGCAACTTTTAAACGATCTGGGGCTAGAAGCTAAGTAACTTTTCAAATCGTACAACCTTATTTATTAGCAGATAAATTATTAGCAAGCGATGGGAGAATAGGCTCATAATTAACTCACATAAATTCACGAAAGAATACCGAACTTATAATTGGCTCTATCATCTCTCGTTCTCCACAGTTTAAAATCTCAAGTAATGAGACTCGTGGATACTTAGCCTATTAAGTCAAAGTTTTGGGTTTTCGAGTCGCCTATAGGATCTTACAAATTCTTAGACTTTTTCAAGTTTAGAAATCGCATTTTAAAGTTCCCTTGATAAACGACTCTCTAGGATCAATTATAGGAACTTGCGAAAAGTTCTTGTTCTTAACCCGTGAGAGTTAAGACTTTCGCGTTTTATAGCTCCCTATATAAAAGCCTAGCAAAACTTGACTTAAACATGTTAAGGATACTAGCTAGAGTAAACTCGGGTTGAGTCAAAAGATTCACAACGTTTGAAAATTGAAACCACTTATTTAAGCATTTATTCTAATAAGAAAAGGAAATAACTATACAAAGGGAAAAACTAATAGGCCTAAATAGATCAAAAATTTTGAAAAATGTCGAAAAATTGATTTTCTGGTTAAAATGAGGACAAATACAAGGAAAAGACCACTTAACTTCGATAGAAGTCCCCCCTACACTTAAGATAAACATTGTCCTCAATGTTTAAGCATGTGGGAGTAAACTCCCCTACACTTAGGACATTGTGCACATTGTTTAAATCTTGCTAAGGAAAAGAGAACTAAAGAGATTCCTATTTAATATTGAGAAGATATAAAATAGTGAATCGAAAAGAGTTTATGATAGAACCAGGATAATGGAACACGGAATCACGGGTCGTCAAGAATCATCAAGAGTGGATCATTGAAGCTCGAATCCCTGATTAAGAAGTGAGGAGAGGAAAGCAAACCAACGGGTCCCCCCTACACTTATGGTAAAGAAAGCGAAAAGATAGATGCATGGGTTGCCTCCCAAGAAGCGCTTGGTTTTTGTTAACCGAGTCGTGAGCCTGACTCGACCTTGATCATCAACGGAAGAAGCATGAAACATATCCACCAGGATCAAAGACATAGTTTTCATCCATCAATAAGCAAGAGCTTAAGGCGAACAAGGCAAGCCAAAGAAGAAGTGGCAGGGTTCCCTTAAGCAGCGATGGAGCACGGTCGAAGCAAGGGTGAAGTGGAGCAAGCACGTCTTCAAAGTTTCCAAAGATTTTTCCTTTTATTTCATCAGGTGGATACTGAGATGGCTTAAAGACTTCAATACCGGGGTCGAACACCTTTTCCTTCAAGGGAAAATAGCACTCAGGATCAGCCGAGTGTGAAGAAGATCCGCAAAGAAGCACAACCTCGTCCTCAGAAGGGGGACAAAGAGGTGTCAAATCATACGTGCAACGGATTTCGGTGTTGACCGGTTTCTTCTCCTTTGACAAAATGCTCTTCAAATCCAAAGTAGGATCAAGACGATAATCTTCAAAGTCCAAAGGAGGAGCATCACTTTCATGAGGGAAGTATGTGTTGAGAAATTCAGAGAAATCTTCCTCAAATGAATAATCGTCCAAAGTAGGATCGAGTGATGGCGGAGGATCTGCATCATGTGAAGAATCGCTCGATAGAGTATCAGCCTCATCAAAATCATCAAAAGTGGGCAGCTCGGGATACTCAGAAGTACAATCATAATCATCCGAATCTGAGCTAGAATCATTATCATCATAAGCATCGAAGATCGGTGGCGAATCATAAATGGGAGAAGCGTCCAAAGTAGAGTGAGAATCCTCCACATTATCTTCAAAAAGTGGATTATCAGTGGAAGACTCGAATAGAGGATTGTCATAGACGACAAAATCATCGAGCACATTTATCATATTCACTGATTCTCGGCCTCCAAAGGATTTGCCTGTAAGCTTCCCCATTTTAAAAACTTTTGAATCATCCCTAACTCGTAAGATTAACTCACCTTCGGCCACATCTACTAAAGCACGTCCGGTCCTCAAAAATGGCCGACCAAGTATTAAAGGAATACGAGGGTCCATTTCATAATCAACTACGACAAAATCGACCGGGAAAGTAAATGTGCCAACTTTGATAAACACGTCTTCGGCTATACCAACGGGGTAAGCGAGAGTACGATTTGCAAGTTCGAGAGTCATCTTTGTAGGAATGAGATCGGGCAATGATAGTGTTTTACAAACACTGAGTGGCATCAAATTTATACTAGCCCCGAGATCAGCAAGGGCAGTAAATTCTTAGTTTTGTTGAACACGCAAGGCAACACAAAACGACCGGGATCTCCAAGTTTTTCCGGAAGTTCTCTAAGAAGGACTGCAGAGCAGTTTTCATTTAAGCGTGTGTTGGCGAGTTCAATCAGTTTCTCCTTCTTGCTAAGCAATTCCTTGAATGCTTTGACAAATTTCGGCATGTGGCAAAGTGCTTCAACAAGGCTTATGTTGATGGTCATTTTAGATAGCATATCCACATATTTCGATACTTGACAGTCATTCTTGGTTAGCCCGTTGGTCTTGCCTATGCGAGAAGGGTATGGAATTCTGGGTTGATAAGGGTTAGGTGAAGGTGTAGTTGGTGAAGGTTGTGATGTTGAAGGGTCCTTCCGAGATACATCGTCATTACGAGGCGAAGACGGTAATGGTGCACTACTACTAGGTGTAGAAGGAGTAGGGATACATGGTGGTGGAGGAGGTGTAGATGATGGTGGTGGGATAGGTGGATCGACAATGGTAATTCCACTACGCGTAGTTATATCACTCACATTAGCTCGCGGATTAGTGACGGTGTTTGAAGGTAGAGAACCCGAAGAAGAAGAAGGTTGAGCTTCGGGCAAGAAACTAGCCAACAGATTCTTTAATTCAGTTGTTTGAGTGATGAAGGAGGATTGAAGATTATCACGAACCTCGGTTCTGATGTCATTACCTTGCTTCAAGATATCTCCTTTCAAATTGATTATTTGGCTTTGTAGATTCTTGATTTGCTCACCTTGAGTTCTCATGATGGTGTCAACATCGAGATTAATGGGTGGGTGTTGTTGGGTGGGTGATTGATAAGGGTTAGAAGCACGAGGTGGGATTTGGTTGCTTCTATTGTAGTTGTTGGCGGGATTTTGGTTTTGAGGAGAAAAACCGGGTGAAAGGTAATTGTTTGAACGGTAGCTCAGCAGATTTCTATCCCCTTGTTGTCTAGCTTGGTAATTTTCCGGTGAATAATTACCGTAAGCAGCATACACATTTTCCGGATTTCCTTGTGTCGAAGGACAATCGGTGTATGAGTGAGGACCGCCACATGTTTCACAAGGATTAGCAACCGCTTTAACTTGTTGTTGTTGTTGGATTGAAGCGAGAAGCGTAATACTTTTGCTCATTTCGGCCATCATGCGGGTGAGTTCGGTCATCTCAAGGTTTGCTGAGGTAGAAGAAACATTGACTCTCGGGTTGTTCCTAGAAGAAGCAGAGGAATCCCAGTTCTTGTGGTGAGTAGTCATGTTCTCAATTAACTCTCTACACTCCTCGGGTCTCCTTTTCATGAATGTGCCACCGGCGGCTGCATTGATCGTATCACGATCTCGGAAAGTCAATCCGTTGTAGAAAGTATCAATCAATGTGACGGGAAGCATGTTGTGGTTTGGACAACGGTCGATCAAGACATTATATCTCTCCCAAGCGTCAAAAAGAGATTCATCAGGGTCTTGCATGAAACCGTTGATCTGATTGCGAAGGCTTGTGACCATGGATGGTGGAAAGTAGCGCGAAAGAAAGCGTTGAGTCATATCATCCCAAGTGTGAATAGAATTCTTCGGGAGACGATCAAACCATTTCTCGGCATGATGCGATAAAGTATGTGGGAAGAGTTGTAGGCGGAGAACATCCATTGTGGCCCCAGGCAACTTCATGCTTTGGGTGATTGTAATGAACTTGTCGAGGTGTTTGTTGGCATCATCATCAGGCAATCCTCTAAATGGGTTTGTTTGCACTTGCTGAATCATGTGTTGCTTCAACGAAAACTCAGGAGCGTTGATTTGCATCGGCGCAATCGGTCCTCCTCGTCCAAACATGGTTGGTTGACAAAGTTCCTCCATGGTCCGAAGATCGGGCTGTGGAAGAGCATTGTTGTTATTATTATTATTGAGGTTCGGTGGAATGTTGTTGTTGTTAACACCTGCCATATCTAAATCTTCTTGAGGCTCGGGCTCTTGATAATTAGAAGATCTAGTACGCATACACCTGAAAATGCAAAAGAAAAAGAAACCAAACGCAAAGACAATATATATACACAATAAAGATAAAATCTTTTTGGATTTTTGAAATTTTTAATTTTTATGGTTTTTTATCAATTTTCTAATTTTTATGATTTTTTGAATTTTTTTATACAAGAAAAATAACGTTCACAAGTGAACGGATCCCAAAAAGCAACGTGTCTCTCACAGAAAACTGTTGATCTTAACGAAAAGAGCCGGCATCGGCGCCATTTGATAACTCAGATTTTACTCAGGTTAAAAATATTCGTTGTACCAATCTCTTCGAATTGAAAAACTTATGTTTAATGTGCGACTCTATTGTTTTTGGTGGAATAAAGATGTGTCGTTGTAGTATTTAAAATTAAAAGGTGCAAAACAATTAAAAGTAAAAGTGCACTTAACGTAAATCTAAGTCTAAATAAAGTAAAGTTGCAGGTATTTAAAAACGTGACTGAAATTAAAGGGCACTAAAGTAAACTTAAATCTATCTAAGGCAAACTTAAAGTGAGACTAAATCTAAGGCAAGTTTAAAATAAAACTAAGGCAAATAATCTTAAAGTGCAATTAAATAAAAGGCGGGAAAAATAAATCTTGAAAATAAAAATCAAAGACAAAAGCTAATAAGAACCTGAATACAGCTCATTCGGAATAAACCTTTGTTTGGAACAATCACTCGTCCTAAATGTCACCTTCGGTTGAAATGATTCTTCTTCACTTGGAATATTACCAAAATCCTTGATCCGGAACTAATTGATCTGAATATGTCACTTATCCAAAACAATGCTTCGTTCGGAACTTTACTGATTCGGAACTTGTAAAATCTGCCTTGATTCGGAAGTATTTAGTCACCCTTGATTCGGAAGTTTCCGAGTGAAGCCCCTTGATTCGGAAGTTTAGAACTTCCGAATGAACACCTCTTGAGTCGGAAGTTGGTCCTTGATTCGGAGGTTTATAACTTCCGAGTGAAAAGCCTTGATTCGGAACTTGGTCCTTGGTTCAGAACTTTGGAGTTGATTCGGAACTTTTGAGAAGTTCCGGATGAAACCCTTGGTTTGGAACTTTGGAGTTCCGAACGAATACTTTTGGTTCGGAAGTTTTCACTTCGTCCGGAACTTTGAAAGTTCCGGATGAACAAGTTTGGTTCGGAAGTTTTTCTAATCCCAAATCTTCCGGATGAAACCTTGATTCGGAACTTTAAAAGTTCCGAATGAATACTTTCCCTCCCTCTTGGTTCGGAACTTTTCCTGGAAAGATCAGAAACAAAGCAAACACCCCCGAAGAACAAGGAGATACAGAAATAGGAGATATAACCAAAAATTAATCAAAATAACACAAACGATTTAAACTAAACAGTAACGAGATCAATAGATAACATAAACAAACAATTTAAAACACGAAATCAAACAACTTTAACCAAAATAATCAAACACCACTTGGATCAAAATAAAAGCATGAACATGAACATAACATAAACACATGAATCAAAGAATAAGAAAGGTAGATAAGAGATTGACAAGATAAAATAAAGATTTGACAAGAATTAAAATGAAAACTTACTTGGAATTAAATGGTAATTAAGGTGCATAACATGAATTTAAATTGACAAGTAATGTAAATGACAAGATAAGTAAATGGTGGAAGGTCTAATTGTCACTATTAGCCAACAAAAAGGAAATGAACACCATCCTAATCTATATATAGGGGAGGATTAAGGAAGCTTCCTCCCCTCCTTCCTTTCTTGTTAATTGCAAGATTAAGTTCCTTTCTTCTTAATTCTTCATTAATTGCGTCATTAGTCCTTTTCTTCCAATCTTCTTTAAACTTGGACTTAAGGGACTTTTGGCTTCGGGATTTCTTCGAACTCGTCTTTAAATTCTTCAATAAAATAGACTTGAATTCTTCGGCTTTTGATAAACTTCCGTCTTCTGACTTTTTCTTCGATAAATCTTCAGAATTGGTCGTGGACTTCCGTTCTTTTTGCACTCTTGACTTCTTGACTTCGTCTTTCATCCTTTTCTTCAATAAAAGTCCGTAATTGCCCGTGAATGTCCGTGTTTTCTCCACTTTTCACCTTTTCATCCTAAATCACAACAAAAACACAAACCACGCATAATTCCGACATAAAAGACATAAAATGCACGTTTTGGTCCGGTTATTATTGTAATTAAGTGGTAGAAAAGATGGGTGTTTACACACCTATCAAATCCCCTACACTTGACCATTGCAATGTCCTCATGCAATGCATTAGTTACAAAGCAAGATTACACTTTTCATCATAATCAATCCACGTTGGCCTTTATTAAAGAGATAGAAAATTAAAATCATACAAAATAAAGAAATCGAAAGCATACCTTGGGTTTTGGAAATGTTATGAATAATTATCATCCTCAAGTTTTCACTTTCTCCAAACCAAGCTTAAAAACGAGATCATTGTTATTATAAGTTAGTAAACTATCACGAACTCATGTGGGCCAATTATTCACTTAGACTCCCTTATTCCTAGGTGTATCTCTTATATGTTGATTAAAACCTAGAACTTTTCTTTATACATGTTGCAACTAGATAGATGGATTTTAGCTGCGTACTTCATCCTAATCTTGTTAAACTGTGCTATTTGCTTGCGTCCCTCAACCACCAGCTCACACTCACACAATAGCCCCATGTAAGTCTCCATATGTCTCATTGCATAAACTCCACAGTTTGCAGCTTTCGAATCGGTTTGACAGTTCATCCTTAAACGCTTAAGATTGGCGTTAAAGATGTCATTTCCTTTCTTGTGTCCTATTAATGTCAGATATCGACCAAAATCCGCATGCTTTGTTTCACAAGAAAAAAAGATACTTACGATAACAGAATTGTAAATGTCATCGAATATTCAATCATACCACAACATAAAGTATTATAGATATGTATACGTAATCAAATTTACTTAAATGTTGGTGTTTAAACATACCACAAATGCAGCCAAGATTTCATCATCTACCCTTGAATCTTTTGTAGGAATTTTCACACGTTTCTTACTCACCGTTTTCTCACCTTTCTTGCTGTCGATAACCACCACTTCACTTTTTTTAAGATTGAAAACACCAGAAATTTGTGTTCATCATTCCTAACAGGAATAAACACCTGCAATTGTACATGTTTTTTAGTAAACCGTACATTTAAGAAACGAATGCACCTATGCATATAGCTCACAAATCAAATAACATACAAAGCTACAAACACGTACCAGGTCTACATTTTTAAAGTCAGTACACCGCCTTTTCGAAATTGCATTCTGCATATAGTCGTTAAATATTTTGTACCTTACATCAGCTGCGTATTTTGCATTTCGGAATTTATTTGTCTGTGTCACAAATTTAATAGTATTAAATGAAATATATGTATTTAAAATTTATAAGATTAAATTACTCTATTTGAAAAAATTTACCACCAAAAATATTGGCAAGAACGCCCTTAATGGTGAAAGGGGACTTCGAACACGTTCGTCGTTATGTAAAACTTCTCCCCACGCATCCAGGATATTATTTTCCACATCAAGGCTTTGTCTTAAGCTCTCAAACATATGTCTATTTGACTGGTGTCCATTCCTTGTTGCAAACAAGATTTCACTACAATGGGAAACAAATATGTTAACAGAAATTCACAAATGCTTCACCATACTAAAAAAAACAAACCAGACTTACAAAGGATCTCCGTCCTCTTGAAATAGATGTTTTGTCAATTTCTTTTCCTCATTATTCAGCACCCCATCTATGTTCACAGCCCTAGACAAGAAAGGTGATTTCCTATTCGGTGGTAATTGTGATTCCCTTTTTGTTGGTCTTGTACCTGTAACATTATTACCAACGCCCGTTGGGCAAACACTGAAAGGCATGGTTGGAATAGGTTGTAACACAGATGTAGATACTGGTGCTTTCTGTTGGAAATACGTTTTACGTATTAAGAAGGGTCGGTCACTCCAACGATAGTTCATGTAATAGCTCGTAGTTTAGTTAACTTTATTTGTTTATCAAACAACATCAAGCCTAGCCTACAACATGTGTAGGCCGGCCCAAAATGTAAGCCCAAGCCCATGACAAGGGCTTGGGTATATAAACCCTCTCCTTTGATGGAGAGGGTGTGTGGTTTCATAATTTTCACATAGTTCTTCTTACTTTCTCTCTCTAGCTTTGTGTGAAATCCACCATCTATCTATCTCTTTCTCTCTCTAAAAACATAAGCAAGATTTACAATCCAACAAATGGTATCAAGAGCCATGGGATGATTGTATTGTTCATGTGTTTGTGTTCTTGATTCATACGCCATTTTTGATCCATTTTCACACGTCCAAAATTTTTTTTTTTGTGTTTTTGATGGTTTTTTCTTGATACAAATCTTCTACATAGTTGTGGTAGGGATTTGGTATAGTTACTTTGGCTAAAAACACAAAATTTTTGGGTGTTTTGATCATTTTTTGGCTTAAAATCACGAATTGGTTGAGTTTTGTCCGAGAAAAGTGGGAAATATTCCGATCTGGTCATCGGAAAGGGGTTTATAGTACATTCCGATCAGTGTAATCGGAATAGGGTTTTGGTATTCAGATTGGGTATTCCGATCACGGCATTCCGATTGGTTGGTATTCAGATTAGGTACATTCCGATTGGTATTCAGATTGGGTATTCCGATCACGCATTCCGATTGGTATTCAGATTTGGTATTCCGATCACAGCATTCCGATTGGTATTCAGATTGGTATTCCGATCACAGCATTCCGATTGGTATTCAGATTGGTATTCCGATCACGGTATTCCGATTGGTTGGTATTCAGATTAGGTACATTCCGATTGGTATTCAGATTGGGTATTCCGATCACGCATTCCGATTGGTATTCAGATTTGGTATTCCGATCACAGCATTCTGATTGGTATTCAGATTGGTATTCCGATCACAGCATTCCGATTGGTATTCAGATTGGTATTCCGATCACGGCATTTCGATTGGTATTCAGATTAAGTATTCCGATTAGGTTTTCTGATAACTCATTCCGATCATCATTCCGATCACTATTCCGATCACTATTCCGATAACAAAATTATTCCTGTGTGTAATTTTGACTTGGAATATTTGGTTTATTGAGAATATATTTTAGGGGATTTTAACATTGTTTCTCGACTTCAACTCACAACAACAAACACATTTACTTTCTTTCATTGATCGATCAAAGTTTGTAAATCTTAACTTATTGAAATGGAGTACACATCTCTTACGGATAAGTCCATCCTCTCGGGTACGGATAATCGTCCACCAATGTTGGTGAAGACTATGTATGAGGAATGGGCTTCCCGAATGGAACTTTATATGTTGAACAAGGAGAATGGACATCTCATTTGGGCATCGGTGCTCAATGGACCATTAGATTATGGTACAGTGACGGAAGGTACGACTACTCGTCCTCGCACAACGGGTGAGTTGACTGGAGATATGAAGATTCAAGATAAATGTGATAAGTATGCTACAAACATCATTCTCCAAGCCCTTCCTCCAGATGTCTACAAACTCGTCAGCAAACACAAAGTTACCAAAGAGTTATGGGATAGAATTCGGGTTCTCATGCAAGGCACCTCGTTAACTAAACAAGAACGAGAGTGTAAGCTTTATGATACTTTTGATAAGTTTGCCTATGTGCCAGGGGAGACTCTCAATGATTACTATCTGAGATTTACCCTATTGTTGAATGAGCTCAATATCTATGGCATGACAATTCCTACCTTTCAATTTAACACCAAGTATTTGAACACTCTTCCTTCAGAATGGAAAAAATACGTGACAGATGTTAAATTGGCTAAGGACTTGCATAACACCAATGTGGATCAACTTCAAGCTTTTCTTCAACAACACGAATGCCATGTGATCGAGGCTCGGTTGTCTACACCTCAAGTTCATGACCAACTTGCAATGTATGCTTCTCAACAAAACATGGCTTATACTTATCAACAACCATCATACTTGCAGCAACCACCACCACACACCTATCAGCAACCATCTTATCAACCACCAGTGATGCCACAGCAAGCATTTCAACAAGGTGTTCATCAACAATCTTTTCCGCAGCAACCATCATATCAGACATCACCATCACAAGCCAACACTTCTCCAATGGGCTATACTCCTCAGCAAGGATATTTTCCAATAGAGGCACAACCAGCACAGGCTTTTTACTCTAATGAACTTCCACCAATCCAAGCACCGGTCTTTACTCCAAATGATACGCCAGCTGATGTTCTAAACCATCTCACAGCCTACTTGTCAAAACTTGTTGCAACTAGAGGATTTCCACCAACAAACAATCAGCTCCGCACCTCTTCAAATCCTCGACAACAAGCCATTGTTCAAGATGGTCAAGTGACGGTGCAACCTATTCAGGGAAGGCAAAATTCATATGGACCTCCTACAAGGACTGGGAACAATCAAGCTGTGAATTCTCAAGCTAATGGAAATGGAAGCCCTAGTGGTCCTAAAAAGGTTGTAACTTGCTACAATTGCCGAGGACAAGGTCATATGGCTAGGGAATGCACTCAGCCGAAAAGGAGGAGGGATGATGCATGGTTTCGTGAGAAGATGTATTTGGTTGATGCTCAGTCTAAGGGGAAGATCTTGGATTCAGAGGAGTAAGCATTTCTTGCAGACCCAGGGGCAGCAGATACTGAAGGCATTGCAGTCGTTTCCACTTCTAATGCAGCTTATCAAGCGGACGATCTTGATGCATACGATTCGGATTGTGATGACATTCACTCTGCCCAAGCTGCTCTCGTTGCTAATCTCTCTCACTACGGTTCTGATGTCATCAGTGAGGTACCAACCACATCTAATAATATTGATGATAACCAACATCAAGTTGGGCATGAAAATGACAACCTCGAACAGCATTCGGGAACTAGTAACTCAAATGATGTGGTACCCAATTCTACACATTTGAGTGAACCTCAACCAAATGCTACGACGGGTATGGAATCTTATGCTCAACATGATTTGGTCATGGTGCCTAAACATATAATTGATCAAATGCATATGGCCCTCAGACAATCCGTAGATACGAATTCCAACCTAACTGCTGAGCTTGCGTTGCATAAAGAAAAGGTCAAAGCTTTTGAAATGGTCCCTCAAGCAGAAAAAATAACATGTTCTGAATTTGACCAATTTCGTTTTGAAAAGATTGAACACTTGAAAGAAATAGAATCATTAAAAGCTAATCTTTCCAATGAATTAAAAGAAAAAGAGTAGGTTGTCAATGATTTTCAGAAACTTAAAATGGATTTCGAAATTCTCGAGTCTAAAAAGGTTGAATCGGAAATTAATGCTACCAAACTTCTTAAATTCAAAGAACAACAACTTTTAAAACAATACGCTTCCACATACAAGGTTCATCTTTTAACTAAATCATTTCAAGAATTCGAACTTAAGCGTCTTCAAGATTTACCACCTAATCCCGGTTATGCAAAACAAGCTCAGGAATATATTCCCGGTCTTTATGATATGACCATAATTGGCAAATCGAAAGAAGCACCTTTTGTTCGTAGTTCTGACGCGACACAGTCACTTGCGGATGAAACTCATTCTAAAATGCTTTCAAAATTCCATACAATTGATTATGATCAACATAACAAAGATCAATTTTCTAAAAAGACCCGCATTCGCTTACAAAAGGAATTAGCTGAATTGACAGTTCTTGTGCCCCAAAGTTTGTCAAATGAAAACCCTCCCAGTACGTCTTCTACACTTGTCAAAAAGGATTTAACGAAGTTAATTCCACCGGTAAGTAAGCCGTCCGTTAACTTAAATGCGGTACACCAATACTTAGCCGATTTTGACAAGGTCATTTTGGAACGTACGACGGCTTCGGCCATAACGGAAGGTGAATGGAACTTTGAGCACACTAGAGCTGCGTTCTGAGACGAAATTATTCCGTTTGTAAAGAATGTTAAAGCTTGTCTTAGTAATCTTGATCAAGATTTGTATTTGGAAATAGAAGAAGTTAAACGTGTTTTCAATGAAATGGATGATGCTTATGAAAACAGTTTACTTGAAATAGAACGTGTTTCACGCCAAAATGATCAGCTTCTGAAGCAAGTGATGTCTCATGATATTGTTTCCGTCTGTGTGAATAAATGTGTTGATCATGATTCTATTGTGCATAATGTTGAATCTATGGATACTGTGGTAGATAGTACTTGTCACGAATCTGACGCTGAATTTTTAAAGCTTCAAGATTCATATTCATCGCTTTCAAAACGTTTTGATGAGGTTCAAACACATTGTATTTCGCTTGAATGCAAGCAACAATTTATTCAAGAAATCTTTGAAACGTCATTCGAAGGTGTTAATATCGATGATGCAAACTTTGAAAAGAATTTTCGATTGAATTTACAATCAAAACAGCGTCAGCCAAGTGACAAGGTTGCTAAATCTTTGCCGATAGACATAGAGAAATTTAAGGAGCTTCACTGTGTGAACGTACTTGAGGCCGCTGAGAATTTTAAACTTAATCTAGATAATCGAGTTTCCAAGATTTTGTCCAAAGTTGATAACTTAAAACAGAAAAATACACGACTCTTCGATTCAGTACAGCCCGCATGTGCTAATAACACTGCACAGAATCAATCATTGATTGAACAATTGACTCGAAAGTCGGTGGAAATATCTGATTTGAGGGAACAAATTTGTGATAAAAATCTGGTCTTGGCTAAGTTAAAAGAAACACTTCGTACTCTAAAAGGTAAGAATGTTGTGGATAACGCAACCACTATCTCAGCTTCGTCCTCTAGTGCAATCAAAAGGAATCTTATAGCCGTCACACCACTTAACAAGGGCCCTAGGACTAAACCATCTCAAACTTTGGTCACTAAAGATAAGGCGGAATCAAAACCAGTTTCTAATATTCCCGTGTTGCCTTCTACAGGAGTAAGCACCACTACTAAGGCTCAAAGATCTAAGCTTAAACGAAACAAGAAGAATGATAGGATCTTGCCCCCATCTAGTAGTCAAGTGAAGAAGAAAGTAGAATCCCATCCTAGGAATGTTATTTCTGTTTTGAATAAAAAGAATCATGTAGCTAAACCTAAAGGCTCTGCGGTTGTGCAGCGTTCTAAGCCTATTGTGAATTCTAATTTGAAATGTTGGAATTGCAATGAATGTATGTTTTCTAGTCGTCATGATTCTTGCCTTATTGACCATGTGAATGAGATGTATGCCCGGAAAAATGGATTAGAATGGAAACCGACTGGGAAAGTGTTAACTCAAGTTGGTTGGATGTGGCGCCCCACTGGTAGAACTTTCACTATAGTAGGAAATACGTGCCCTTTGACTAGGATCACTCCCACTAGAGCGAAGAAAGCGTGCCCTTTAACTAGGAGTACCAAGGCTACCAAAACACAAGTGTGTCCTTTAACTAGGAACACCAACACTACTGTAGGAACAAAGTGCCCTTTAAATAGGTCTACTCCCACTATAGTGCCCGCTAATACTCCAAAACCTCAGAAAATTGGAACAGTAAAACCTATAAATGCTAAAACTCACATTAGAAAATGCAGGAAATCTGAGGATAACAAAAATGTTAGCAATTCTGATAATAACATATCTGTATCTGCTAACACTCAGGAACCAATAGTTTCCAATGCATTGTCTACTGTTGTGATTGAAAACAGGTGGTCCAAATTGTTCTCTGGTATTTGGACTCTGGTTGCTCCAAGCATATGACCGGAGATTGCTCTCAGCTCAGAAATTTCGTCAGCAAGTTTCTTGGTACGGTTCGATTTGGAAATGATCATATTGCAAAGATAATGGGTTATGGTGAATATCATATTGGGAATGTTATAATTTCAAGAGTGTATTACGTGGAAGGTCTTGGTCACAACTTATTTTCTGTGAGACAATTTTGTGATGCAAACCTAGAAGTTGCTTTTCGAGAGCATACCTGCTTCATTCGTAATTTGGAAGGGGTTGATTTATTGAAAGGTACTCGAGGGAATAATTTGTACACTTTGTCTCTACAAGACATGATTGCCGATTCTCCCGTATGTCTTCTCTCCAAAGCATCAAAGACTAAGTCATGGTTATGGCATCGACGGTTATCTCATCTTAACTTTGACGCTATTAATCATTTGGCGAAAAACGAACTTGTTCGTGGTCTTCCTAAACTATCATTTCACAAGGATCGTTTGTGTTCCGCGTGTACAATGGGGAAAAGCACTAAGAAGTCTTACAAACCCAAGACTGAAGACACCAACCAAGAGAAACTTTATCTGTTGCATATGGATCTTTGTGGGCCAATGCGTGTTGAAAGTCTTAGTGGCAAAAAGTACATCCTCGTCATTGTCGATGATTACTCTCGGTTTACATGGGTGAAATTTCTTAAAGCAAAAAATGAGGCACCTAAATTCGTCATCAGATTTCTCAAGATGATTCAAGTGCGTCTCAACACTACTGTCTGACGCATTCGTACAGATAATGGAACCGAATTTGTGAATCAAATCTTGCGTGATTATTATGAAGAAGTTGGCATATCTCATGAAACATCCGTTGCACGCACTCCACAACAAAACGGTGTCGTTGAAAGGCGAAATCGCACACTTATGGAAGCTGCTCGAACGATGTTAATTTACGCAAAGGATCCATTGTTTTTATGGGCAGAAGCAGTATCTACAGCAGTGTACACCCAAAACCGGTCACTAATTCGTAAACGCCATGGTAAAACACCTTATGAGCTTCTCCATGGAAAAGTACCAGATTTATCATATCTTCATGTATTTGGTTCTCTTTGCTATCCAAATAATGATTGTGACAATTTGGGAAAACTTCAACCAAAGGCTGATATTGGTATTTTCATTGGTTACGCACCCGCAAAGAAGGCATACCGAATCTACAACCGTAACTCTCGCAAGATCCTCGAAACTATGAATGTTGATTTTGATGAGCTGACAGCAATGGCTTCTGAGCAAAGTAGCTCTGAACCCGCACTTCATGAAATGGGACCCAGTAACATTAGTTCTGGTCTTGTCCCAAACAACCCTACTTCATCATCATTTACACCACCTTCTAGGACTGAATGGGATACGTTGTTTCAACCGTTCTTTGATGAATTCTTTACTCCTCCAAGTATCGTTGCTCCAGAACCTAAAGTAATATCTCTGGTAACCGAAGTTGTCGCTCCAGCAACCGTTGCACAATCCGATACGTCTGCACCTACAATTGGTCTAGATATACCATCAACAAGTAATTCTCAACCAACACCTGCTTCAACTACCCATGTCATGCCTATTGGTGATGAAGAGGATGATGATGATCACGATTTGGAATTCGCTCAAATGCGTGAACTTCCATTCTTTGGTGTACCTATTCCCGACCCTAATCAAGCCGGGTCGTCCACCTCAGAGGAAGCTCCTTCTACACTTTACTCCAATCCACGGATTCGTGAACATGACAGCAAGTGGACTAAGGATCATCCTATAGATTCTATTATTGGTGACCCTAATCGTCCAGTATCCACACGAAGTCAGTTACAAGAAAGTGCAATGTTTTGTCACTTTGATGCTTTTCTCACTGAAGTTGAACCTAAGACATGGCAACAAGCTTTTACTCAATCATGTTGGATAGAAGCTATGCAAGAAGAACTTAACGAATTCATACGTCTTGATGTTTGGGAACTTGTACCATGCCCAGATCAAGTGCAGTTACTCACTTTGAAATGGGTTTACAAGGTGAAACTCGATGAGTTAGGCAGAATATTGAAGAACAAAGCTCGTCTAGTAGCTCGTGGATACAAGCAATTACTGGGCATCGACTTTATGGAATCCTTTGCACCTGTTGCCCGTTTGGAAGCTATTCGACTATTCCTCGCTTATGCAGCCCATATGAATATGATCGTCTATCAGATGGATGTGAAGACGGCATTTCTTAATGGTGAACTCAAGGAAGAGGTCTATGTTCAACAGCCGGATGGTTTTGTGAATCCTAATTATCCTAATCATGTGTATAAGCTTAAGAAGGCTCTCTATGGGTTGAAGCAAGCTCCTCGCGCATGGTACGATCTTTTGTCACAAGGCTTCGCAAAAGGCAAGGTGGATCCTACGTTGTTCATTCAGAAACGAGGTAAAGATATGATTATGGTACAAATATATGTTGATGATATTATATTTGCAGCCACGACCCAAACCTTATCCGACGAGTTTGGGACACTCATGTCTTCCAAGTTTAAGATGTCAATGATGGGCAAGGTATCATTCTTCTTAGGTCTTCAAATATCTCAGAGTCCCAGAGGCATCTTCATCAATCAATCCAAGTATGCCCTTGAATCGCTTAAGAAGTATAAGATGGAATCTTGCGACCCCGTGGATACTCCAATGGTGGAACGAACTAAGCTTGATGCAGATCCACATGGAATTGCCGTTGATCTGACACTTTATCGTGGAATGATCGGTACTCTTCTGTATATCACAGCTAGTCGACCTGATCTTCAGTTTGCTATATGTATGTGTGCCAGGTATCAAACTAGGCCTACTGAATTACACTTAGCTACTGTTAAAAGGATCTTTCGATATCTTAAAGGAACCATTAATCGGGGACTTTGTTATTCGAAGGACTCTTCTATTGCACTAATGGCATATGCAGATGCGGATCACGCGGGTTGTCAAGATACCAGGCGTAGCACGAGTGGAACTTTGCAACTACTAGGAGATCGACTAATCAGTTGGGCATCGAAAAGGCAGAAAAGCGCTGCAATCTCAAGTACGGAAGCAGAATACATAGCTATGTCCGGTTGCTGTGCTCAAATTCTTTGGATGAGATCGCAATTAACCGACTATGGTCTAGGTTTCAACAAAATTCCGATGTACTGCGACAACAAGAGTGCAATTTCCTTATGCTGCAACAATGTTCAGTTCTCCCGGTCGAAGCATATTGACATTCGCTACCATTTCATCAAGGAGCAAGTGGAAAATGGAGTAATCGAGCTTTACTTTGTCCGATCTGAGTATCAATTGGCGGATATTTTCACGAAGGCTTTAGATCGCGCTCGAATTGAATTTTTGGCCGACAAGCTAGGAATGAGAACATTCTCGCCTGAGACTCTTAAGGAACTAGCAGATGAAGCGAAAGAATAGTGGTGGTAAAACTATTCTCCGTATCCTTGGTGATCATCTGTATATATTGTTTATATTTTTATACACAAAAGCAAAATACAAAAATATAAAACCATATAAAAACCATAAAAATTGAAAAATATAGAAAAATCCAAAAATATTTTTACTTTATTTTTAAAAGGCATGTCTTTTGGTACGATAATATTTACGGCCTTAGAAATGTTGATTAATATTGACACGGCGCCATAAATAGAGTTCGTACAAAAGTTGTAAATATTTCATAAAACATGCCTAAATGGCTTGTAGTTATTTCTGACTGCAACCCGGTTTTCACATTAAAGTCAAGTATTCCTTATGAAAGCTTTGGCTAACAACGGGAATTAATTTTCTCGGTCAAGGTCTACTTTAAAACCTTGTAAGGGATCAAGTTTACTTTATAACTTGGTCTAACACAGATCTATGTACGTTTCAGTGCATTTATTTGTTAAAACAAGAGAAGTCTTGTTTTTATGAAGCTATCATCTCTACAACCATAGCAATCTACAATTGGTGTCTACATACTCGACGATGCGACTACTCAAACGGCGACTACAACTCTTTCAATAGAACACGGGTCAACAATTGAGGGGGAGCAATTGTCAAGCATTCAGAATCTTTGATGTCGAAAGTGCCAAGTTCACAAGTGGGTGTCAAGACAACAAGACCAATCGTACACGTGGTGTCAATAGATGAATTCAGAAGTGACGAGGCGACCAACATATTTGTCATATGATGTTCTCATCAATCAGGTCCAACCTTGTCAATTCTTTTCTAATATGGTGAATATGTGATCATGCTACAAATCGGTATCATATCTCATGCGTTTGATATCATGAAGATAACACGGACTTGCATTTTTCTTCCCAAAACCTTTGTTAACAATTCATTAAATCAATTGATATTAAAAACATCGATTGGGTTAATATTTTTAATATGGGGGAGAAAATGTGATTTAATATGGGATATTATCACAAATGGTTTGACTTAATGTGCTGGCTCATTCCGACATGTGCGAAATGTTTTCGAATATCGTGGCATATGTTAAGGGGGAGCAAAATGGATTTGCTATATCAAAATGGATTTTCATGGTGACATATACTTACCCAAAACCCATTTATTTCACGACGATGAAGATTGTGGTGACATAAGGATGGTAGGATAGGTTAAGTCCAATGATTCTTCCAGAACCGGAGGAATCTTCCCAAGGACATTCCATAGCTAGAAATAGTAGTCCTTAGGAAAGAGGGAGAAAGATTGTGAACGTAGCTGAATGCCGACCAAGTACTTAAGTTAGCACTGGAACAATCACAACAAGGTGCTAGTTATGACGTATTGGTAAGCATTGAAGGGGTTGAAGAATGAAAAAGAATTGTAAAGATAAAGGGTGTAAAGAAAGAAGCCCTCCTTACAACTTTAGGCAGAAACCGGGTCAATACATATGCTATTAAGATCATTTTTAATGATGCTTGATATTGAAGATAAGACATCATGGACCCAGTGATGCATTGCACAACCCATCCCAGCTAACTCAGATATCTCTCAAAAGATATTTGTTTTAATCACACGGAGACAACACATTATCTATTGATTTATTCACTCCGAATAAATTGGTATTGAAAAGGTGGCACTCCTCTCCAGCCTCCGATCACTAAAATCCAAAATGCACGATCGAGTCTAGAGCCATTTGAGATCATCAAATATCTCATTAGGACACACTTTCATATTTCCTTGCTTCTTCACACACTGTGAAAAGTAAGAAAGATTTTAAGAGTCCTACGCAAAATCTTCATGATCTTGCCTGAACATCCGAGTAATACGAAAGTATTTACAATGAAGATGGAAATCCTTCTTGAGCGAATATCAAAAAGCTCATGGTAGGTGACTTGTGTGATTCTTTATGAATCAAGCTTGTGATAACTGGAAAGCAACAGCGGTTTAATTCTTAACTGAACTTAAACACGTTCCAGGCCTCTACGCAATATCTTAGTGATCTTGCCAGAACACTCAGAGTGATACCTTAGTGTTCACAGTGATGAGTGGAAATCCTTCTAGTGTTAACCTCAAACAGCACTTGGTAGGTAACTTGCAAGATTCTATACGAATCAAGCTAGTGACAACTGGAAAGCAACGATGGTGCGGTTCTTAACTGAATCAAACTTGTTCCAGGAAAATGAATTGACGGCTTCAAATCATGCGGATATTATTATCCAAATGATTCACTCTCTATGTTCGCAGTCAGCTTTGGACGGTCGAATAAAGAGAACGGGTTTACCCGCGAAATCCTGTCAGGAAGTTACTTAATTGAAACTATCCGTCACGGGTACGATATCTAATATCGTCCAACGGTCTTCACCGACCGGAGGTAAAATGCTACCGATTTAGAATGAAATGTTCAAAGCCATTTCGTTCGTGTCTACTTATGTTGCGGCATTTGAAGACGGTGGCGTTGCGGGATCCAAGAAGAAGTCGTCCCCGCATGCTTATACTTTATGCACTTAATATCTCATCTAATTCAAGAAAGCCTAAAAGTTAAGTCTTCCGCTGTTTCAAACTCTGAAGCTTTCAAGAATTACGAAGGTATAAGTATGTGGGACATGGTGTCACGAAGAGGCGAAGATCACAAGTGATGGATGCACGAGATCAAGGCAAGAGATTGACGCTAAAGATTGATATAAAAGATCACATCAGCATGTTCACCAGAAAAGAAAAAGAAAAAGAAAGACGAAGACTACAAGCTCAAGACAAGCATAGTATGCTAGGTTTATTTTATTATTGTAACTTGGGTAACGCCCTTGTTTGGAGTGACCTCCCTTAGGGGGAGATTGTTGGAAATACGTTTTACGTATTAAGAAGGATCGGTCACTCCAACGATAGTTCATGTAATAGCTCGTAGTTTAGTTAACTTTATTTGTTTATCAAACAACATCAAGCCTAGCCTACAACATGTGTAGGCCGGCCCAAAATGTAAGCCCAAGCCCATGACAAGGGCTTGGGTATATAAACCCTCTCCTTTGATGGAGAGGGTGTGTGGTTTCATAATTTTCACATATTTCTTCTTACTTTCTCTCTCTAGCTTTGTGTGAAATCCACCATCTATCTATCTCTTTCTCTCTCTAAAAACATAAGCAAGATTTACAATCCTACACTTTCCCTAGCCTTTTGACATCCAAAAAGTCATGTGTCAAGTTCAGTGGAACACTTGGACCTTCTAGTATGTCCACACACATACCCTTTAGAGCTTCAGTTGTCAAACGCTCAGATTCCCTTTTCTGTGGTCTTCTACCTGTTACATTACTACCAACAGCCGGTGGGCAAACACTCAAAGCCGTCGCTGGAATCGGTTGTGTCATAGATGTAGATACTTGTGTTTTGCCTAGCTTTTCAAACTCCAAAAATTCTTGTGTCAAGTTCAATGAAATACTTTGAGCTTCTGGTATATGCACAGACCCTTTAGAGCTTCATTCTTAAACCACTCAGATTCCCTTGTTGTTGGTCTTGAACCTATAACATTATTATTAATACCAACAGTCGATGGGAAAACACTCAAAGGTGTCGCTAGAATCGGCTGCATCACAGATGTAGATACTTGTGCTTTGCCTTGCTCTTCGAACTCCAAAAAGTTTTGTTTCAAGTTGAATGGGGCTTCTGGTATGTCCACACACTTACTCTTTATAGCTTCATTTGTCAACCGCTCTGATTCCCTTTTTACTGGACTTATACCTGTAACATTATTACCAACAGACTATGGGCAAACACCCAAAGGCGTGGCTGGAATCGGTTGTATCACATATGTAGATACTTGTGTTTTGCCAACACTTTCCAACTCCAAAAAGTCTTGTGTCAAGTGCAATGAAAAACTTGGAGCTTCTGGTATGTCCACACCACTAGTAAACACTTCATTTGTCACACGATCAGATGTTTCTAATACTTCAGCCCTTCTAGCAGTAAAATATACGGATTCAGGAGAGTCATAGCCCACAAATTGTAACCCTTTGCTTACGCTTTTGTGTGCAATATTAATGTTTGGCGTATTAAACATCAGACAACGACTTAATTCTGTCACATCTTTCTTATTTACCTTACTTGCACTTGTGTTTCCGGTTTTGAAAATGTTACTAGGGTTGACACCAGTCAAGTTCAATTCAGAAATTGGAACTTCTGGTATGTCCACACCCTTACCCTTCAACGCTTCACTTGCACTTGTGTTTCCGGTTTTGAAAATGTTACTAGGGTTGACACCAGTCAAGTTCAATTTAGAAATTGGAACTTCTGGTATGTCCACACCCTTACCTTTCAACGCTTTATTTGTCACTTGTTCACAAGTTTCTAATATCTCGGCCTGTGTAGCAGCACCAAATAAGTAGTCAGGAGAGTCTAATCCCACCAACTGTAGACCTCTACTTACAGTTTTTTGTACCGTATCAATTTTAGGATAATTAATCACCCCATGGTTAGATTCGGTCACAACTTTGATATTTCCCATACTTGCACTTGTGTTGTCTGTTTTGAAATTGTTACCAGTTTTGCCACCTGTTTGAACCCGTATCAAATCATTGTACTTATCTTCAAAATCTTTTAGCAACACATTCTTTGGAAACATCTCCATTCCTATAGCAAGTGTTTCTTCAAAACAAGTCATACACTTCTTGATTGATTCAAATGTACTTTCCCAGCTGCCACACAAACCCCTGCATATATGCAATTACATAAACTTATAAGATGCATACGCATATACTAAATGCTGTTATTACACATTACGTTCCGGTCTTTTTACCTCTATGTATCCAGGTAACATAATATCATTTGCTTCCATAAAAGGTGGTTCCTTTTCACCTAAACCAAAACCACCTGATGCAATTTCTTCGTCCTCCCTTTCTTTCAAACATTCCTCTGTCCATGCTAAGGTAGGTGGTCTTTTGCGCGCAATCTATAGTGACTTACATTGGATCCCATCAACATAAATCATCTGTATTGTAAATAGTTTTATCAGTATAAAAGAACATACATGTTAATTCACACATTAATTAGCAAACATGAGTAGGTTATATTACCATCAAAAGCGTAACAGGCCCACAAAAGAAGTTATTTGCTAGGTGTTTTTTCCATCCATTCTTGGAAGATGCTAGACATACCGATACATAATCACACCAGTTGATATTAGATAGGTTAGTATTTGGGACAATATGATTTAGCAAGCTTAAATCACAAGACCCAGTTTTTTTGCAGCATCCCATTATACTTGCAAACAACATAATGATGTTCAATTTGAAATTCAAATCGACAACGTTAGTTTTCCAAATTTTTCTTTTGATTACAGAAGGTGTGATGTCCTTTTCTGGCACATCAAACTGGTCTTTCCACCCTTGTATCATTTTTTCATTTTCTGCTACTTCCTCACCCATAATACTGACACCTTCATTTTTCACACCCAACATCTCGCTGATAACATTTTTAGTAATCAGAAGTGAACCAGTTGCTAATTGTATCTCCATTTTCTTTGGATCAAACATGTCAACGACATAGAACCCAATTCTTGAAGGTATCCCATCGACCTTAAAATCTAGTAATTTACCAAATCCCATTTCCTCGAGACAAGCTTTCTAATCTGGTTTCAATGTAGACAATGCTAGATACAACGGTTTAGGGCTAGACCTAGTTCTCAATGTAGTTGTGTCGGTTTTTGTCATTGTTTGCTTATTTTTTGGCCTAACTCTTGATGGTCCTGCATCATTTTTTGCACGTGTATCTTGACTCCATACAATAGGTATATCACCTACAACATATTATGAATACCTATAATATTAGTCATTACATATTCATACATTTATATAGACACATTTTTCACTAACGTATAAAGTTACATACCTTTTTTTTCTTGCTACTGTCATTTTCTTTTGTATTCGAATCTCTCTTCTTTGACGTGTGATACAAGGATTTTACTCGTTTGAAAAGTTCGATTCTCGGTATCTCCTCAAATTGATCACAACTCAAAGTGGAATGATTTGTTCTTGGTGACAAAAAGGGGTTTTGGTTTTCTATACTATAAATGAAAGAGGTAAATAAGGATTTTAATCAAAAGCAGTGAATGAAATTAAACTTGAACTTAAATAGAACAATTACTTGAATAAAACATTAAGATAAATTAAACAGTGAAACAAACTTACTGAAAATAAGCTCTATACGGAATAAATGATGATCCAGAATAAACTAGCTCTATGCGGAATGTTTCCTTACTCGGAATAAATTGACCATGGAAACTTACTCGAAATACTGACCCTATGCGGAATATTGAAGTTATTCCGAATAGAAGAGAAAAGAAGAAGACTATGCGGAATAATCAATCACCATGCGGAATAAAAGGTATACTCGGAATAAACAGTTACTCGGAATATATAAGGCTATGCGGAATATACTAACATTCCGAGTAAGGGAAAAACTGAGGGGGCTACTCGGAATATATAAAATATTCCGAATAAAGGAAAGTTAAAAAGCGCTACTCGGAATATAGAAATATTCCGAATAGTGGAAAAAGAGAGATGCTATCCGGAATAATGAAAATGTTCCGAATAAGGTAAAAATCAAACAGACTATGCGGAATATTGAAAATATTCCGAATAAGGGACAACTTAAGATGACTAATCGGAATACTGGAATGAAGAACAGTAGCAGTAACTTCACGAACAGGGTAATACGAATTGGCCACAAATCGAACTAAATAAGCAAAAAGGTTTAACCAAATTAACCACAAATCATCTACTAACTACAAGGACCAAATCCCAATCATAAAAACACAAATTCAACAACTTTTTAAAATCAAACTTCAACTAATTAAGAACTTAAGAACTTTAAATAAAAATGATGATGAAGAACAAGATGAATGAAAAGATTAAAGGATAGCTTGTATTGATGATCAAGATTCAGTAAACAAAAAAAAGATCAAACTTACAAGATTAAGAGAACAAATCAAGAAGATGAAGAACCACTCCTTAAGGGAGATGGTTTTCCTACGAAATAGGAAAGGAAAGAAACTGAAAGAAAAACTAGATGCCAAAATTTGTGAGGGTGATCCCTTTATATAGGTTGAGTGGTTGGTTGGTGAGTGGGCTTTCTCCCTTTCTTCTTGTCTTCTCGTCTTTTCAGAAAAGTTGTCGTTTTCGATTCTGATTCGGGATTTGTCGACGATTAAATTCAACTCGTCTTTTAGTTTCTTCGTTTAATAGACTTGAGTTTCTTCGACATATGTAAATCTTCCATCTTTGGTCCTTTTCTTCGATAAATCTTAAAATAGGCCCATTGACTTCAAATCTTTTGCATCTCTTGGACAATAGACTTCGTCTTGAGTCTTTTTCTTCGATAAAACCCGTGCAATCCCATGTTTTCTTCAATATTCATCCGGTTGGCTCTGAAAACACAATAAACACAAAAACCACGCATAATTCCAAACAAATGACATTAAATACGTGTTTTGGTCTCGTTTTAGCCAGAATTAAGTGGAAAAAGGATGGGTGTTTACACACCTATCAAATCCCCTACACTTAACCATTGCCATGCCCTCATGCAATGCTTAGTGATAAAGCAATTTTACACTTTTCTCATAATCAATCAACCTTGGCCTTATTAAAATACTACTAAACAAAAATTAAAGTACTAAGAGAAATTAAAACTTTAAAATAAACAAAAGGATGGAAATAACTTGCAAAGAAATCAAGGACTTACATTAGGGCTTTGGTGCTGCGAAGATTTATCACCCTCAAGTTTCACGTTCCCCAAACTAAGCTTAAAAACGAGATCATTGTTATTATAAGTTAGTAAATCAAACACTTACACACATGGCTTAATTAAATGCTTAAACTCCCTTATTCCTAGGTGTATCTCTTATATTTTATTTTTGTCTTAGAATGATCATGAAGATGCTTTTTTGGACTTATTTCGATAGTTTATTTAGGCTGAAAGCAAAGTAGGACGATTTGATCAATAGTTAGCTAAAGGACAAAATCTCTTAAAACTGATTCTCGGGATATCAAAAAGTTCATATCTTGGCATAACTTGGTTCGCGATTTGAGACCTTTCTCGGGCCGATATTTGGCATGTACTTCATACTTCATATCTTGAGAGACGTGCTTGAGATAATGGTCTTCTCATCGTTAATAGAGTTTCTTCACTTGGAGACTTTTGAGGGGTACTCCAACTTTGTTGACCACGACTTCATGATTATTTCTTCAATCTCTAATTGGGATTTTGAGATTCAACGATCCGCCTCCTTTTCGGACTTGGATCTATTTATCCTCATACCGTGTTAGGGTCTTTTGGATAGACTTCTCCATCATCTTTATGGGAGTTGATTGCTTTTCGTCGTGAGTCTTGATCCTTCATATTGATTTTGGGAATAATGCTTTTCACATCACTTTGGATCTTCAGCAATAAAATGGAATCCTCATGCCTTGTTAGGGCCTTTTCGGACTCGCCAATCTTCGCGCCCCGCTTCATAAGTTATGCCTTGGCTATGAACTCTTATCATTACCGAGCAACTTTTAAACGATCTTGGGCTAGAAGCTAAGTAACCTTTCAAATCGTACGACCTTACTTATTGCAGATAAAATATTAGCAAGTGATGGGAGAATAGGCAAATAATTACACCAAGTGAGCTTGTGCAAGAATACCGACTTATAATTGACTCTATCATTTCTCGTCCTCCACAATTTAAAATCTCAAGTAATGAGACTCGTGGACACTTAGCCTAATAAACAAAATAAGGTCTACATGGTTAAGGATACTAGCTAGAATAAACTTGGATAAGTCTATTCGGGTTGAGTCAAAATAAACGCAACGGGCCTAATATGTCAAAGACTTCTAAACTAGCTACACCACTTTATTAATATTTTTGACTTTATTGCGGAATATATACATATGAAAGAAACGATAAAAATTTAAAAATTACGACTAAATGGCCAAAGTTAATTAAAAATTTGAAAAATGTTGAAAAAGATGATTTTCTGGTTAAATGAAGGCATTTTCATGGAAAAGTCCACTTAAAACTTCGATAGAAGTCCCCCCTACACTTAAGATAAACATTGTCCTCAATGTTTAAGCATGTGGGAAAAGTCTCCCCTACACTTATGACATTGTGCACGTTGGTTAACTCAAGTTAAGGAAGAGACGACTAAAGTGATCAATTTCAAATGTGAGTATGGAGAAAATTGAATCACGATAGTTGAGAGATAGAACCGGATTTCGGATAACACGGGAGCATGGTTCTTCAAAGGTTCCAAGAGTGCATTCATCCCTGTAATCACATCACCACACAAAAACAAACACCCTATAGAGGTCCCCCTACACTTAGGAGGTTAAAACATAAAAGGATAGATACTCGGGCTGCCTCCCGAGGAGCGCTTGTTTTTGATAACCGAGTCACGAGCCTTACTCGACCCAAAATTAGTTCATGGGGAACATGGTGAGGGATGGAATCATCTCCTGAGAGATATCCTCACCAAAGTACAACTTCAGAAGCTAGCCATTCACCTTGAAATTGGGCCCATTTGGCTGAGAAAGCTCAATGGTCCCAAACGGAAAGACGTTGGCGACGGTGAATGGACCAGACCAGCGGCTCTTCAACTTACCAGAGAAGATCTTCAACCGAGAGTTAAAAAGTAAGACTTGATCACCAACGTGGAACTCTCGGTTCTTGACTTTTGCGTCATGAAGGATCTTCGTCTTCTCTTTGTAGATCAACGAGTTCTCATAAGCTTCATTCCTTAGTTCGTTAAGCTTGTTGAGTTGAATCTTGCGATGATCACCGGCTTTGTTGATGTCGAAGTTAGCCCACTTCAAGGCCCAGTGCGCCTTATGCTCCAGCTCGATGGGAAGGTGGCATGCTTTCCCGTACACAAGACGATAAGGTGTACAACCGATCGGGGTCTTATAAGCAGTACGGAAAGCCCACAGAGCATCATCTAACTTATTGGCCCACGCGGCACGATGCTCTCCCACAGTATGCTCCAAAATTCGCTTCAATCCACGGTTGGATATCTCGGCTTGCCCATTGGTTTGGGGATGATAGGCGGTGGAAAGACGGTGATTGACACCATACTTAGCCATGACTCTTGCAAATTGATCTTTGCAAAAATGAGTCCCGCGGTCACTGATAATAGCACGAGGAACGCCGAATCGAGCGAACAGCGATTTCAAAAAGTTACAAACCACCCTTGCATCATTAGTAGGTAAAGCTTTGGCTTCAACCCACTTTGAAACGTAGTCAACGGCTACAAGGATGTATTTGTTTCCTTTAGATGAAGGGAATGGCCCCATAAAGTCGATACCCCAAACATCAAAGATTTCACATTCTTGTATGAAATTCTGAGGCATCTCGTCTTTATGTGTGATCGTGCCTTGTTTTTGGCAAGCATCACATCGTTTAACCATCTCGTGAGCATCACGGTAGATGGTGGGCCAATAAAATCCCGAATCAAACACTTTTTTGGCGGTGTAGTTGGGACCAAAATGACCACCAGTGGGTCCTTTGTGGCAAGCATCAAGGATTTCCAACGCTGCCGGTCCATCAACACATCGGCGAATAATCAAATCGGCACATTGTTTGAAAAGATACGGGTCATCCCAAAAGTAAGTCTTGATGTCTTTGAAGAACTTTTTCTTTTGCTGGGATGTTAACCCGTCAACGAGAATTCCACCCGCCAAGTAGTTTGCAAAGTCCGCAAACCACGGGGTTTCATCAGCAGTCGAGTTGATAGACATTAAGGTCTCCAAGGGAAAAGAATCATTGATTTTGTTTGTTCGGATGATCCCCCTGGTAAGGATCCTCAAGTCTACTGAGATGATCCGCGGCTAGGTTTTCAGCTCCTTTTTTATCGCGAATTTCGATTTTAAATTCTTGGAGTTGCAAAACCCAGCGAAGAAGTCTTGGTTTGGAATCTTGCTTTGTCAACAAGTACTTCAACGCGGAATGATCGGTGTAAACGATTGTGGTGGAAAGGACAAGATAGGGGCAGAACTTTTCAAAGGCATAGACAACAGCTAAAAGCTCTTTTTCGGTTGTCGTATAATGCAATTGAGCCACAGTCATTGTCTTGCTAGCGTAATGGATCGGTTGGAAGTGTTTATTCACTCTTTGTCCCAGAACCGCTCCAATAGCAAAATCACTAGCATCGCACATCAACTCAAAGGGAAGCTCCCAATTAGGGGTAACCAAGACGGGTGCCTTAGTTAGCTTATCCTTAAGCGAGTTGAAGGCTTCAAGGCACTCTTTGGAAAAGATAAAAGGAGTATCTTTTTCCAAGAGGTGGGTCATCGGGCGAGCGATTTGAGAAAAATCTTTGATGAATCGACGGTAGAAGCCCGCATGACCCAGAAAACTTCTCACACCCTTCACGGTTGAAGGTGGAGGCAACTTAGCGATAACATCGACTTTAGCACGGTCTACTTCAAGACCGGCTTTCGAGATCTTATGTCCAAGCACGATGCCTTCTTTTACCATAAAATGGCATTTTTCCCAATTTAGAACAAGGCGAGTGTCTTCGCACCGCTTAAGCATTCGTTCCAAATTGGCAAGGCAAGAAGAGAAGGAATCCCCGAAGACCGAGAAATCATCCATGAAGACTTCCATGGTTTGTTCAACCATGTCATGGAAGATAGCTAACATGCACCTTTGGAAAGTCCCGGGGGCATTGCATAAGCCAAAAGGCATTCTTTTGTAATCAAAAGTGCCATAGGGACAAGTGAATGTTGTCTTCTCTTGATCTTGGGGATCGATGGGTATTTGAAAATAACCCGAGAAACCATCAAGAAAGCAGTAATATTTATTACCGGCTAAACGTTCAAGCATTTGGTCCATAAAAGGTAGAGGGAAATGATCCTTTCTCGTGGCATCATTGAGTTTGCGATAGTCTATACAAACTCTCCACCCAGTAACGAGACGAGTGGAAATCAACTCGTTGTGTTCATTGGGAACAACGGTTATTCCGCCCTTCTTGGGCACACAATGGATTGGACTAACCCATGGGGAATCCGAAATAGGGTAAATCATACCCGCATCAAGAAGTTTGATAACCTCTATTTTGATGACTTCATGGATTTTTGGATTCACCCTTCGTTGGCTTTGAATTGTGGGCTTAAAGTCGTCCTCCATGAGAATTTTGTGTGTGCAGAAGTGAGGATCAATTCCACGAATATCAGAAATTTTCCAAGCAATAGCCTTTTTATGATTCTTTAACACGGTGATAAGTCGGGCTTTTTCTTCGTCCTTTAGGTCCTTAGCAATGATGACTGGCGACTTCTTCTCTTCTTCAAGGAATACATACTCAAGATGGGGCGGTAACTCCTTTAGCTCTAAATCCGGAGGGTTTTCGACGGGAGGCGTATTCGAAGTCGGAGTATCGATAGCAATAACCGTGGGAGATGGAGGAGAAGGATTGTCTTCGTTGAGAAGGCTTTCAAAGAAATGCATGTCTTCGTCCCCATCGGTAGGAGAATCATCAGTAGATAAGTTCACATCTCCCATGGTGTCTTCAAGATCTTTCCAAAACAAATCACTATCCCCAAATAGAGACAATGATGAATCAATAGAGGACACAGTCTCAACATTGGAAAGAGAGGTAGGAATACTTTTGCAAGCATCGTTAAAGTGTTCTTCACAAGCCTCATCAAGAACGTCAATACAATTAACACTCTTATATGAGTAAGGCTGTTTAGACAACTTTCCCATGTTGAAGACTACTTTATCGTCACCCACTCTCATGATAAGCTCACCGGCTTCAACATCAATGAGAGTGCGACCGGTCCTCAAGAATGGACGACCAACAATTAGTGGCACATGAGGGTCCATCTCGTAGTCGACGACAACGAAATCAGCAGGAAAGGTGAATTTGTCGACTCCTACAATGACGTCTTCAGCTATCCCCACTGGATAAGCAACCGCACGGTTAGCTAATTCCAAAGTCATTTTGGTGGGGACTAGCTCTGGGAGAGATAATTGCTTCCAAACGCTTAGAGGCATAAGATTAATACTGGCACCTAGATCGGCTAGGGCCATGCAATTCTCTACTCCCGGGAAATTGCAAGGGATTAAGAAACGACCTGGATCACCAAGCTTGGTTGGCAATTTCCTTAAGAGCACTGCAGAGCAATTCTCATTAAGTTGGGTGTTGGCAATATCGAGGAGCTTTTCCTTGTCGCTCAGAAGATCTTTAAACATTTTCGCATATTTAGGCATGTGAGCGAGAGCCTCAGCGAAGGAGATGTTAAAATTCAATTGTTTGAACATTTTAAGGAAGTTCTAAACCTGAATATCATCCTTGCTCTTTTGCTTCTCTTTCCTCAACCTTGAAGGATAAGGTATATTGGAAGAAGAGGAAGGCTTTGGAAGAATAGGATTACTCACATCCTTGGGTGGAGGAGGGGTAGAAGGAAGAGGTGGAGAAATCGGGGAAGGAGAAGGATGAGGAATAGGAGCAGGTGACTCGTTCTCCTTAGTCACAACCACCGGTGGAGGTATAGGAAGCTCGGGTTCCTTAGTACCTTTACCACTGCGAGTAGTGATTGCTTTCATCTCCCCTCTTGGATTCGCAACGGTGTTACTCGGAAGAGTACCCGAAGAAGAGGGTTGATTACCTTGGAAGAAACTAGCCATCATGTTTCTTAAGTCATTCGTTTGACTATCCATAGTGTTCTTCATATCAGCTCTCAGATCATTCCCTTGTTTCATCAGGTCTGCTTTCAAATTGCGCACTTCCTGTTGGAGATTATCCACGATCACATCGTTAGTCCTCATGTAGGTTCCAATGTCTTGATGTGATGCGGGGATTTGGTTTGAAGGAGCAGTGTATGCGGGTGGTTGATAAGCAGGTTGCTGGTAAACTTGGTTGTTTCGTTGAGGTGGTTGTTGCTGCTTGTGAGGAGGGATGTATGGTGTACGAGGTTTTTGTTGTTGTTGAGGAGGGCGGTTGAGGTTTTGTTGTTGGTTTGGGTTGCTTGGAGGAAAACCGGGTGGTGAGAGGTAGTTGTTGGAGCGGTAGCTAAGCAAATTACGGTCACCTTGAGGTCTAGCTTGATAAGCAGGTTGAGGATAGGTTCCATATGCTGCATTCACATTCTCAGCAGGGTAGTCGTGGGTGGCGGTACAAGTTGTGTAAGAGTGAGGACCACCGCATATCTCACAAGGTTGGCTGACAACGTTAACTTAAGCGTTTTTAGCGTTGTTGCTGTTGTTGTTGCTGACGGTGTGGGTGACAAGCGATTCAAGAAGCGTAGTGATTTTGTCCAGCCGCTTGTCGCTGTCACTAGTGCTAGCACTAGCGACATTGGTCCGAACACTCTTGGTTTGCACACGAGATTTATTCTCAATGATATCCCAAGCAGCATTGGAAGTCTTAGCCAATAGATTACCCCCCGAGGCACTGTTTAGTGAATCTTGGTCACTCATGCTTAAACCATTGTAAAAAGTATTAATTTGATGTACTTTGGTAAAACCATGTTGTGGGCATTTTCTTAAAAGATCTTTAAAACGATCCCAAGATTCACTGAACGACTCATCGTACTTTTGTTCAAAATTTATGATTTCATTCCGCAAAGCGGTAGTACGAGAGGGTGGGAAAAAGTAATTGATAAACTTAGTCTCCAAATCCGTCCACGAGAGAATACTCTGTGGCGGTTCCTTAGCAAGCCAATGCCGGGCTTGTCCCTCTAAAGAAAAGGGAAAAAGTTGTAACCTGATAACCTCTTGTGGAACACCATTGAACTTCACCGTGTTAGTGAGTTGCAAGAATCTCTTGATATGGTCGTGTGGATCATCAATGGTACGTCCCAAGAATGGTTGAGCGGAGACCATCTGGATAAAGCCTGATTTTAGCTCAAAGTTGTTGGCGGCAATTGGAGGTATGACAATTGGATCAGTGTTGCCATCTACATGAGCTTGCAGCAGTTCAATCATCGGGCGATTATCCGGAAGGGGCTCATTGTTGTTGTTATTCATGTTGTTGAAAGGTGGGTTGTTGTTGTTATTATTGTTGTTTGGAGGTGGTATGTTGTTGTTGTTTTGTACACCGGCCATGTCTAAGTGATCGAGAGGCTCGGGCTCTTGATAAGACGTGGATCGAGTGCGCATACACCTACAAAAGAACGAACAAAGAAAAACAAAGCAAAAATATTTTTGGTTTTTATGTTTTTTTAATTTTTTTGTATTTTTGAAAATTTTATATTTTTTAGGATTTTTTTTTTGAAATTTTTTATGAAAAAGTAACGTTCACGGGGAACGGATCCCAAAATCTAAGTTCTCACAAAAAACTTTTGATCTTAACGAGAAGAGCCGGCAGCGGCGCCATTTGATACAAGGATTTTACTCGTTTGAAAAGTTCGATTCTCGGTATCTCCTCGAATTGATCACAGCTCAAAGTGGAATGATTTGTTCTTGGTGACAAAAAGGGGTTTTGGTTTTCTATACTATAAACGAAAGAGGTAAATAAGGATTTTAATCAAAAGCAGTGAATGAAATTAAACTTGAACTTAAATAGAACAATTACTTGAATAAAACTTTAAGATAAATTAAACAGTGAAACAAACTTACTGAAAATAAGCTCTATACGGAATAAATGATGATCCAGAATAAACTAGCTCTATGCGGAATGTTTCCTTACTCGGAATAATGTGACCATGGAAACTTACTCGGAATACTGACCCTATGCGGAATATTGAAGTTATTCCGAATAGAAGAGAAAAGAAGAAGACTATGCGGAATAATCAATCACCATGCGGAATAAAAGGTATACTCGGAATAAACAGTTACTCGGAATATATAAGGCTATGCGGAATATACTAACATTCCGAGTAAGGGAAAAACTGAGGGGGCTACTCGGAATATATAAAATATTCCGAATAAAGGAAAGTTAAAAAGCGCTACTCGGAATATAGAAATATTCCGAATAGTGGAAAAAGAGAGATGCTATCCGGAATAATGAAAATGTTACGAATAAGGGAAAAATCAAGCAGACTATGCGGAATATTGAAAATATTCCGAATAAGGGACAACTTAAGATGACTAATCGGAATACTGGAATGAAGAACAGTAGCAGTAACTTCACGAACAGGGTAATACGAATTGGCCACTAATCGAACTAAATAAGCAAAAAGGTTTAACCAAATTAACCACAAATCATCTACTAACTACAAGGATCAAATCCCAATCATAAAAACACAAATTCAACAACTTTTTAAAATCAAACTTCAACTAATTAAGAACTTAAGAACTTTAAATAAAAATGATGATGAAGAACAAGATGAATGAAAAGATTAAAGGATAGCTTGTATTGATGATTAAGATTCAGTAAACAAAAAAAAGATCAAACTTACAAGATTAAGAGAACAAATCAAGAAGATGAAGAACCACTCCTTAAGGGAGATGGTTTTCCTACGAAATAGGAAAGGAAAGAAACTGAAAGAAAAACTAGATGCCAAAATTTGTGAGGGTGATCCCTTTATATAGGTTGAGTGGTTGGTTGGTGAGTGGGCTTTCTCCCTTTCTTCTTGTCTTCTCGTCTTTTCAGAAAAGTTGTCGTTTTCGATTCTGATTCGGGATTTGTCGACGATTAAATTCAACTCGTCTTTTAATTTATTCGTTTAATAGACTTGAGTTTCTTCGACATATGTAAATCTTCCATCTTTGGTCCTTTTCTTCGATAAATCTTAAAATAGGCCCATTGACTTCAAATCTTTTGCATCTCTTGGACAATAGACTTCGTCTTGAGTCTTTTTCTTCGATAAAACCCGTGCAATCCCATGTTTTCTTCAATATTCATCCGGTTGGCTCTGAAAACACAATAAACACAAAAACCACGCATAATTCCAAACAAATGACATTAAATACGTTTTTTGGTCTCGTTTTAGCCAGAATTAAGTGGAAAAAGGATGGGTGTTTACACACCTATCAACGTGCTAACTCCAACAACTGTATTAGGTACAGCCATTCTAACCGGTAATCTTCTAACAACTGATCTTTTTGTCCACTTAACTGGTGTTGCTATAATAACAAAAAAAATTGCTCAGATGTGTTCGTCAACCAACTAGTATTTATGACCATTTTTCAATTATACTAAAATCCATAATTAACATTTGTATTCTTCATATATTATCCAACCACAGCTCCGTCTATGACACTTTACATGATAATTAGACACATTTTTTTCTCCAAAAGTAAAAGTACAAACCATACATAATACCGCTTAAAATGTATAATGTGGTTACTAATTATACATACGCTTATCATACTAACAAACACCATTTTATAAATGTATTGAATATGAATAATAATATAGTTTTCACAAGCTTACCATAGTTGACTGCGATTTGTTTGCTAGGATAACCAGTGGGTTCAAAGTCATTATCACTGTCTTCTACGTATTCAACAACGGAATCCTTACCCATATTTCTTTTGCTTCTCCTTATTTCTGGAAATTATATAGCAGGTCTTAATAGTGAAAAAAATTAACACCACATCTAACTACACTTAACCAATCAATACAATCACTAATATTTTCCAAATATGACCCATTAGAACATATGTATTGCAAAAAAACATGTTTCGTATAATGGATGTGCATACAGCCTATAATCAACTACTAAATATGTTTACAGAACACACATGCATTAGTTTAATTACACCAAATCACATCTTATATTTATAAAACATAAACAACATAATCATGATTTTCACTCAACACATGTATATTCATACTTTATATTAAACAATTATAGCATCTTCAAAACAAAAACTAATATTGTAAATAAAAAATATCATCATACCTTCCATCTTTCATCAAGATTTTTTAATTAATCGAACTGCACCAGTAGGTGGTTTAATTGGGTGTTTTTAAATGAACTATGTGTAAAAAAGTGAATGAAGGGAAGTTAGGTGGATTAGCTATAATGTATAAAACATAACCGTTAGTTTAGGAAACTGTGATTAGTCGGTTTTTTTTTACAAAAGTTGTATCCCTATTTTGCCCTTGCTTTTACCTTTTTATGTATGAAAATGTATCATTTATTTACAATAGTGCCATCATGCATCCATGTATTGTACATTATGTATTATTATAGGTAAATGGCTGGTTCTCGCAGTTCTGTACTTTTGTTTGGTTCTGTAAATAACCCTCCCCTATATATATATATATATATATATATATATATATATATATATATATATATATATATATATATATATATATATATATATATATATATATATATATATATATATATATATATATATATATATATATATATATATATATATATCAAATCAAATCAAATCAAATCAAATCAAATCAAATCAAATCAAAAACCCTTATATAGGAAGGATGGTGAAACAATTCCTTAAATACAAAATTCTATAAAAATGACACATGTAATTCATTAAAGGGATTCCATAAAATGATTCAAAAATAAAATAGGAATTCCAAATGATGCCTTAAATACAAAATTCAATAAAAATATATATAGGAATTACAAATGATGCATTAAATACAATATTCTATAAAAATATTTAAGGAAGGATGGTGAAACAATACCTTAAATACAAAATTCTACAAAAATGATTCTATAAAATGCTTCAAAAATAAAATAGGAATTACAAATGATGCGTTAAATACAAAATTCTATAAAAAATATATATAGGAATTACAAATGATGCCTTAAATAAAAAAATCTATAAAAATATATAAGGAATGATGGTGAAACAATGCCTTAAATATAAAATTCTATAAAAATGATTCCATAAAATGCTTCAAAAATAAAATAGGAATTACAAATGATGCCTTAAATATAAAATTTTATAAAAATATATATAGGAATTACAAATGATGCCTTAAATACAAAATTCTTTTAAAATATATATGGAATGATGGTGAAACAATGCCTTAAATGATGCCTTAAATACAAAATTCATGGAGATTGAGGTTACTCACAAATTACATGTTTTAGGTTATATGTGGAAACGTAAGACACTTTGCAATGCTTGTGGAGTCCGGTACCGTTGACTCGACTTTACCCGGAATACCGCCCCGACTGTAAGTCCAAATTTTGTTCCAGCTCTGTACTCGAATTCTAACAGGAAAGTGAGAGTTGAGGCAGAAAACTTGTTATATGTAAACATCGAGAAGATGGTAATCGTAGTTTTTTGTTTTTTTGAAACTTTTGAGTCATAAGGATATTTATTGTGTACAAAAGATGAAAAAACCCAGTTGGGGTAATTAGTATTGGAATTTAAATCTTAGCATATGTTTGCAGGTGATGTAGGTTAGTACTTTGAGTTATTACGAGTAGTTGTAAAGTATTGAGTTAGTTCTATTTGAGTGGTGACATTTTGTGTTATTGTATTTCATTAGACTTTTATTAGAGATCATGATATCTTCTTTTCTAAAACCGTGTGCATCTTGATTATGTGTTGCTCATTTTGCGGTTTTCTTTTTATTGCATAGATCATCATGGTATTTGGTAAACAATTAGGTTGTCTTTGTTTTTATTTTGATAGCTAGGTTTTCATTCTGCTATTGCTAACCATATTGTTTACTAGATCTTATATATGATCACATAAAATTGAATACACAATTCTATAAAAATGATTCCATAAAATGCTTCAAAAATAAAATAGTAATTACAAATGATGCCTTAAATACAAAATTCTATTAAAATATATATAGGAATTAAAAATGATGCCTTAAATACAAAATTCTATAAAAATATATAAGGAAGGATGGTGAAACAATGCCTTAAATACAAAATTCTATAAAAATATATATAGGAATTACAAATGATGCCTTAAATACAAAATTCTATAAAAATATATAAGGAAGGATGGTGAAATAATGCCTTAAATACAAAATTATATAAAAATGATTCCATAAAATGCTTCAAAAATAAAATAGGAATTAAAAATGATGACTTAAATACAAAATTCTATAAAAATATATATAGGAATTATAAATGATGCCTTAAATATAAAATTTTATAAAAATATATATGGAAGGATGGTGAAACAATGCCTAAAATACAAAATTCTATAAAAATGATTCCATAAAATGCTTCAAAAATATAATAAGAATTACAAATGATGCCTTAAATACAAAATTCTATAAAAATATATATAGGAATTACAAATGATGCCTTAAATACAAAATTCTATAAAAATATATACGGAAGGATGGTGAAACAATGCCTTAAATAAAAATTTTTATAAAAAAATGATTCAATAAAATGCTTCAAAAATAAAATAGGAATTACAAATGATGTCTTAAATACAAATTTCTATAAAAATATATAAGGAAGGATGGTGAAACACACAATATATATATATATATATATATATATATATATATATATATATATATATATATATATATATATATATATATATATATATATATATATATATATATATATATATATATATATATATATATATATATATATATACATACATACATACATATATATACATAAATACAAAATTCTATAAAAATTCTATATATATATATATATATATATATATATATATATACATATATATATATATATATATATATATATATATATATATATATATATATATATATATATATATATATATATATATATATATATATATATATATATATATATATATATATATATATATATATATATATATATATATATATATATATATATATATATATATATATATATATATATATATATATATATATATATATATATATATATATATATATATATATATATATATATATATATATATATATATATATATATATATATATATATATATATATATATATATATATATATATATATATATATATATATATATATATATATATATATATATATATATATATATATATATATATATATATAATATATATATATATATATATATATATATATATATATATATATATATATATATATATATATATATATATATATATATATATATATATATATATATATATATATATATATATATATATATATATATATATATATATATATATATATATATATATATATATATATATATATATATATATATATATATATATATATATAGAGAGAGAGAGAGAGAGAGAGAGAGAGAGAGTTGGGGTAAAATAAAACAATCTTTATAATAGAATAAATAAAAAAAAGGATGAATGTGGGAGTGACATGTGTCACCTTCTCACAACATTATCAAACATCATCTTTTTAATAAAAAATAAAAATAAATTCGAAATTTTTTTACAAAATTATTTTAATCAAATTTTTTTTTTCAAATTTTTTTTTTTCAAAAAATATTTTTTTCACAAATATTTTGTTTTCCAAAAAATATTTTATTTCGAATTTTTTTTTCCAAAATTCTCTTTTTTTCAATTTTTTTTTCCGAATGTTTTTTCTTTTCAATTTTTTAAACTATTATGAAAAAGATCTTATGCATCACAGTTAGATGATTTAGTATATCAAGAATAAGGAATTAATTTATTACCTTTATGCACCATATTTAGAGTCTTGATGCACTGAAATTTTAAGTGTGATTCACTACAACACATCAATAAAAATCAAGTGCGTCACAATTATACGTTTTAGAGCATCATATTTATAAGTTAATGCATCACGGTTTTAAGTTATTGCATCATAATTCCTTCACAAAACTTATAATTATAGTTTAATTCTCATATATATGATGCAACACATTTAAAAGTACGATCTAACAAATTATAACTATCACACACCAAAAATACATGTGATTACTAATAATATAACATTGATTTTCTATATGGATAACCATGATGCAGTAAGTTAAAATTTTAATGCACCAAACTTAACCAGTGCATCATAGTTATAAGTTTTGTGCTTCGTGAATGATGGAGTAATTTATAACCTTAATGCAACAGAATTATAACATTGATACATTATAAGTAAATGCATTATAGTTATCCGTTAGAGAATACAAACTATATCATTAGTATATTTTGTATTTTTTATGCATTATAATACTAGTTTACCGCATTGTATTTATAAGTTTTGTACATCACGAGTGGTGTAGTAATTTATAACCTTAATGCATCATAATTATGACATTGATACATTATAAGTAAATTCATTATATTTATCCGTTGGAGAATAAAAATTATATCACTAGTGATCACTTGTATTATTGGTGCATTAATGTAATAGATTACCGCATTATAGTTATAATTTTGTACATTATAATTAAAACATTGGTGAATGCACTATAATGTAGTAAATTAAAATTGTAATGCATTGATTTATAAACATGATGCACTAAAACATGTAACTATAATCCAGTAAAAAAGAATGAAAATTTTTCCAAAAAAATTCTTCGAAAAAATATTTTGAAAAAAAAAATTTACGAAATTTTTTTTCAAAATTTAATTGTGATGAAGTAAAACATGTAACTGTGATGCAGTAAATATTTTTGAGAAAAAAAAGATTTTTGAAAAAAAAGATTTTTGAAAAAAAATCCGAAAAAAAAGTTTCGGAAAAAAAATTTCGAAAAAAAATTTTTCGAAAATTTTTTTTTCGAAAAAAAAAGTTCGGGAAAAAAAATTTCGAAAAAACAATTTCAAAAAAAAAAAATTTCAAAAAGAATTTTTACGAATTTTTTTTGTTTCGAAAATTATTTTTAAAAAAATCAATTGTTTTTTAAAGTTAGATGACATGACATGACAATATGATGTGGAATAATAATTTGAAAGGATGACACATGTCACTAATAACTAGATTTTGCTAGGTTGAAAAGTTCGTTTCTCGGAATCTCTTCGAATTGATCTCTGGTTAATTGTACGACTCAGTTGTTCTTGGTGAATCAAATAAAAGAGTTGTCGTTGTCTAAAACTAATTAAAAATAAAGACTTGAAACAAATAAGAATAAAGTAAAGACGGTAAAAAGAAATGCTGAAAGATAAAAACTTGACGAAGAGTAAATGACGAGAAATTAAAAGCAATAAAGGTAAATAACTCAAACTTAAACTTAAACTAAAAGGAAAGCAAGTAAAAGTGCAAATAAAGAAAAAGGCGGGAAAAATAAAGTTTAAAACTAAAAACTGAAAAACTTATTCGGAATAAATGGCTATCCGGAATAAATGGCTCTACTCGGAATAAATGGGCTATCCGGAATACTTGAACATTCCGAATGAAACACCCTATCCGGAATAACCTAACATTCCGAATAAAGGACTCTATCTGGAATAACAAGTATTCCTAATAAGGGACTCTATCCGGAATAAAAAGTATTCCGAATAAGGGACTCTATCCGGAATAAACAGATATTCCGAATAGAAGACAAAGTAAGAAGATGATGCGGAATAAACAGATATTCCGAATAGAAGGCAAAGTGAGCAGATGATCCGGAATATCTGGGCAAGATACAGTAAGCATGAAAAGAAGAACAGTAGGATGAAAACCAAACACGAATTTAATCAAATCTAACCAAAACACACCAAAAGATTAATCCAAAACAACCACAAATCATCTACTAACAATAATTAATCAAAACAAATCATCAAAACTAACAAACAAAGCCAAATAAATTAAAACCCACTTGATCAAAACCATAAAAACTCAAGAACATGAACAATGAAGATGAAGGACAAATCAAACAAGAAAGGTAGAAGGAGATTAACAATAAAGTAAAGATTAACAACAATTAAATAGAAACTTACTTGAAAATTAAATGGATTAAAGGTGCATAACAAGTAATTAAAGGTGCATAAATTAAATAACAAGGTATAAAAAAATGGTGGAAGAGTGGGTTGTCAAGCCACCAACAACTACAAATGAAGGAGATCTATTCTATATATAGGGAGATTAGGGAGGAGCTTAGGAAGCTTCCTCCCTCTTTCATCTTTTCTTTAATTGCGTCATTAGGTCCTTGCTTTCTTTAATCTTCTTAAATCTTGGACTTTAATGACTTTGGCTCGGGATTTCTTTGAACTCGTCTTGTAATTCTTCAATAAATTAGACTTGAGTTCTTCGGCTTTTGGTGAACTTCCGTCTTTTGAATTTTCTTCGGTAAATATTCAGAATTGGTCTTGGACTTCCGTTCTTTTTCCACTCTTGATCTTTCGAATTCATCTTTCGTCTTTTTCTTCGATAAAAGCCCGTGAATGCCGTGTTTTCTCCACTTTTCACATTTTCGTCATAAATCACAACAAAAACACAAACCATGCATAATTCCGACATAAATGACATAAAATACACGTTTTGGCTCGGTTATTATTGTAATTAAGTGGTAAAAGGATGGGTATTTTCACACCTATCAAATCCCCTACACTTAACCATTGCAATGTCCTCATGCAATGCATTAGTTACAAAACAAGATTACACTTTTCATCATAATCAATCCATATTGGCCTTTATTAAAGAGATAAAAAATTACGAAACAAGTAAAGAAATAAAAATCATACCTTAGGGTTTTGGAAATGTTGTGAATGATCATCATCCTCAAGTTTTCACTTTCTCCAAACCAAGCTTAAAAACGAGATCATTGTTATTATAAGTTAGTAAACTAACACGAACTCATGTGGGCCAATTATTCACTTAGACTCCCTTATTCCTAGGGGTATCTCTTATATTTTGTTATTGTCTTGAATGATCACGAGAATGCATTGTTGACTTACTTCGATAGTTATTTAGTCCGCAAAATAAAGTGAACGATTTAATCAATAGTTAGCTAAAGGACAAAATCTTTTAAAACTGCTTCTCGGGACCTCATAAAGTTCATATCTTGGCATAACTCGCTTCGCGATTTGAGACCTTTCTCGGACCGATATTTGGCAGCGACTTCATACTTCAAACCTTGAGAGACGTTCATGAAATAATGGTCTTCTCTTCATAAATGGAATTTCTTCACTTAAACTTTTTGAGAGATTCTTCATATTTGTACCACGACTTCTTCATTTTTCTCCAATCATTATTTTGGACTTTGATATACAACGATCCGCCTCCTTTTTGGACTTGGCTTTATTTATCCTCATACCTTGTTAGGGCCTTTTCGGATAGACTTCTCCATGACTTTTGGGGAGTTTTTGCTTTTCGTCGTGTGTCTCGATCCTTCATATTGATCTTTGATAAATGATTCTTCACATCACTTGGGATCTTTAGCAACAAAATGTAGTCCTCATGTCTTGTTAGGACCTTTTCGGACTCGCCAATCTTCGCATACCGCTTCAATAAGTTATGCCTTGGCTATGAACTCTAATCCATACCGAGCAACTTTTAAACGATCTTGGGATAGAAGCTAAGTAACTTTTTAAATCGTACAACCTTATTTATTGCAGATAAATTTATTAGCAAGCGATGGGAGAATAGGCTTATAATTAACTCACATAAATTCACGAAAGAATACCGAACTTATAATTGGCTCTATCATCTCTCGTTCTCCACAGTTTAAAATCTTAAGGAATGAGACTCGTGGATGCTTAGCCTATTAAATCAAAGTTTTGGGTTTTCGAGTCGCCTATAGGATCTTGCAAATTCTTAGACTTTTTAGAGTTTAGAAATCGCATTTTAAAGTTCCCTTGATAAACGACTCTCTAGGATCAATTATAGGAACTTGCGAAAAGTTCTTGTTCTTAACCCGTGAGAGTTAAGACTTTCGCGTTTTATAGCTCCCTATATAAAAGCCTAGCAAAACTTGACTTAAACACGTTAAGGATACTAGCTAGAGTAACTTAGACAAGTAAACTCGGGTTGAGTCAAAAGATTTACAACGTTTGAAAATTAAAACCACTTTATTCAAACTTTATTCTAATAAGGAAAGAACATAACTATACAAAGGTAAAAACTAATGGGCCAAAATAGATCAAAAATTTTGAAAAATGTCAAAAAATTGATTTTCTGGTTAAAATGAGGACAAATACAAGGAAAAGGTCACTTAACTTCGATAGAAGTCCCCCTACACTTAATATAAACATTGTCCTCAATGTTTAAGCATGTGGGAGTAAACTCCCCTACACTTAGGACATTTTGCACTTTGTCTAAGTCTCGCTAATGAAGAGACAACTAAAGAGATTCCTATTTTAATATTGAGAAATATAAAATAGTGAATCGAAAAGAGTTTAGGATAGAACCGGGAAGAAGGGAACACGGAATCACGGTTCGTCAAAAGTCATCAAGAGTGTGTCTTTGAAGCTCTAATCCCTGCACATGATAAGGAAGAGAACAAGAAACACCAACGGGGCTCCCCCTACACTTATTGTAAAGATAGATAGATAATTGGGTTGCCTCCCAAAAAGCGCTTGTTTATATTAACCGAGTCACGAGCCTGACTCGTCCCCGAATTAAATGGTCCATGGGGAAGCCTCGAATGTAATACCGAGATCAAAGACCTTGTCCTCGTTCCCAGAGGACATCAACAAAGGAGAGGCGGGGGGATAAGTCTTGAAAGGGAGAAAGGTCCTTTCAACATACGAAAAGTATGTGAAATCAAGGTCCACGGGAGGTGGGGTGGGTAAAGTAAGCACATTGTCCTCCCCCAAAGACAATGGATGCTGAGCAAGCGGTAAAGCCGTATTGTTATCAATCATAGCATAATAAATGTCACCTCCCGGGTCAAAGCACTCATCCTCCGTAATAGTGGCTAAATGGGAGGATGAAAGGTGCTCGGGAGGGGGACTTGGGACAATACCTTCCTGCAGCAAATTATCAAAAATAATGTCCCCCTCCGTGTCATAATCATTAACACTTGGAGGGATGGAGTGGATATCGATTTCTTCCAGCAATGGGTCATTATCTTCAACGGGAGGAATAGATGGAGGTAAAGACTCGGAAAGAGAAGGAGAAGTCAACTCTTCGATTTGAGCAATTAGAAGGTGCACTTTCCGTAATCTATCGCGAAAAAGCACGTCTTCCACCTCATCCACTAGATCAAGTTCATCGGTGAACTTCTCGTAAGCCGAAGAGAATAAATCGTCATCACCCGCATTTCCCGGTGGAGATTGAGAAATTTCAAAAGTGAAATTCTCATAGCAGAGAGAAGAATCGTCATCACTAGGATCGATCTCTTCCGTAAGAGCAACGTCGTCCTCAGGCTCCATAGCAGGTAAGTCACAAACCTCATCATCCAATAATTTGTCGAGACCAACATCACTAAGCTCATTCAACGAATCTAGATCCTTAGACGCAGTAGGAACATCGAGAGTAGGAGCAGCAACTTCGGAAGATGTGTTGAAAGTGCAGACATCATCGTCGTCGTCATCATCATAATAGATGGGACGAGTCCAGTTAGGAGTGACGTAGTCAGCTAACTCTTCCTTGATAACCTCCACATCTTTAAGAAGCTCATGCAACAACTTTTGTTGTTCATCTCCCCGAGTATGTTCAATTTCACCAATTCTATCCCACGCTGTAATTAAACATTTTGGTGTAGAAAAGAAGGGAAAACGACTAAATTGGCTCAAAAAGGTGTCGGTGGTTTTCAGGGTTTTGTCCACATCAAGCAACGGTTGCCTTTCCTGATGCAAGTCAACTCGGAGTTGAGCTAGACTTTCTAGAATGCCATTCAAAGTAGTGAGTTGTTGATCAAGACTAATTTGCTGAGAGGATTGATTATTGAGGGTGTGATGTGGGGGCTCAAAGTTATAGACACTAGGATGATAGCACGGAACTTTCTCAAAGACTTACGACGGATCACAAAAAGAAGCATCGTGAGGGCCCCCACAAATATAGCACCATGGGTATGGAGAGAAACTGGGTGCTTCTTGTGGATAGCTATTACCATTATCATAATTGTAACCCGGTTCTTGCTCGTGACCGTACGGGTATCGAACCGGGCATGAAACATGCCAATGAGAATCGCTTCCACAATAGATGCACGGGGGAACAGGAGGAGGTGGGTTCAAAAAGGACGAATTAGTCGAGTTGCACAAAGGACAAAATCCGAATTGGAATTATGTATTGTCGATATCGTTTCCGCACTGCTCACATGTACACCATCGACAAGAGTCGTTCCCGTAAAATCGTCTCCCACACCCGACGTAATGGACATAAAAATCCATAAAGAAAAATAGACAAGCAAGAAGAATATTTTTGGTGCAAAACTTTTGAAAAAGAAATGCTTTTTATGATTTTTCAAATGTTTTTGGGATTTTTAAAAAAATTTTACACGAAAAATAACGTTCACAATTGAACGGATCCCAAAAGCCAACGCGTCTCTCACAAAAAACTGTTAATCTTAACGAGAAGAGCCGGCAGCGGCGCCATTTGATACAAGATTTTTTGCTATGGTTCAGATTATGTCTCAGAATCTTCTCGAATTGATCACAGCTCAAAGTGGAATGATTGTTCTTGGTGACAAATAGGGGATTTGGTTTTCTATTCTACTAACAAGGTAAATGAATGAAGTAAATAAAGATTTAAACCAAAAACAGTTAATGAAATAAAACTTGAATTAAAATTGAACAATTAAACGATAAAGAAGTAAAATAACCTTACTGAAAACTTGCTTGATTCGGAATAATGTTGTTGATGTGGAATCACTGAAGAAATGCTCTATTCGGAATAAAGGTCATGCGGAATAAAATGCTATGCGGAATAAATGGTACAATCCAGAATAAATGGTGATCCGGAATAATGGTGCTATCCGGAATAAATGGCCATCCTGAATAAAGTGCTACTCGGAATAATAGCCTATCCGGAATAAGGTGCTATCCGGAATAAATGCTACTCGGAATAAAAATGCTACCCGGAATAAACTTGCTACCCGGAATAAAAATGCTACTTGGAATAAACTTGCTACTCGGAATAATTAAGCTATCCGGAATGAAAGGCTACTCGGAATAAAATGCTACTCGGAATAAATGGGCTATTCGGAATAAATGGGCTATCCGGAATAATAAATATTCCGGATGGAAAAACTCTATGCGGAATAAAAATGGACAATGTCTTGTACGGAATATTCTGGGTACGAAGAACAGTAGAAACAGAGAGATACGATTTTTAACCAAATCGAGCCAAATACACAAAAAGATTTAAACCAAACTAAACACAAATCATTTACTAACCATAAACAACAAATCTCAATCATAAAAACACAAAACCCACTAACTTTTGAAGATCAAATCACCAAAATAAAACTTACAAAACTTTGAATCAATAAGAACTAGATGAACAAGATGGAATGAAAGATTTGTATTGAAAGCTTAATGTTAAACAATCTAAATGAAAGATTTAAACTTACAAATTTGTGAAAGATTAAAAATCACTAAACACCCTAATGGTGTTGGTGAAAACCTACGAACAAGAGAGAAAAGAAAAGGGAAAACTAAAAAACTAAAAACTGGCCAAAAAGTGTGAAGGGATCTCTTTATATAGGTCTTCCATTTGGTTGGTGAGTGGGCTTTCTCCTTATCTTCTTGTCCTCTCGTCTTTTCAGAAAAGTTGACCTTTTTGATTCTGATTCGGGATTTGTCGAAGATTAAATTCAACTCGTCTTTAAATTTCTTCGTTTAATAGACTTGAGTTTCTTCGACATATGTAAATCTTCCATCTTTGTTCCTTCTCTTCGATAAATCTTCAAACAGGCCCATTGACTTCAAATCTTTTGCATCTCTTGGACAATAGACTTCGTCTTGAGTCTTTTTCTTCGATAAATCCCGTGCAATCCCATGTTTTCTCCAATATCCATCCGGTTGGCTCTGAAAACACAATACACACAAAAACCACGCATAATTCCAAACAAATGATATTAAACACGCGTTTTGGTCTTGTTTTAGTAAGAAACAAGTGGTAAAAGGATGGGTGTTTTCACACCTATCATCACCCCCATAATTCACCTTATCCTTTTTATTATAAGATTTTTTGTAGAATAACTCCACCATATATATATATATATATATATATATATATATATATATATATATATATATATATATATATATATATATATATATATATATATATATATATATATATATATATATATATATATATATATATATATATATATATATATATATATATATATATATATATATATATATATATACACACACACACACACACACACATATATATATATATATATATATATATAGTGTAACTTTATTTACAGAACCCATATTAATGACAGAACTCGCAGAACCACCTTTTTTACTCATTTTAATGTATAATGTACATAATACTAATGCAAGATGACAGTTATGTAATTAACAGAAAAAATAAAATTAATAATTTTAAATCAAAAGGGCAAGTTGGGGTTTTTATATTATCCCTAAAATAGTGCTAAAATCCAATGTAAAATAAAATTGTTGAAACATTCTTTTCTAGATCTACTATTGAGAAGAAAAAAAACACCTACACTCTCTTTTTCTCTCAACGATATCCTGTCACAAATCATCATAAAAAGCCCACCAGACGGATCTGTTGCATTTTCTACATATTAAATGTTTAATCAGATCCGAAAATGATGATATCCGAAAACGATGACATCCGAAAACGAATCACCATATCCAGCACCACCGTCGATTGTTGTATGTTTGTTGTATATTTATTTCGTATTTCGATATAATATGTGTAAATATATAATTTTTTGGTTTGTTTCGGTGTGATTTTTTATGATTTTCGAAACTACCCTATTTTCGATCTAATTTTTCTTTGCTGGAGGTTTTTAACGAAAAGTCTATCACGATAAATTCAAGCAAATTTTTTTGAAAGAGTATATGAAAGTCAAAGGTGAGTTGAATTGCATTTATATATTTATTAATATATGGGTTGTGATCAATCCCTTCCTGTTGCAAGATCTATTGGTGAAACTTTTTTTATTCTTTTTTAATAAAATAAACTTATTATATTCCTTGAAGCTACTGCGTATCACTATAATACTTTTATGAAATTGATTTTGATTTGATAAGAAATTTTATTTGGAAAGTCAAGCCATCAATTTTGACCGTATATAAAATTTATAAAGAGAAGGTAAATAATCTTTTCTCTTGTACACACACACACACACACACACATATATATATATATATATATATATATATATATATATATATATATATATATATATATATATATATATATATATATATATATATATATATATATATATATATATATATATATATATAGTGAGGTTATTGTACAAGAAATCTTATAATACAATAAATAAGGTGAATTGTGGAGGTGACATGTGTCATCTTTTCGTTAAAATTTTTTTCGGAATTTAAAAAAAAAATTCGAAAAAAAAAATTTCGAATTTTTTTTTCGAATTTTTTTTTTCAAAACTTTTTTTTTCAGAAATATTTTTTCCGATATTTTTTTCAAATTTTTTTACTGAATCACAGTTACATGTTTTATTGCATCAAAGTTAAATTTCGAAAAAAAAATATCGTAATTTTTTTTTTCAAAATACTTTTTTCGAATAATTTTTTTGGAAAAACAAAAATTTTGGAAATGTTTTTTTCATAATTTTTTTACTGCATTACAGTTACATGTTTAGTGCATCATGATTATAAATTAATGCATTACAATTTTAATTACTACATTATAGTGCATTCACCAATGTTTTATTTATGATGCACAAAAATTATAACTACAATACGGTAAACTATTACATTAATGCACTAATAATACAAGTGATGACTAGTGATAGAATTTTTATTCTCCAACGGAAAAATATAATGCAGTTACTTATAATGTATCAATTTCAGAATTATGATGCATTAAAGTTATAAATTACTACATCGCTCGTGATGCACAAAACTTATAATTACAATGCGATATACAATTATTATATTGCACCAAAAATAAAAGTGATACTAATGATATATTTGTATTCTCTAACGGATAACTATAATGCATTTACTTATAATGTATAATTGTTATAATTATGATGCATTAATGTTATAAATTACTCCATCATTCGTGATCCACAAAACTTAAAAATATAATGATTTTTACTTACTGTATCATAGTTATGCATATAGAAAATCAATGTTATATTATTAGTAATCACATGTATTTTTTGTGCATGATAGTTATAATTTGACACATCGTAGTTTTAAATGTCTTGCGTCATATATATGAGAATTACACCATAGTTATAAGTTTTGTGAAGGAACTATGATGCAATAACTTAAAACCGTGATGCATTAACTTATAAACATGATGCTCTAAAACGTATAACTGTGATGTGCTGAGTTTTTATTGAATTGTTGTAGCGAATCACACTCCAAATTTCAGTGCATTAAAAGTATAAATATGGTGCATAAAGGTAATAAATTAGTGTCTTATTCGTGATGCACTAAATTATGTAACCGTGATGCTCTATATTTTTTCAATAATAGTTTTTAAAAAAAAAATTTGAAAAAAAAAATTCGAATTTTTTTTTTAATTTCGAAAAAAATTTCAAAAAAAAAATATTTCGAAAAAAAAATTTTTGGTAAAAAAAGTTTCGAAAAAAAAATTATGAAAAAATGTTTTTTTTTTTAATTTCGAAAAAGAAAAAATTTTGAAAAATAATATTTTCGAAAAAAAATATTTTTTGAAAAAAAATATTTTCGAAAAAAAAAATATTTTTGAAAAAAAATATTTTCGAAAAAAAAAATATTTTTGAAATTTTTTTATTAAGGAGATGATATGAAAAAGTGATGTGTGATAATGTTGTGACACATGTCACTCCCACATCCATCCCTTCTATTTTATTTATTCTATTATAAGAATTGTTTTATTTTACCCCAACTCTATATATATATATATATATATATATATATATATATATATATATATATATATATATATATATATATATATATATATATATATATATATAGGTATAATTATGATTTGAAACCACAGTTTTTAATCTAGTCATATCTAGTATATATATATATATATATATATATATATATATATATATATATATATATATATATATATATATATATATATATATATATATATATATATATATATATATATATATATATATATATATATATATATATATATATATGTATATATATAGGGTGGCGTTATTGTGGTGTACATCCTTAAAATGAGTTATAATAGGTACACTTGTGAGTCGTTGGATTAATTATTAAAGATGAGATTTGATCTTAGTCAAATAACTAATTAATAATGGCATATTTGTAAATTAATGAAACATTGTGGTATTTTTATATCTAATTTAATTGTTCAATGATACAACCATCGCCTTCGATACTATTTTAGCCCGGGATCCAATTTTCTTGTTTTCAATTATACCTTTTGTTTATTTAATCATGCGCCAACTTTTTTTTCAATATACTAGTAGTACAATGATTTTCTCAAATTTATTTTTCTTTCTACTATTAATGACACAATGTTTCAACAATTTACTTTAGTCTCTTTTGAAACTAATGCATGATACATTATTATCTCTAAACGAAATATTTTAAAAACAAATCATGATACGACATTTTTTTTTCTAGAATCCATGACACATTCTTGAATTTGTGATACATGTCGTCAACTAACACATACGTACATGCTTGCCTTTGTGTATTTAAAAAATCCTATCAAGTAGCACAACTATTTATGTTAATACATAAATTAAGTGATACATAAAGATTACGAGTAATAGAAAATAAAAGTGATGCACTGCTAGTCAACTAAAAGATGAAATCAAATTTCGGTAGAAAACAAAAACGTCATCGATATAATAACAATATTGGCAAATATTCATTGACTATGTATAGATTGATGTCCCTAAATTAAAAAATCTTGACTTACAAAGCCACACTATTTCAAGTTTTCAACTACTAATACTTATAGTTAGGGCTGAGCATGGCTCGGTTTGATGCGGTTTTTGACTAAAATCCAACCGCAACCGCACTTACGATTTTAAAAAAAATAAAAACCGCACCGAACCAAAAACCGCGGTTTCGGTTTTGCAGTTTTTTACGATTTCTAAGGTTTTTTACCGCGCCGAACCATTACTTGTGACTTATATAATACAGTAATTGTGACTTTTTGTGGTTTTTTGTTTAAAATGTTGATTTTTTCGGTTATAACAATGTATAAATTGAATCTATCAAACACTTTACTAATAAATTATATGAATATCAATGATAATATGCTCTAGAAGTCTTATAAATCGCATAAAATGGTCGATGTGACGTTTTTCAGTATAAAATAATGATTGTATGGTGCGGTTCGGTTTTACGGGCAAAACCGCAACCGAACCACATTTGCGGTTTTTCCTTTTTCTTAAAACCAAACCGTCGGTTTTTGTAGTTGTGCGGTTTCTATGGTTCGGTTTTTACGATTTTTTGCGATTTTACGGTTCGCGGTTCGGTTTCTGCTCACCCTTACTTACAGCTACAACAGAAAACCACTAATATATTACCTAAAGAAGAAGTACTCACTGATAATTTCAACACCTATACACTATTCGAAAAGTAAAATGCATTACAAATTGATACAAAACGCATACACACCAATCAAGACATATGTTTAAAAAAACACAACAATCAAGACAATCTCGTGATGCATTATTGAAATAAACAAAAATATAGTAGTAAAAATGTTCAAATAAAAGAATGACACAATGAGCAGTTGCATTTTTGATACCAAGCCTACAATAACTATTATTATTCACTTCTCTTTCACAAATGCACATAGTTAGTAAAATCTCATTTCTTATTCCTGTTGACATACAAAATCACAAATCTATTAAAATATATCCTATGGCACACACAACATTAGAGACGACGAAGAACAAACCAAAATCAAAATCACAAACTTCATTGACATAATTCAACTGATACAAAAACAAAATCAAACACTCCATCAACTGATACAAACATCTAATACATATACTCTAGCTGATATAAAACAACCAAAATAACTTAACTTATAGATACCAAACTGGTACAAACCGACGATACACCAATGATTGTCGAGAAAACCACGACTACCATCTTTATTGGCAGCGATAACAGTAACCCTTTGAGACAACCTTATTAAAACTACTCGATCTCGTTCTCGAACTGAAAATCATGAAATCTCGATGCTTGACTAAAAATAATCACGCCTGTAATATCCGAGTTTTGAACTTGGAAAAAATGAAAACGAATCAGCTAAAAACTGATACATAAGCGCTTAAGGAAACTAGTGTATTGCAATAAACTAACACACTGTCGTGTCCATGAAGATATATGGTCATCGTATTTCGGTTCTCACAAATCGAACCATTATTGTCGCCGATTACAGATCTGAAAAAAATGTGGCCATCTTCGAACCGCGTTATTGCGAAAACAAATACGAAATATTTTCAACAAAAGATTTCATAAAACATGAAATTTTGGAGAAGAAAGGTGGGCTCGTAGATTTGTGGGTGAGAGAGAAAAAACAGTGGAGGCATTTTAATTTATGAGATGAGAGAGAATCTGAGGTTATTTAGTACTGTAAATGATATGAATAAATTACTTTAATGCCCTTTTAATGTTTTTAACTATGTATATTTTTTTAATAAAAAGCACACTTGTCATTTTGTTATTGGTGCTTAGTATAACCTATTTTAAGGTGTAATGCATTTGAACGTAGATCTATATATATATATATATATATATATATATATATATATATATATATATATATATATATATATATATATATATATATATATATATATATATATATATATATATATATATATATATATATATATATATATATATATATATATATATATATATATATATTATATAGGTATAATTATGATTTGAAACTATAGTTTTTAATCCAGTCATATCCCAGTATACATATATATATATATATATATATATATATATATATATATATATATATATATATATATATATATATATATATATATATATATATATATATATATATATATATATATATATATATATATATATATATATTATATAGGTATAGTTATGATTTGAAACCATAGTTTTTAATCCAGTCATATCCCAGTCACATCTTTAAGCCAATAGTATTGCATAATTTCCTATAAAATCTCATCACTTGCCTAATTTTTGATATTTTTGACATTTTTGGGCGGAACGCATTTTCTGAAAACGCAAAATTGCGTTTTGAAACCGCGTGTATAAATATAAATAAGCTATACTTTTTTTTCATTTTTCCCCACAACGTGTGAAAACACACACACGATTCATTCTTCCCTAAACAAGGGATCTAAACCTTAATCTAAAAACACTTATAAAACAATCAATCTTTGATGTTTGATGTTTGATCCATTTCAATCCTAACAGTTGTAAACTGTAATCCATTTTTCCCCAAAACATCAGGATGTAATTTTTTTATATCAAAAGCTTGAAAAGTGAGAACTCATTTAGTATATCAGATCTAGTACACCCACTCTTATTTTTTATTCCATCATCCATCATGTTTTGTTTGGTGTTTCGTTGTAAAACTATAAATCAGTCATACAAATCTCACGAATATGTTTGCATGTCCGATTGATGCTTAAAAGCCCATCATCATTAGTTGCGACCAACTGCTATTTTCCGACGTCAGTTCCAGATCTGACCACTATTCTCGGTTATGTTCTCTTTGGATATAGGAGGGTTAGGCATCCAAGATAGGAAATGTATTCGGCGATTACGGATCATCGTGGAGTGACAAGTGATAGTTTTGAAGATGTTGTGACTCTTGATCAGGTTATTAGAGATGGAGTTATTTTATGTTGTGGTTCATGTTGGATGGATTGGTGCCTGCCATGTGTTTGATGAAAGTCCTGATATAATTTGTTATGTGGTAAGTTTTCAACTTTTTCTTCCCTTAAATTAGAATCAAGTTTATTATGCTTAGTTTTTAAAATGTTCGCTAAACCGTTGTCTAAGGAAAAATAATTTATGGTCTAAAGTTATTTGCTAGAATCAAAAATCACTTTTCCATAATCGTTTGTTCATGAACATTTATAGTGTAGATGAATTGTAGGTGGAAAAGAGATTTGAATTGCTTTGTGATGGGATAAGCTGTGATCTTATTCCTAACTTGGGCATAATATGTGAAAATGGGTAAACTACCTTTAAACTGATTGTGTTTTGATTCAACATATAAGGCAATTATGGTCTAAAGTAAACCAATTATGATTTATTTATTAGATGAAATTATGGTCTAAAGTAAACCAATTATAATTTACTTATTAGATGAATTTATGGTCTAAAGTAAACCAATTATTCTATTCGTATTTTATAGGTGCGATCACTGGTCCGGCCTGGACTGAGCAAGATAAGAACACAAAGAACCTATGATTTTACAGGTGTCACGTCATATTAGATGTTGTTTCAAACAATTCAAGTTTTCTAGGCGGATATCTTTACAGATGACAAGCTCAGTGGGCTGGATAACAAACAAAAAGGGAAACAGGTTAGTGTCTTTAGGTTCGGTCGTGTAAAGTTTCATGCCCTTATGCAGCTGGTCTATCAAACATGTGGGAGCGTAAATTTGGTCGTCAGCTATTTTTTTACGCACAATCTGCGAAGGCTTTAACAATGCAAATAACGATGAAAATAATAACATTAAAAGAATCTTCATAGATACACTTTTACGCACCAATCTGCAAAGGCTGTAACAATGAGACCGGGTTTAGATTAATTTCACAATAAAAGGTACAGTTTTGTTTTTAAGGTTGTGGTTTTGGAAGGTAGGAATAGACTTACTGAATTTATACAAATTATAGGTAAATGACTGCTGATATATCTTTAGGTTCAATTCTCGAGAGGCTTAGATAGATGTATACAGTGGCCATAACGCATCAACAAGATGCAAATTAAATACTGTTATGAACTTGTTTTTGAGAATTCATAAAGCGATGATGTCATTCACATCCAAATCAAATAAAGAAATAGCCAAGAAGTTAAATCTGAGTCCAAACCCAAAGAATCAATGTGAGGTGCAGCAACAAACAAGGAATTGGCTGGAACTATTGTGATACCCAGAACCCGAGGTCACTTACTTTACCCTAAATTACTAATATTTTTGAAATTTTTAATAAAATTCGTTTATTATATTTTTGACGATTTAGGTTGAAACCAACGTTTAAGGGCATTTAAGAAAGCCGACGATGACTACGATCCCGACGGATGCCCAATTTTTACGTTTTATTGTCGCTTTGTCGATATTAGAGTTTTTCGTGGATTTTATTTGTAGTTCGTGTTAAGTCAAGCCGGGTACGTTTTATCATATCCCGGGTGCGTTTAAATTGCTTTAAAAGTATTTCCAAGTGTTTGGGGCGACCCCCGACTCTCGCAAATTTTCAAAACCAACTAGTAAGTCGATTCTCGCTACTAAAATTTTGTCCTTTAAATGTGAGGCCAAAAGAAAACCAAGATGGCAAGAGAGGTCCCTCAAAATTTCACAAAATGGAAGGAAGGAAAACACACAACTCAAAAATCGTTTCAAAAAAAATTTCTTTCTCTCATTACTCTCTCTCTTTGGCCGTCAGCCTCCAACCCACCACCACCATAAAAAATTTCACTTTTTGATTTTGAATAATCCAAGTTTATACCACTTCCTAAATATCCAGTGTAAGTGTTTTTGTGCAATCCATAACAACATGCACTAACTTAAATTTTTCAAAAATCAAAGATTTTCAAAAGCATGTTTTGATTCAGTTAGACCATTTGCATGTTTAATTGGTGTATTGGTAATGAATAATCATCCATAGAACTAGCCAAAATCAATTTGGTTTGGGTGTTTTGGACACCAACACCCCATGGCCAAATGGGGGTGTTTGGTTGTTCTTGGTGTTTGATGTTTTGTGATGTGAGTTTATGTTGAGAGTGATGTTTTTGATGTTCCTAGATGGTTTAAACTCACTGCATGTGTTTTTTAGTAGTATAGGATGATTAGGATGTTTATGATTGTTTATAAGTGGTTAGTATAGGTCTAAGTGATGTTAGAATGGATTGGAAACATGTGTTTAGTTGATTTTGAGGAAGGAAAAATTAGGCAGATTGTTTAAGCAAGTTTTCGTGGGTTTAACTTTGAAAACAGGTCATGAGACAAGGATGTAGTTTTAGATCATTGTCTTAGCTTCGATTTGGTATAAAAATGAGCTTACGACTCCAAACGAGTCAAAAGTTATGCTACTTTGAAATTTCGTGTACCGGGAGATGAAAATCAACATAACCCGAAATTATGTTTGGTTTTAGGTTAAATCCCGGGGACCATAGATAGAGTTCTATAAAGAGTTGAAAGTTGTTCTGTGGTGCTAAACCTGTGTTTTTGAGCCTATCTTTAGACTTAGAGGTCAAATTAGCTAATGGTGTATTTTAAATAAGTCAAAGAAGTCTTACATTGTAAAGGTGCAAATCTGTCTGAAAAGTTAAGTCTAGTGATGTAATGGGTAGTGGGTCTTAAAAGTGAAAACTTTCTATGAAATTTAAAATGTGATATCTACAGGTTGTAAGGGATTTTTACAAATTTTCTCATAATTTATAGTGATGCTTAAGTGTTGGAAAACAGCCCGTACTTTTAGTAAGTACAAGCAAAATTATAAAATGGGTAACATTTTTAATTATATAGATAGATAGTACGAGTCTAGTAATAATCACATGTATGAGTTTTGGCATGAATATTCATAAGCATTAAGTTTTTTTATATACGCGTGTTTAGTACAATAATGTACACGGAGTATTGATTCGGTTTTCGTATATTGATTTTTAGGTCACGTGTTAGATTTTCCGGGGCAACCACATCGTCGGTGATATTTCTGTTACGTCTTCGCTAGAACCACTACTACTACGGAAGGTGAGTTTATAGCCTCTCTTTTTAACACTTTTAAATGGTTTTACCCGCGAGGGGGATGTATGCTATTTTAAATAAAAACGAACATAAGTCATGAATGATTGTTGGACCCGAAAGTTGCCTAAATTGTGTTGAGTACCTAGTTGCAAAAGACCCTATATTCATGAACTACTAACTATTGTTTAATCCTTGTGTGGATTGAAAATAGCCGCTTATACAATTGATAGTACTATAGGGTTGACGACCCTATCCGAGACGAGAGCTAGTACGTTGAATACCCTCTGCGGACAGATAACTTGTGATAAGAAATAAAGTATAATCGCAACTGATGCCTTTAGAAGGGGCACTGGTTTCATCTTAATCATGTCGATAAATGTACGCGGGTGATTGAGTTAACAATTAGTGTCATGAGCTTAAACACAATTATAAGTTATTGGTAATGATAATAACTAATAAATGTGTAAACACTTATCCTTTTGCCACTAAAATCAAGGAAAAACAAGACCTAATCATGTGTTTTATATCGTAAAAGTCGGAATTACGCGTGGTTTTGTATTTTTGTGTTAAAATAGGTACAAATGATCAAAAGGAAAGAAAACACGGGATTTCACGGTCAAATGTTGAATAAAAGTCCAAAAAGAGACGAAGAAAAAGTCAAAAGACCAAAAGTGTGCCGAAGATCACGAAAACCGTCAAAGTCAACACGGAATTGAAGAAAAGATCGAGAAAGCCAAAATCGAGGTCGATTTTATCGGATTTAATCTTTTGAAGACATTGGAGCTTTGTGGGTCCCACATTTGGGTAAATGGGCCCAAAAGCCCATTGGAGGAAAATGTTTACTTACACTTGAGCAAAATAAACCCATTAAAGCCCATTTGTTACTTATACGGATGGAAATATCCTTTGGGCTCCAAAGCCCAATTTCTCAAACAAATAAACGGATAACAAAATTTGCTAGTTAAAAAGATTGGGTCAAACCCACACATCAAACCCCAGTTCAACACAAATTCTCAGTCACACTTATTTGTTTCACCCCACACGTGTCTACACAAACGCAACCCTCACCACTCACAATAAACAAATCATTTTTTTACCCCACCTCCCATTCATTGCTCTCGATACAAACAAGGGAAAACAAAACATTCACTGTTTTTTTCTTTCTCTCCCATCTCAACTTACACAGCCACCACCATATATCTTTTTACCCCAAAAACCCTAATTTACATCACCAAAATTACCAAGTAATTTCATGGGGGTTTTATTAAAACCGTGTAATTCATACGGATGGGAAATAAATCCCCATGAATATCGGAAGATCCACTCATGGTGGTCCTATCTCCAAAACCGACGTGGCCAAACCCTTGCAATTGATTGGTGGATACAAATCACCAATACTCAAATAACCAATAAAAACCCTCCACCTCAGATTAAAGAAACACAAATCCTCCACTTTGGCAATCCATGTGAATGAAGGTAATTTTCATCCGTTGGATCGAAGAGAAGAGAGAGAAGATGAATGAAGGGCCTGGATTAGTTGCTTAATTTTTAAGCCATGAAGAGGGTTTGAGGGTTTGCCTATAAAAACCCCCACATCTTGTAATTTTGAGTGTGCATTTTTTTCTTTATTTTTATTTACTGTCTTTAATTAATTTAGGAGTAGGGTTAAATTAGATTTAATTTTCTGAAAATTAGATATAGGTTAATGTAATTTTTAATTTCCAGCATTTGTAATTTCTAATTATTAATGAAAAGTCAATTTTAATTATTTTCGTCTCTCATTTTAATTCCTGTTAAGTCTAAATTTAATCCTTAAATCTGCTTTTTTTTACCACTGTTCATGTTTTATTATTGTTATAAAAAAAATAATAATAAATAAATGAATATGTTCGAGAGTTACTGTTCGCAAAGCATATGTTCTTGGTTCGTACGATGGTGAAGACGATGTTGATGATTGGAGGTGGTGGTTGTATTCGGTGACAAAGGGGGTTCAGCACCACCCTTCGGCCCAACGGAATCTTCATCAGGTTCCTTTTAATCTTTTTAGTTTTTTTATAAGTTTTTAAATTTTATATTCTGCTTGTGGATTGGATCTGCTTATGTTAAGTTACTGTTTAAGATTTCGAGTATGATTAGAACTGCTCATTTAGTTTTATATTTGTCTGATTGTATTTTGGTTCACTTTAATAGCTATTTTTTGATCTGTTTTTTTAGTTTTAAGTTGAGTTAGTTATTGTTAAGTTTGCTTATTTAGAACTGCTTATTTAGGATCATAAGTTTACTTGATTTAGCTTTTGGGATTTGATTATTGTTTTATTGTTTTAGTTATATCTGTTCTATCAGCTTATTCTTGTTTAAGTTTGCTTATTTGGTTCATTATTTATCTATTTCTTTAATGTGTTTATTTATTCGTTTAGTTTTTCAGCTTATTTCGCTATAGCTTATTTGATTTTGTTTGTCTGCTTATTTTATAACAGCCTATCTGCTTTGTAGTTGCTTATTTGCTTCCTGCTTATTGCTGATCTTTGATGCGTATAAACACTCAGACCCTATTGGTCTGAGTTAGTTTAAATTCCAAAAAAATAATAATTAGCAAAAACAGGTCTGGGCTGGGTTTCGAACCCCAGACCTCTTATATACCTGTCCAACGCCCTTTCCATCTCTTCTAGTACCCTTTTTGTGTATAACTGTTCACCTTTTAATTAATATAGGCTTTAATTTTTACTATCAGCTTTCTTTAATTGGTTTAATGCAAATTTTAGTTTAATTAAATTTTAATATAAAAGTTTTCTTAATTCAGTTTTAAATTAAAAAAAAGTTAAAAAATATATTTTAATTTCTTTAATTAAATGTTTTTACTTTTTTAGTTTTAAAATTTAGTTTTCATTAAAAATATTTTTTAAATAGTTTACAATTAATATAGCTTTATTTAAAAATAGAATTAGTTTAATTAGATTTAAATTTTATTAAAAGTTTTCAATTAATTTTTTTATTTTTAGTTTTCAATTATTTCTTAGATTAAATAATTTTTAGTTTTATATACATTTTAAATTAGTTTAAAATAGTTTTTAAAATTGTTTAGATAGTTTAAAATAAGTTTTAATTAAATAGCTTATAACTAAATAGTCTTTTTAGTTAGTTTAAAATACCACAAGTTTTATTTACCAAAAACAAAATTAAGTTTTACGTTAAGTCCGATTTCAATTTCGAGTGATTTGAGGAACGAAAATAGACATAAAAAGATTTGCCTTGCAAAATCTAAGTATTAAAATGGCGCCGCTGCCGCTTCGCTCGTACGATTGACGATTTTTCTTGAAGACGTTTGGATTTTGGGATCCGTTCATTTTGAACGTTAACTTTCTTGCACAAAAAATCAAAAATACAAAAAAATCAAAAAGATAAAAATACAAAAAAATCACAAAAGCAAATTCTTTCCTAAGATTTGCACCAAAAAAATTAAAAAATCAAAAAGTAATACTTTTCCTAAAGTATTACACCAAAAATATTACGTATTTTGATTTTTTTCGGCACTACCATGGATAATCGTCCGATTTGGGAAATATTGCTAGAAGAACGTTATAAGATTATGTCCGAGGAGTGTACGACTTGTGGTGGACCTCATGCGTATTTCAATTGTGACAAAACTTATGAGGAGGTTTATAATAATGAGGAAAGTATGTGTTATGATACTAATACTTATTTTGGCTCCCATAGTTTTCCTACAACTAGTGACCCACCACAATATGATCAACGGTTTTATGGGGAATTTCAAAATCAAAGGTTTTCAAATAATGAAGGTGATCCAAATGACGGCAATTTTCAAAACCATAATCAAGGGAGTATTTCACAACCTCAAATGGATTTAATTCTTAATAAACTTGAGGAACATGATAGATTCTTAAGAGAAATGCAAGTGGAAACCGATAGGAAATTCATGCTCATTTTAGAAACCTATCAAGCTCAATGTGATATTGAGCCGTCTTTGAGAGTTGATATTGAGGCTAACACCACTACTAGTAGTGATGTTCCCACTGTGGATCCTTCCGTCTCTCCGCCAATAAAGTAGAGACAAGTCCCGGAGATTATCATGAGTTTTACACCCCTCCGGTGTTGACACCCACGGATACTATTAGCTCTCCTCTTTCCTCACCTATTGAGGAAATTCCCGAGATTATTCTTGAGCCTCCATTACCCATTGAAGACCCCATTTCTTTTATGACTCCTTCACCTATTCCTTCAAATGACTTTATGCTTTCTTCAAATCCTCTTAGCGAGACATGTTTTGATAAACCAATTTTTGAGGAGTGTGATGAACTTTATAAGGAGTGCATAGAAGAAGAACCCATAAGTTGTCCTACACCTAAGGAGTTTGTAGATAGGGATGAGTTATCTTGTGATTCCGACTACATTTTTAATTATTCCTCGGGTTCGGATGAGGATGATTCTCCTATTTTACCAAAACTGACTTTTGAAAACCATGATACTAATGATTTATCGGATTCTTTACTCCTTAGTGATGACTTTTTTACCCCGAGTATTGAGAAATTCCATCACGAGGATGTGATAGGTGTGTAAACACCCATCCTTTTTACCACTTAATTACAATAATAACCGAGCCAAAACGTGTATTTTATGTCTTTTATGTCGGAATTATGCGTGGTTTGTGTTTTTGTTGTGATTTAGGACGGAATTGTGAAAAGTGGAGAAAACACGGCATTTACGGGCTTTTATTGAAGAAAAATATGAAAGATGAAGTCGAGAAGTCAAGAGTGGAAAAAGAACGGAAGTCCAAGACCAATTCTGAAGATTTATCGAAGAAAAAGTCGAAAGACGGAAGTTTACCAAAAACTGAAGAACTCGAGTCTTATTTATTGAAGAATTAAAAGACGAGTTTAAAGAAATCCCGTGCCATAAGTCATTAAAGTCCAAGATTAAAGAAGATTTAAAGGCTTAAGGACTAATGGTGCAATTAACAAAGAGATTAAGAAGGAAGGACCTAATTATGCAATTAAGAGAAAATGAAGGAGGGGAGGAAGCTTCCTAATCCTCCCCTATATATAGATTAGGATAGTTAATCATTTTTTTTTGTTGGCTAGGGTGACAATTAGTCTTCCATCTTTATTTACTTGCACATTTACTTTATTGCACATTTAATTACCTTGTCTTGCACTTTAATTTCACAAGTAAGTTACTTTTATTTTAATTGCACCTTTACTTTTCTTGTTAAATCTCTCATTCTACCTTTCTTTCTTGCTTGATCTTTATGTTTATGTGTTCATTATCTTGCTTATTTGATTAAAGATTGTGTTTTTATGCTTTTGATTGTTTTAGATCATTGATTTATATAGCTTATTGTGTTTATCTTTAAGTTTATAAAGTTTTTATAAAAATTATTTTTATATAAAAGTTGTTTTTCTTAAAGCTTATTCATTTCGTGTGTTAAAAGTCTTTAAATTTCAGTTTAATAGCTTATTTTTATACGGTTTGCCTTAGGTTTTTCGTCTTGTGCTTATTAGAGTTATAGCTTATTTTTCTAGCTTATTTTCATTCTCTTTTACTGTATTCCGATTGGGTTAATCGGAAAAGGGTTATACATTCCGATTGGAGTAATCGGATAAGGGTTTTAATATTCCTATCAGCATTCCGATCTGGGGAGTTTTGGTATTCCGATCAGGACAAGGTAAGTGGTATTCCGATCTGGTCTAGTGACAGTTATTCCGATTGGTGCTCTTTCCCTCATTCCGATCGAGGTGTTGTGTGGTATTCCGATCAGGTATAGTTTTGATATTCCGATCAGGTGTTCTACTCAACATTCCGACCAAGCTTCACTCTACATTCCGATCAAAGGTAAGCCGTCATTCCGATCTGAGGTTGTTTGTTATTCAGATTGGGAGAAGTGACATATTCCGATTGACATTCCTAACAACATTCCGACGGGAGGCGTGTCTACATTCCGACGGTGAGCCTGATCGGAATATATTCCGATCTGGGGTATTTTCCATGTTTTGTCTTGTTTAATTTTTACATTCTCATTTTAATTCTTGTCTGATTTTAATTTCCGCCACGCTTTAATTTTAAGTAATTTAATTAATTTACTTTCCGTCACGTTTTTAAATATTGCACCCTTTCGTTTAATTAGACTTAGTTTAATTTTAACGCCATTTTATTTTAAAGTCATTTACATTTACGTCTTTGCACTTTAATTTAAAATCAACCAAAAATATTTGTTTCACCGAAAACAATAGAGTCACACATAGAACCTAGATCAATTCGATTAGACTCTGTGAACTCGAACTTTAATTTTTATACGAGGTGTCAAAAGCCTAGTTATCAAATGGCGCCGCTGCCGGCTCTTTTCGTAAAGATTAACGGTTTTCTGTGAAAGACGCGTTGCTTTTTGGGATCCGTTCACTTGTGAGCGTTATTTTCTTGCACAAAAATTTTCAAAAAAAAAACCATAAAAATTAAAAATTTCAAAAATCCAAAAAGATTTTATTTTTATTGTGTATATATATTGTCTTTGTGTTTGGTATTGTTTTCTTTTGTCTTTGTAGGTGTATGCGTACTAGATCTTCTAATTATCAAGAGCCCGAGACTCGAGAAGATTTAAGTATGTCAGGTGTTAACAACAATAATAATCCACCGCACCTCAACAATAACAACAATGTTCTTCCACAACCCGATCTTCGGACAATGGAGGAGCTTTGTCAACCTACCATGTTTGGACGAGGAGGACCGATTGCGCCGATGTAAATCACGGCTCCAGAGTTTTCGTTGAAGCACCACATGATTCAGCAAGTGCAAACAAATCCATTCGCTGGAATGCCTGATGATGATGCCAACAAACACCTCAACAAGTTCATTACAATCACTCAAAGCATGAAGTTGCCCGGTGCCACAATGGATGTTCTTCGCCTACAACTCTTCCCACATACTTTATCGCATCATGCCGAGAAATGGTTTGATCGTCTTCCAAATAATTCAGTTCACACTTGGGATGACATGACTCAACGCTTTTTGTCGCGCTATTTTCCACCATCCATGGTCACGAGCCTTCGCAATCAAATCAGCGGTTTCATGCAAGACCCTGATGAATCTCTTTTTGATGCTTGGGAAAGATATAATGTCTTGATTGATCGTTGTCCAAACCACAACATGCTCCCTGTGACCTTAATAGATACTTTCTACAACGGTTTGACTTTTCGTGATCGTGATACGATTAATGCAGCCACCGGTGGCACATTCATGAAAAGGAGACCCAAGGAGTGTAGAGAGCTTATTGAGAACATGGCTACTCATCATAAAAACTGGGATACCTCCGCTTCTTCAAGGAACAATCCGAGAGTCAATGTTTCTTCTATTTCAGCAAACCCTGAGATGACCGAACTTACCCGCATGATGACTGAAATGAGCAAAAGTATCACGCTTCTCGCTTCAAACCAACAACAACAACAAGTTAAAGCGGTTGCTAATCCTTGTGAAACATGCGGCGGTCCTCACTCATACACCGATTGTCCTTCTACTCAAGGAAATCTGGAAAATGTGTATGCTGCTTATGGTAATTATTCACCGGAAAATTACCAAGCTCGACCTCAAGGGGATAGGAATTTGCTGAGTTACCGGTCCAACAATTACCTTTCACCCGGTTTTTCTCCTCAAAACCAAAACCCCGCCAACAACTACAATAGAAGCAACCAAATCCCACCAAGAGCTTCTAATCCTTATCACCCACCCACTCAACAAACCCCACCCATTAACCCCGATGTTGAAGCCATAATGAGAACCCACGGTGAGTAAATCAAGAATCTGCAGAGCCAAATTATCAATTTGAAAGGAGATATCACAAAGCAACGAAATGAGATTAGATCCGAGCTTCGAGATAACATTCAATCCTCCTTCAGCAATCAAACGAATGACTTGAAGAATATGCTTGCTAGTTTCTTGCCCGCCGCTCAACCTTCTACTGAAAGTTCTCTACCTTCAAACACCGTCACCAATCCGCGAGCAAATGTGAGTGCTATTACTACTCGTAGTGGAATTACCATTGTCGATCCACCAATCCCGCCCCCATCATCCACACCTCCTCCACCACCATTTATCCCTACTCCTCCTACACCTAGTAGTAGTGCACCATTACCGTCTCCGCCTCTTCATGACGATGTACCTAGGAAGGACCCTTCAACATCTCACCCTTCACCTGCTACACCTGCACCTTCACCACCTAAAACCAATATCCCTTATCCCTCTCGTTTAGGCAAGACCAAAATGCTAACCAAGGATGACTCTGAAGTGGCACGCTATGTGAAGATGATTTCTCAAATGAACTTCAACATTAGCTTTCTTGAAGAACTTGTCCACATGCCGAAATTTGTTAAAGCATTTAAGGAATTGCTTAACAAGAAGGAGAAGCTGATTGAACTCGCTTAAATTAAAATTGCTCTGCAGTTATTCTTAAAGAACTTCCGGAAAAGCTTGGAGATCCCGGTCGTTTTGTGTTGCCTTGCGTTTTCAACAAAACTAAAGAATTTACTGCCCTTGCTGATCTCAGGGCTAGTATTAATTTGATGCCTTTGAGTGTTTGGAAAACACTATCATTGCCCGACCTCACTCCAACAAAGATGACTCTTGAACTTGCAAATCTCACTCTCGCTTACCCCGTTGGTATAGCCGAAGACGTGTTTATTAAAGTGGGCACATTTACTTTCCTGGTCGACTTTGTCGTTGTTGATTATGAAATGGACCCTCGTATTCCTTTAATACTTGGTCGGCCATTCTTAAGAACCGGACGAGCTCTTGTCGATGTGGCCGAAGGTGAGTTAATCTTAAGAGTCGGGGATGATGCACAAGTTTTCAAAATGGGGAAGCTTACAAGTACAACCTTTGGAGGCCGCGAATCAGTGAATATGATTAATGTGCATGATGACTTTGTTGTCTACAACAATCCTCTATTCGAGTCTTGCAATGATAATCCACTTTTTCACGATGATGTGGATGATTCTCGCCCCAATTTGGACGCTTCTCCCATTTATGATTCTCCACCGATCTTCGATGCTTATGATGATGAGTCTAGCTCAGATTCGGATGATTTTGATGATTGTACCTCCGAGTATCCCGAGCTGCCCACATATGATGATTTTGATGAGGCCGATACTCTTTCGATCGATTCTTCACATGATGAAGATCCTCCGCCATCACTCGATCCTACTTTGGACGATTACTCATTTGAGGAAGATTTCTCTACGTTTCTCAACACTTACTTCCCTCATGAGAGTGATGCTCCTCCTTATGACTTTGAAGATTATTGTCTTGATCCTACTTTGGATTTGAAGAACATTCTTTCACAGGAGAAGAAACCGGTCAACACCAATATCCGTAGCACGTATGATTTAAAACCTCTTTGTCCCCCTTCTGAGGACGAGGTTGTGCTTCTTCGCGGATCTTCTTCCCATTCTACTGAGCCTGAGTGCTATTTTCCCTTAAAGGAAAAGGTGTTCGACCCCGGTATTGATATTCTGCAGCCATCTCAGTATCCACCTGATGAAATAAAAGGAAATATCTTTGGAACTTATGGAAATCTGCTTGCACCACTTCACCCTTGCTTCCACCGTGCTCCATCGCTGCTTAAGGGAACCTTGCCTACTCTTCTTTGGCTTGCCTTGTTCGCCTTAAGCCTCTGCTATTTGATGGACGAAAACTATGTCTTTAATCCTGGTGGATATATTTCATGCTTCTTCCTATGATGATCAAGGTCGAGTCAGGCTCACGACTCGGTTATCAAAAATCAAGCGCTTCTTGGGAGGCAACCCATGTATCTATCTTTTCGCTTTCTTTATCATAAGTGTAGGGGAGACCCGTTGGTTTGCTATTTCCTCTCCTCTCCTCTCTTAATCAGGGATTCGAGCTTCAATGATCCACTCTTGATGATTCTTGACGACCCGTGATTCCGTGTCCACTTCTTCCCGGTTCTATCCTAAACTCTTTTCGATTCACTATTTTATATTTTCTCACTATTAAAATAGGAATCTCGTTAGTTGTCTCTTCCTTAGCGAGATTTAAACAAAGTGCACAATGTCCTAAGTGTAGGGGAGTTTACTCCCACATGCTTCAACATTGAGGACAATGTTTATCTTAAGTGTAGGGGGGGACTTCTATCGAAGTTAAGTGGCCTTTTCCTTGTATTTGTCCTCATTTTAACCGGAAAATCAATTTTCCGACATTTTTCAAAATTTTTGATCTATTTTGGCCTATTAGTTTTTGCCTTTGTATAGTTATTTTCTTTCCTAATTAGAATAAATGCTTAATAAAGTGGTTTTAATTTTCAAACTTTGTGAATCTTTTGACTCAACCCGAGTTTACTTATCTAAGTTACTCTAACTAGTATCCTTAACGTGTTTAGGTCAAGTTTTGCTAGGCTTTTATATAGGGAGCTATAATACGCGAAAGTCTTAACTCTCACGGGTTAAGAACAAGAACTTTTCGCAAGTTCCTATAATTGATCCTAGAGAGTCGTTTATCAAGGGAACTTTAAAATGCGAATTCTAAACTTGAAAAAGTCTAAGAATTTGCAAGATCCTATAGGCGACTCGAAAACCCAAAACTTTGACTTAATAGGCTAAGCATCCACGAGTCTCATTCCTTGAGATTTTAAACTGTGGAGAACGAGAGATGATAGAGCCAACTATAAGTTCAGTATTCTTTCGGGAATTTATGTGAGTTAATTATAAGCCTATTCTCCCATCGCTTGCTAATAAATTTATCTGCAATAAATAAGGTTGTTCGATTTGAAAAGTTACTTAGCTTCTAGCCCAAGATCGTTTAAAAGTTGCTCGGTATGGATTAGAGTTCATAGCCAAGGCATAACTTATTGAAGCGGGATGCGAAGATTGGCGAGTCCAAAAAGGTCCTAACAAGGCATGAGGGCTATATTTTGTTGCTAAAAGATCCAAAGTGATGTGAAGAATCATTTTATCGAAAATCAATATGAAGGATCGAGACACACGACGAAAAGCAAAAACTCCCCAAAAGTCATGGAGAAGTGTATCCGAAAAGACCCTAACAAGGTATGAGGATAAATAGATCCAAGTCATAAAAGGAGGCGGATCGTTGTATATCAAAGTACAAAATAAAGATTGGAGAAAAATGAAGAAGTCGTGGTCCAAGTATGAATCTCTCAAAACTTCAAGTGAAGAAATTCCTATAAGAAGAGAAGACCATAATTTCATGAACGTCTCTCAAGGTTTGAAGTATGAAGTCGCTGCCAAATATCGGTCCGAGAAAGGTCTCAAATCGCGAAACGAGTTATGCCAAGATATGAACTTTATGAGGTCCCGAGAAGCAGTTTTAAAAGATTTTGTCCTTTAGCTAACTATTGATTAAATCGTCCACTTTATTTTTGGCCTAATAAACTATCGAAATAAGTCAAACAATGCATCCTCGTGATCATTCAAGACAAAAATAAAATATAAGAGATACACCTAGGAATAAGGGAGTCTAAGTGAATAATTGTCCCACATGAGTTCGTGTTAGTTTACTAACTTATAATAACAATGATCTCGTTTTTAAGCTTGGTTTGGAGAAAGTGAAAACTTGAGGATGATGATCATTCACATCATTTCCAAAACCCAAGGTATGTTTTTGATTTCTTTATTTTGAATGTTTATAATTTTCTATCTCTTTAATAAAGGCCAACGTGGATTGATTATGATGACAAATGTAATCTTGCTTTGTAACTAATGCATTGCATGAGGACATTGCAATGGTCAAGTGTAGGGGATTTGATAGGTGTGTAAACACCCATCCTTTTTACCACTTAATTACAATAATAACCGAGCCAAAACGTGTATTTATGTCTTTTATGTCGGAATTATGCGTGGTTTGTGTTTTTGTTGTGATTTAGGACGGAATTGTGAAAAGTGGAGAAAACACGGCATTTACGGGCTTTTATTGAAGAAAAATATGAAAGATGAAGTCGAGAAGTCAAGAGTGGAAAAAGAACGGAAGTCCAAGACCAATTCTGAAGATTTATCGAAGAAAAAGTCGAAAGACGGAAGTTTACCAAAAACTGAAGAACTCGAGTCTTATTTATTGAAGAATTAAAAGACGAGTTTAAAGAAATCCCGTGCCATAAGTCATTAAAGTCCAAGATTAAAGAAGATTTAAAGGCTTAAGGACTAATGGTGCAATTAACAAAGAGATTAAGAAGGAAGGACCTAATTATGCAATTAAGAGAAAATGAAGGAGGGGAGGAAGCTTCCTAATCCTCTCCTATATATAGATTAGGATAATTAATCATTATTTTTGTTGGCTAAGGTGACAATTAGTCTTCCATCTTTATTTACTTGCACATTTACTTGATTGCACATTTAATTACCTTGTCTTGCACTTTAATTTCACAAGTAAGTTACTTTTATTTTAATTGCACCTTTACTTTTCTTGTTAAATCTCTCATTCTACCTTTCTTTCTTGCTTGACCTTTATGTTTATGTGTTCATTATCTTTCTTATTTGATTAAGATTGTGTTTTTATGCTTTTGATTGTTTTAGATCATTGATTTACATAGCTTATTGTGTTTATCTTTAAGTTCATAAAGTTTTTATAAAAATTATTTTTATATAAAAGTTGTTTTTCTTAAAGCTTGTTCATTTCGTGTGTTAAAAGTCTTTAAATTTCAGTTTAATAGCTTATTTTTATACGGTTTGCCTTAGGATTTTCGTCTTGTGCTTATTAGAGTTATAGCTTATTTTTCTAGCTTATTTTCATTCTCTTTTACTGTATTCCGATTGGGTTAATCGGAAAAGAGTTATACATTCCGATTGGAGTAATCGGATAAGGGTTTTAATATTCCTATCAGCATTCCGATCTGGGGAGTTTTGGTATTCCGATCAGGACAAGGTAAGTGGTATTCCGATCTGGTCTAGTGACAGTTATTCCGATTGGTGCTCTTTCCCTCATTCCGATCGAGGTGTTGTGTGCTATTCCGATCAGGTATAGTTTTGATATTCCGATCAGGTGTTCTACTCAACATTCCGACCAAGCTTCACTCTACATTCCGATCAAAGGTAAGCCGTCATTCCGATCTGAGGTTGTTTGTTATTCAGATTGGGAGAAGTGACATATTCCGATTGACATTCCTAACAACATTCTGACGGGAGGCGTGTCTACATTCCGACGGTGAGCCTGATCGGAATATATTCCGATCTGGGGTATTTTCCGTGTTTTGTCTTGTTTAATTTTTACATTCTCATTTTAATTCTTGTCTGATTTTAATTTCCGCCACGCTTTAATTTTAAGTAATTTAAATAATTTACTTTCCGTCACGTTTTTAAATATTGCACCCTTTCGTTTAATTAGACTTAGTTTAATTTTAACGCCATTTTATTTTAACGTCATTTACATTTACGTCTTTGCACTTTAATTTAAAATCAACCAAAAATATTTGTTTCACCAAAAACAATAGAGTCACACATAGAACCTAGATCAATTCGATTAGACTCCGTGAACTCGAACTTTAATTTTTATACAGGGTGTCAAAAGCCTAGTTATCAGGATGCTTTTTATGATCCCATGTTATTGGATTTCTCACATGAGCTTAATTGTTATCATGGTATTGATGAGAAGGCAAATGGAGTTTTAAAACTTGATATTGATATTGATTATGAGAACTCGGATTTTGATAAATTCACATTTGCCTCTTCGCCAATTACTTTTGATTCTACCATCGATTCTCTTCCACATATCACTTTTCGTGATGATGATGGTTTTCTCATTCCCGAGATCGATGAGTTTCTTGATACTCCCGTGGATGATAATTTCACATATGCTGAGAGGACCTTTTTACCTTTTATGACTTATCCTCCTGCCTCTCATTTATTATGTTCCTCCGGGACCGAGGATAAGATTTTTGATCCCGGTATTACATTAGAGGCTTCCCCATGGACCATTTAATTCGGGGTCGAGTCAGGCTCGTGACTCGGTTAACAAAAACAAGCGCTTCTCTGGAGGCAACCCGATGATCTATTTTTATCTATTTTCTACAATAAGTGTAGGGGGAGCCATGTAGGTTGTTTGTTTTGTGTGTTGTGATTGTGCAGGGACATGAGCTTTAATGATCCACTTATGGTATTTTTGACGAGACCCGTGTTCCCGTGTTTCCCGTGTACCCGGTTCCTTCGATAAGTTTTTGCTATTGTGATTCAATCTTGTATATAAATAAAACGAATAATTGTAATCACTTTAGTTGTCCCTTCCTTAGCTCGATTTTAAACAACGTACTCAACGTCCTAAGTGTAGGGGAGTTTATTCTCCCACATGCTTAAACATTGAGGACAATGTTTATATTAAGTGTAGGGGGGATTTCTATCGAAATGTTAGTGGGATTTTCCATGAATTTGACCTCATTTAACCGGGAAATTTTAAAAAATTTCAACGTTTTTCAAATTTTTGATCTATTTTGGCCTAGTAGTATTTTTATTTATTTATTTTCCTTTTGTCATCGCATCGTATTTATATTTTCCGTTTCTAGAATAATGTCAATAATAAATAAATAAATAAAATGGTTTTAACAAGTTTAGATGTCTTTGATATATTAGGCATGTCGTGAATATTTTGACTCAACCCGAGTTTACTTATCCAAGTTTACTCTAGCTAGTATCCTTAACCATATGGACCTTAGTGGTTTATTAGGCTAAGCGTCCACGAGTCTCATTCCTTGAGATTTTAAATTATGGAGAACGAGAGATGATAGAGTTGATAATAAGTTTAAGGGTTAATTTTTGCTTATATGGTTTTTGTGGCTCTTTCTTCCCGCTTGTATATTTAATTGCTTAATAAATGAGGATTTTTGTGGTGTCGATTCGATATCTTAACTCTTAGCCAAATCTTTAATCTCCTTGTAATTAAAGCATGAACACATTGAGGGTGCCAGCGTTGTGGACTTCCGACTAAGGTGGCTCATAACCACTAAGTAGAAGGTATTCAGACCACGGGACCGCGGAATTTGGCCTACTATATATATCATAAATAAAGAAAGAATAAGATTAAAACATGACCTCAAGGAGCCTTAGGGTGTGGGGCATGTAGCACGAACCTTGTCATTAGAGCCTTAGGGTGTATGGCATGGTAAGTGTTGAATAAAAAATGATCAATAAAATCAATTCCCTCGTTTATCGTTCAAGGAGCCTTAGGGTGTGGACAAAGACGGGGAGCATTTTACATCTTAAAGAGCCTAAGGGTATATGATGTGAACTTGCTAAACTCCACATAAAGTCAACATGAATTTGGAGGAATAATTAATAAGTAGTACTATTTGGCCAAATTTTGGGTCCGGGAATTTATTCCCCAAATCGTGTTAAATCATCCTTGATGTGGGCTTACTTTAGTGACAACGTTTTTGAGGACGAGGTTAGGTTTTGAGTGTCGTGTTTGCACCGTTTGGCCTTCATTTTTGGAATAATAATTATCAAATAAGTCAAATGAGCCTACGGGTGAATGACAATCAATAAAATCTAGAGATACAAAGTAGGAATTGGAGAAAGAGTATTACACAATTGTCTTATATAAGTGGTTTTAACCTAAGAACTTATGGTAAACAATGATCTCGTTTTTAAGCTTGGTATGGGAAACGTGAAACTTGAGGGTGATTAATATTCATGACACCAAAGCCCTAATTCAAGTCTTAGATTTCTTTACGAGTTTCTTCCATCAAATAATTTCCAAGTTAAATAAACTGTTATAACTTTTTGTTTCCTTTGTAGTAATAATAGTATATCTTAATCAAGGCCAAGATGGATTAATTATGAGAGAAATATAACTTTATGCCTTAAAATAATGCATTGCATGGGGTCATTGCAATGGTCATGTGTAGGGGATTTAATAAGTGTGTAAACACTTATCATTTTGCCACTAAAATCAAGGAAAAACAAGACCTAATCATGTGTTTTATATCGTAAAAGTCGGAATTACGCGTGGTTTTGTGTTTTTGTGTTAAAATAGGTACAAATGATCAAAAGGAAAGAAAACACGGGATTTTACGGTCAAATGTTGAAGAAAAGTCCAAAAAGAGACGAAGACAAAGTCAAAAGACCAAAAGTGTGCCGAAGATCACAAAAACCGTCAAAGTCAACACGGAATTGAAGAAAAGATCGAGAAAGCCAAAATCGAGCTTGATTTTATCGGATTTAATCTTTTGAAGACATTGGAGCTTTGTGGGTCCCACATTTGGGTAAATGGGCCCAAAAGCCAATTGGAGGAAAATGTTTACTTACACTTGAGCAAAATAAACCCATTAAAGCCCATTTGTTACTTATACGGATGGAAATATCCTTTGGGCTCCAAAGCCCAATTTCTTAAACAAATAAACGGATAACAAAATTTGCTAGTTAAAAAGATTGGGTCAAACCCACACATCAAACCCCAGGTCAACACAAATTCTCAGTCACACTTATTTGTTTCACCCCACACGTGTCTACACAAACGCAACCCTCACCACTCACAATAAATAAAACATTTTTTTACCCGACCTCCCATTCATTGCTCTCGATACAAACAAGGGAAAACAAAACATTCACTATTTTTTTCTTTCTCTCCCATCTCAACTTACACAGCCACCACCATGTATCTTTTTACCCCAAAAACCCTAATTTACATCACCAAAATTACCAAGTAATTTCATGGGGGTTTTATTAAAACCGTGTAATTCACACAGATGGGAAATAAATCCCCATGAATATCGGAAGATCCACTCATGGTGGTCCTATCTCCAAAACCGACGTGGCCAAACCCTTGCAATTGATTGGTGGATACAAATCACCAATACTCAAATCACCAATAAAAACCCTCCACCTCTGATTAAAGAAACACAAATCCTCCACTTTGGCAATCCATGTGAATGAAGGTAATTTTCATCCGTTGGATCGAAGAGAAGAGAGAGAGAAGATGAATGAAGGGCCTGGATTAGTTGCTTAATTTTTAAGCCATGAAGAGGGTTTGAGGGTTTATTTATAAAAACCCCCACATCTTGTAATTTTGAGTGTGCATTTTTTTTCTTTATTTTTATTTACTGTTTTTTAATTAATTTAGGAGTAGGGTTAAATTAGATTTAATTTTCTGAAAATTAGATATAGGTTAATGTAATTTTTAATTTCCAGCATTTGTAATTTTTAATTATTAATGAAAAGTCAATTTTAATTATTTTCGTCTCTCATTTTAATTCCTGTTAAGTCTAAATTTAATCCTTAAATCTGCTTTTTTTTACCACTATTCGTGTTTTATTATTGTTATTAAAAAAAAAATAATAATAAATAAATGAATATGTTCGAGAGTTACTGTTCGCGAAGCATATGTTCTTGGTTCGTACGATGGTGAAGACGATGTTGATGATTAGAGGTGGTGGTTGTATTCGGTGACAAAGGGGGTTCAGCACCACCCTTCTGCCTAACGGAATCTTCATCAGGTTCCTTTTAATATTTTTAGTTTTTTATAAGTTTTAAAATTTTATATTCTGCTTGTGGATTGGATCTGCTTATGTTAAGTTACTGTTTAAGATTTCGAGTATGATTAGAACTGCTCATTTAGTTTTATATTTGTTTGATTGTATTTCGGTTCACTTTAATAGCTATTGTTTGATCTGTTTTTTTAGTTTTAAGTTGAGTTAGTTATTGTTAAGTTTGCTTATTTAGAACTGCTTATTTAGGATCATAAGTTTACTTGATTCAGCTTTTAGGATTTGATTATTGTTTTATTGTTTTAGTTATATCTGTTCTATCAGCTTATTCTTGTTTAAGTTTGCTTATTTGGTTCATTATTTATCTGTTTCTTTAATGTGCTTATTTATTCGTTTAGTTTTTTTAGCTTATTTCGCTATAGCTTATTTGATTTTATTTGTCTGCTTATTTTATAACAGCTTATCTGCTTTGTAGTTGCTTATTTGCTTCCTGCTTATTGCTGATCTTTGTTGCGTATAAACACTCAGACCCTATTGGTCTGAGTTAGTTTAAATTCGAAAAAATAATAATTAGCAAAAACACTGGGTTGGGTTTCGAACCCCAGACCTCTCGTATACCTGTCCAACACCCTTTCCATCTCTTCTAGTACCCTTTTTGTGTATAACTTTTCACCTTTTAATTAATATAGGCTTTAATTTTTACTATCAGCTTTCTTTAATTGGTTTAATGCAAATTTTAGTTTAATTAAATTTTAATATAAAAGTTTTCTTAATTCAGTTTTAAATAAAAAAAAGTTAAAAAATATATTTTAATTTCTTTAATTAAATGTTTTTACTTATTTAGTTTTAAAATTTAGTTTTCATTAAAAATAGTTTTTAAATAGTTTACAATTAATATAGCTTTATTTAAAAATAGAATTAGTTTAATTAGATTTAAATTTTATTAAAAGTTTTCAGTTAATTTTTTTATTTTTAGTTTTCAATTATTTCTTAGATTAAATAATTTTTAGTTTTATTTACATTTTAAATTAGTTTAAAATAGTTTTTAAAATTGTTTAGATAGTTTAAAATAAGTTTTAATTAAATAGCTTTTAACTAAATAGTCTTTTTAGTTAGTTTAAAATACCACAAGTTTTATTTACCAAAAACAAAATTAAGTTTTACGTTAAGTTCAATTTCAATTTCGAGTGATTTGAGGAACGAAAATAGACATAAAAAGATTTGCCTTGCAAAATCTAAGTATTAATAACCTTGAATGATAGATTGTTTGATCGACAATTCTATAAATGATCGTGATTGATTTTATACACTTATGTTCAAAAATGAGATTGTAAAACCTATAAATTTTGCTCAACATTATTTGTTGACCTCTCTAAGCATGTGTTTCAGGTAATCGATGATATGGTAGAAGGGAGCATGCGAGGATGGAAGTTGTTGTGGCTTGGCGGTCTACTTTGTCTTTCCTCCCTTTATCACTTAAAACTTTTATATTATGTCATGTGAAACAAGTAATGTACTTTTGGGTTGAGATTCAGTGGGGACCTAAACACTACTCTGTTTTGTATTTTTTATGGGGTATGGGAAGCAGTAGACTTTAATGTTTTAACAATGTTTAATTTATGTTTAAATTTCTACGTCTCTTTGAGTCGTTCGAAATAGCTTGTGTGTAATGATAACTGCCTAGCACCCAAATGTTGTAGTTCCGCTGCGCATACGATTTAGGGGTGTTAGAGATTGGTACCAGAGCTAGGATCTTTTGACATGATTATTAGGATGGATTGGTTAATGGCGCATAGTGCGGTGATTGTTTGTGGAGAAAGGTTGGTCCATATTCCGTTGAGAAATAGGGTATTGACTGTGAAGGGTAATGAATGTACTTCTCGTCTGAGAGTAATATCTTGCTTGAAGATGATGAGGTATATGGAAGAAGGATGCGATGTATTTCTGGCGTAGATTTCTAGCGATGGTGATGTAGAGTCAAAGTTAGAAGAGGTGCCTGTGATTCGAGAGTATCCGAAAGTTTTTCCTGATGAGTTGCCGGGTTTACCGCCCTCTCGTGAAGTGGAATTTCGGATCGATTTGATGCCAGGAGCTGCACCGGTTGCTCGTGCACCTTATCGATTGGCACCGTCAGAACTGAATGAGTTATCTGATCAAAGATATGATGGATAAGGGGTTTATTAGACCGAGTTCATAGCCATGGGGAGCGCCTGTGTTATTTGAAAAGAAGAAGGACGGGTCGTTTAGAATGTGTATCGACTATCGAGAGCTTAACAAATTGACGATTAAGAATCGGTATCCATTGCCGAGGATTGACGATTTATTTGATCAGTTGCAAGGATCCTGTGTGTACTCGAAGATCGACTTGAGATCAGGGTATCTGATGTGACTCTAATTACACATCATATTTCTTTGTAAAATGTGCTTAAAATGTTCAAATAATCATCAATTATGCCTTGTATATGCTTGTTTTGTCGTTTGTGCGTGTGCAGGTACGGATATTAAAGAAAGCACAAGAAATGAAGCAAAAGAGCCAAAACGGACACGAGAAACGGAAAGAGCACGGAAAATCGAGTCCAACGGTGCCTTCATGTTTTATTGGGTCGACCCGACACCACTTAAATGGGTCGAGCCGACCCATTAATACATCTTTTAGCCCAACACAAAGCCACTCAGCCCAAACTTACAAGCTGCTGGCCCAACAGCAAGTAAAGAATAAAGGCCCAAAAACCTGCCGGCCCGTCATAGCACAGGCCCGAAAATGACCAAGGACAGGCCCAAGAAGAAAGAAAGAAAATAATCAGATCAGATGGGGAAGTAGCGGAGATCTCACGCAGCCTCCTTTTAGGATGACCTTTCCCTTTATTTCTTTGAGGCAGCATAGATATAAAAAAAATACATCACGCAGCTTTAGAAGGGAATTTACTTTTTCTTGTCTTTTAATATAGGTAGCGTAGTTTTTCCATATATCATATTCCATTTTTAGCTTGTCTTTTCTGTCGGTTTCTCATAGAGGTAGAGTAGTCTTATTCCAACTGCTTTGTTATTCTTTCAAGTATTAGCTTAGATTAAGATTAAACAAACACTCAATCTCAGCTCTATTTTGTATTCGATTTTCAGTTATATAATGCTTTTATATTCCGTTAATGATCTTGAATTCGATAATATGTTGCTTTGTTTAAAAAGCTTGTTTGTTGATTCGAAATATTGATGAAGTTTGATTCGAATTAGTTAGGATTCAGAACTGTTATTGTTTCGTAGCTTAAACTTGTTTAATCTAGTTTTGAATGCGTATTTGTAGTTTACCTTTCGAGTTTACATCTGGAGTTACAATTTCGAGACTTTATGCATAAGAGTAGTTTACGTTTGAATGGATTAATATCAGTTAATTTGAGTACTCAAACAAATTCAGTTGGTGTAGTAATTGGTTCAAGTTTCGAGTTTCGGTTCGTTTTTGGTTACGAGTACTAGGCAATTGTTTCGGTTAGTGTAGCCTTAGTTTAAAGCTCGTAGTTCAGTTCGAGATTAGTACGGTGTAGTTTCGATACAAGTTTTGGCTTTTATTCTTCAAGCTTTCTTAATTTTCTACTACTTTATTGCCGATTACATAGTTTGTTAAGAGTTTGTGTGTTTAGTTGCATTCTTCAAGCATTTAGAGTTTCTGTTGATGTCGTAATTCCACTGTTGATGATCGAGTAATTGATTTCGAGATCTTGGTTTTGAGTATTGTTTTTTTCATATCAGCTTTGTTCTTTCACTTTTGATTACTTTCACAGCTTTAATTTATTCGAGATTTTAAGGTCGATTTTGGCAAATGTATTCGAGTTCTGATGATAAAGTAGTAGAGCAATTGGTGTTTACAATCCAAGTCAGTTCTTGTTTCAGCTGTTTCAGTTTGGTGTAGCTCGATTCAGTTCAGCAGTTCGGTTTGCGCAGTAAGCTCATGGTCTCGATTTGGTTTTCGTTAGCATAGCACACGTCGACAACGGACTAGGCCGGGATGAGTAGGTCACCTCCCTTTCCAATTTTTGCTCAAATAATAGCATAACTTTGTTACAGCCTTTATAGTTCAAACATTTGCTTGAAAATTACTTTACTGAACTTGTTATTACTTGCTTTATATTTGACTTAGATCAGCTTATAGAAACTTAGTATCAGTTGTTAAGCATAAGGGTAGTTAGTCTAGTGTTAAATGAAAGCTGTTGATTTGAATCCTTTATATCAGTAGTTGTTGAGTTGTAATAAGTAGGTTCTACAAAAAGTTGATAGGAAATTGCTTATAAATCAGTTTTAGTTAATACTTGCTGTAGTAAAAATATAAGGAGTAAAAAAAGTAGATACCAAGTATCAAAATCATTACCTTACGTACAAGGCTTTGACCAATGGACCAAATGCTTCAATTTGTTTAACTTGTCTAATGTTTTCACTTTTAATCTTTCACTTTTGCAATAAGCTGTTTAGTAAAAAGATAAAAAGTTTCCATACAGTGAGTTTGAATCTGTTTTATTTGTTGTTTCAATTTAGTTTCGCCACTGTCCAAGTTCAACCCTTCACTTTCTATTTCTTCATTGCAACCATAGTCCAACCACGTTAAGTCACTTAACAAACATTTGTCCTTAACTGAACTTAGTTATCAGATTGCTAGTATAGTTGCTGGCCAAAGTTGTCGGGCTTTGTAAATATTAGTTTGTTATTGAAATCGTGGCTAGACATTTGCATTTGTATTGTTAGAGTACTTTTAGTCATTTATTGTAGGTTAGTAGTATAATTATAGCTATATTATTTTAGTTTATTTTCTCGAATTCCGTGTCATTTACGTTTTTGTCGAAAGTAGTATAAATACCAAATATCCCTTTTATTAACCAAAAACGAAAAAAGTCAAAACGATACAGTCTGAAATCAATTCGAGTCGAGTCGAGGAAAAACGATAAAACTAAAAAAGCTATATTAAAATGGCGCCGCTGCCGCTTGGCTCGTTACGATTGACAATTTGGATTTTGGGACCCGCTCACTTTTGAACGTTATTTTTTTATTGCAATATTAAAAAAAAAATCGATAAAAACTAAAATATATTTTATTCTATATTCTTTTCTTTATTATTATATATACCTTTAAAAAAAAATTTAAAAAATAAATTTTCTCTTAGATTTTATTTTTCTTTAGCTATATATTATAATATTTTCTTAAAACAATAATAAATAAAAAAATTAAAAAAAAAATAATAATAAAATAATAAAATAAAAATAAATACCAAAAAAAAATTAAAAAAAAATAAAAAAAAGCATTTCTTTCCTAAGATTTGCAAAAAAAAAAAAAAAGAGTAATACTTTTCCTATAGTATTACACCAAAAAATCTACGTATATATATATTTTCTATCTTGGTTTTTCTTCGTTTTTACGTACATATTATATTTTCTTTTATAAAAAATAATATCGTGACAAGTCAAGCCGATCCCGAGTATCGTGCTTTTGAAATGGCTATGGGTAATCGATCGATTTATGAGTTGTTGCAAGTACCTACTGAGGGATGTCTCGACAATGCGATCGTGATACCGGATATCGAGGGTGATTCTTTTGAGCTTAATCCGGATTTGATTAAGTTGATATCCGGTCGTCCTTTTTACGGATTTGAGGATGACGATCCTTACACTCATATCCGTCATTTTCGTTCATACGCCAATACCGTCAAATACACCAACGTGACACAAGACATTATCTATTTACACCTTTTTCCTTTCACCCTCGATGGAGCAGCCCGACTTTGGCTAGAAAAGGAACCACCAAGATCTATTTTCACATGGGCTAATCTTGAGTCAAAATTCTTAAATCAATTTTACCCTTATGCTAAAACGAGAAAAATTCGGTTGGAAATAACTAATTTTGAAGAGTCTAATACTGAAACGTTTACCGAGGCTTGGGAAAGATTTAAGGATTTAGTGCGTAGTTGTCCTCATCATGGATTTTCTGCCTTGCATTTGATTGATTTGTTTTATCACGGGTTGACCCAATATGATCAAGATTCTCTTAACACGGCTGCAAGCGGAAATCTTTACTCCCGGAGTACTAATGAGGCTTTAATGATTATTGAGAACAAGTCTCAAGTATGGAGCAAAGCCGAAGTATCCGGTAATACGATTATCATTAGGAGTGGCCGTCTTTTCTCATATACTCCGAGAGTTAGTGATGAGCCATGTGTTGATTCGGATGACCCTATTTTTGATGATTCTTCTAGTCCCCTTTCTCCTGTGACTAGTGACTCTTCTCCTCCGGATTTTGAGGAAGAAGTAGTTATTGAGCAACTCACGGTTGAGTTGACCCCCGACCCACCCCAAGTTAATGAGGAGTGTTTTGGGGATTTTCAAAATCAAAGCTTTCAGATGCAGGAAGATTTTCAAAATCATAACAATTTTCAAAGTAATAATCAAAGGGATTTTCAAATTGAACCTTCACAAATGGATGAAATAGTTGAAATATTTGAGGAACAAAAGAGGATGATAAATGACCTTCATGAACAAAACCAAAGTCTTAAATATCAACTTTTTGAAGCTTTGAGAGCTCAATTTGAGGCTAACACCACTACTAGTAGTGATGTTCCCACTGTGGACCCTTCCATCTCTCCGCCAATAAAGGAGAGACAAGGCCCGGAGATTATCATGAGTTTTACTCCCCCTCCGGTGTTGACACCCACAGATACATTTAGCTCTCCCTCTTCCTCATCTTGTGAGGAAATTCCCGAGATTGTACTTGAGCCTACATTTGACCCCGTTCCTTTTATGACTCCTTCACCTACTCCTCCAAATGATACAACTCCTCATAGTTGTTATCTGAATATGGATGTGTTATCCTATGATTCCGACTATACTTTTAATTCTTTATCGGGCTCGGATGAGGATTACTCTCCTATTTTACAAAAACCGACTTTTGAAAAACATGCTAATGATATTAATGATTTTTCGGAGACTTCACTCCTTAGTAATGATGGTTTTCACATTCCCGAGATCGATGAGTTTCTTGATATTGATACACCCGTGGAGTACATATCCGGGTATTTTTATGTGGAGGGAGATATACTTTTTCTAGAGGATTTATTACACGATGATACTATACCTTCTATCCCTCCCGACCCACCCATTCATGATGCTAAAGAAAACAAAGACCCGAGGGTTCCGACTATTAGTGTTTTGACACCTACTTTTTCACCCCCGGTGTCTCTTGTTGATTTCACATTTGAGGGTGATTCTTTTATGGTTGACGCAGAGTTGTCTTGCTATTTTCCCATAAAGGGAACGACATTTGATCCGGGTATACACATTTTTGAGCAATCTCAATATCTTAATGATGAAATCAAAAGGAAAATTTTTGAAAAATTGGGATCATTACCTTCTTACTATACCCTTAATTGTAAGAAACTTTTGCTTAAAGGAAACCCATATTTCTTATACTTATTTGCTATTGCCACCTTGGGGTCTATTTCTTTTAGAGATGGAAACCATGTATTTGACCCGGGTGGACTTTTATGGGGTTTTCCTTATTTGGAAGGTTATTTCACTTTATCATGGAGAGCTTTTATTTTCCGGGTAAATCTTTTTCTCTCTATGATCGTTTCCCAAAGGACAATTTAATTCTGGGATCGAGTCGAGTTCATGACTCGGTTACCAAAAACGAGGTGCCTCGTGGGGGAGATTCCCATGCTTATCACTCTATCTTCTTTCTAATTTCTAATGTGAAGGGCTTGTGCTTCTTCGTTTGTTTCTCGTGTTTCGTTTGTGATGTGATTTTAGGTTTCTAATATATCGAAGACTCTCGTGTTCGTTTTTCTTCACGTATCACTCGAGTTTCGATCCTTCATTTGAGACATCCGATATCCGATGATTATATCCTTTACTAACGCTTATTTTTATTGGCATAATTAATAAACGGCTTTTAATTATTTGCGTCATACCCTTTCCATGCTAGAATTTTGCATTCGACTCTTCGTCTCTAGTAGGGGGTATTATACCCTTAGACTTGAAACATTGAGGATAATGTTTGGTTTTAGTATGGGGGGTATCTATCAATATGCTTTTCTTTTTGTTCGTTGTCTTCACGTACTCCGTTTTTCAAAAATTTGCTTATAATTGCATAAATTAAAAAAAATATCATATTTTAGTAAGTGTTTTTTACACGAATGTAAGCTTTCCGTTGGTGAAAATAAGAATAGTTTTTGACTTGACCTGGTTTACCTTAGCTCATTCCTTAACCATGTAGACCTTAATTGGGTCATTAGGCTAAGCATCCACGAGTCTCATTATTTGAGATTTTAAATTGTGGAGAACGAGAGATGATAGAGTTGATAATAAGTTTAAAGGTTAATTCTTCATTATATGAGTTTTGTGGCTCTTTCTCCCCGCTTGTATATTTGATTGCTTAATAAATGAGGATTTTTGCGGTTTAGGTTCGATATTTTAGTTCTTAACCAACGCTTTTATTCCCTTGTAATTAAAGCGAGAACACATTGAGGGTGCCAGCGTCATGGACTTCCGACTAAGGTGGCTCATAACCACTAAGTAGGAGGTATTCAAACCATGGGATTGCAGAATTTGGCCTACTATATAGATCATAAATCAAGAAGAATAAGGTTAAAACATGATCTCAAGGAGCCTTCGGGTGTGGGACATATAGCACGAGCCTTGTCATTAGAGCCTTAGGGTGTATGGCATGGTAAGTGTTTAATAAAAATTGCTTCATCATTATTTCAAGGAGCCTTAGGGTGTGGAGTGATGATGAATGTCAAGTCCCTTGTTTATGGTTCAAGGAGCCTTAGGGTGTGGATCATATATAAGGAGCACTTTTACATCTTAAAGAGCCTTAGGGTATATGATGTAAATTTGCTAACTCCATTATAAAGTCAATATGACTTTGGAGGAATAAATAATAAGTAGTACTATTGGCCAAATTTTGAATCTGGGAATTTATTCCCTAAGTCGTGCTAAATTATCCTTGATGTGGGCTTTCTTTAGTGACAACGGTATTTGAGGATGAGGTTAGGTTCTAAGTGTCGGGTTTACACCGTTTTGCCTTCATTTTTGGATTAACAATTATTAAATAAGTCAAATGAGCGTACGGGTGAATGACAATGTTTAAAATCTAGAGATACAACTTAGGAATAATGGAGAAGGAGTTCTACACAAATGTCTTATATAAGTGGTCTTAACATGAGAACTTGTTGTTAACAATGATCTTGTTTTTGAGTTTGGCATGGAAAGAGTGAAAAGTCGAGGACGATGAACTTATTCAAGTTTTATGATCCTAAAAGTTATTTTTGAATAATGAAAGTGATACATTATGTCATTTACACTTATAATATTAGTAAAATGAATAAATGCTTTTAATAAATGAAAAACGGAGTTGCTTTATACTTTATTCTAGCATTGCGTGAGGACACGACAATGGTTTAGTAGGGGGTGTGATGTGACTCTAATTACACATCATATTTCTTTGTAAAACGTGCTTAAAATGTTCAAATAATCATCAATTATGCCTTGTTTATGCTTGTTTTGTCGTTTGTGGGTGTGCAGGTACGGATATTAAAGAAAGCACAAGAAATGAAGCAAAAGAGCCAAAACGGACATGAGAAACGGAAAGAGCACGGAAAATCGAGTCCAACGGTGCCTTCATGTTTTATTGGGTCGACCCGACACCACTTAAATGGGTCGAGCCGACCCATTAATACATCTTTTAGCCCAACACAAAGCCACTCAGCCCAAACTTACAAGCTGCTGGCCCAACAACAAGTAAAGAATGAAGGCCCAGCAGCCTGCCAGCCCATCATAGCACAGGCCTGAAAATGACCAAGGACAGGCCCAAGAAGAAAGAAAGAAAATAATCATATCAGATGGGGAAGTAGCGGAGATCTCACGCAGCCTCCTTTTAGGATGACATTTCCCTTTATTTCTTTGAGGCAGCATAGATATAAAAAAAATACATCACGCAGCTTTTGAAGGGAATTTACTTTTTCCTGTCTTTTAATATAGGTAGCGTAGGTTTTCCATATATCATATTCCATTTTTAGCTTGTCTTTTCTGTCAGTTTCTCATAGAGGTAGAGTAGTCTTATTCCAACTGCTTTGTTATTCTTTCAAGTATTAGCTTAGATTAAGATTAAACAAACACTCGATCTCAGCTCTATTTTGTATTCGATTTTCAGTTATATAATGCTTTTATATTCTGTTAATGATCTTGAATTCGATAATATGTTGCTTTGTTTAAAAAGCTTGTTTGTTGATTCGAAATATTGATGAAGTTTGATACGAATTAGTTAGGATTTAGAACTGTTATTGTTTCTAGGCTTAAACTTGTTTAATCTAGTTTTGAATGCGTATTTGTAGTTTACCTTTCGAGTTTACATTTGGAGTTACAATTTCGAGACTTTATGCATAAGAGTAGTTTACGTTTGAATGGATTAATATAAGTTAATTTGAGTAGTCAAACAAATTCAGTTGGTGTAGTAATTGGTTCAAGTTTCGAGTTTCGGTTCGTTTTTGGTTACGAGTACTAGGCAATTGTTTCGGTTAGTGTAGCCTTAGTTTAAAGCTCGTAGTTCAGTTCGAGATTAGTACGGTGTAGTTTCGATACAAGTTTTGGCTTTTATTCTTCAAGCTTTCTTAATTTTCTACTACTTTTCTGCCGATTACATAGTTTGTTAAGAGTTTGTGTTTTTAGTTGCATTCTTCAAGCATTTAGAGTTTCTGTTGATGTCGTAATTCCACTGTTGATGATCGAGTAATTGATTTCGAGATCTTGGTTTTGAGTATTGTTTTTTTCATATCAGCTTTGTTCTTTCACTTTTGATTACTTTCACAGCTTTAATTTATTCGAGATTTTAAGGTCGATTTTGGCAAATGTATTCGAGTTCTGATGATAAAGTAGTAGAGCAATTGGTGTTTACAGTCCAAGTCAGTTCTTGTTTCAGCTGTTTCAGTTTGGTGTAGCTCGATTCAGTTCAGCAGTTCGGTTTGCGCAGTAAGCTCATGGTCTCGGTTTGGTTTTCGTTAGCATAGCACACGTCGACAACGGACTAGGCCGGGATGAGCAGGTCACCTCCCTTTCCACTTTTTGCTCAAATAATAGCATAACTTTGTTACAGCCTTTATAGTTCAAACATTTTCTTGAAAATTACTTTACTGAACTTGTTATTACTTGCTTTATATTTGACTTAGATCAGCTTATAGAAACTTAGTATTAGTTGTTAAGCATAAGGGTAGTTAGTCTAGTGTTAAATGAAAGTTGTTGATTTGAATCCTTTATATCAGTAGTTGTTGAGTTGTAATAAGTAGGTTCTACAAAAAGTTGATAAGAAATTGCTTATAAATCAGTTTTAGTTAATACTTGCTGTAGTAAAAATATAAGGAGTAAAAAAAGTAGATACCAAGTATCAAAATCATTACCTTACGTACAAGGCTTTGACCAATGGACCAAATGCTTCAATTTGTTTAACTTGTCTAATGTTTTCACTTTTGCAATAAGCTGTTTAGTAAAAAGATAAAAAGTTTCCATACAGTGAGTTTGAATCTGTTTTATTTGTTGTTTCAATTTAGTTTCGCCACTGTCCAAGTTCAACCCTTCACTTTCTATTTCTTCATTGCAACCATAGTCCAACCACGTTAAGTCACTTAACAAACATTTGTCCTTAACTTAACTTAGTTATCAGATTGCTAGTACAGTTGCTGGCCAAAGTTGTCGGGCTTTGTAAATATCAGTTTGTTATTGAAATCGTGGCTAGACATTTGCATTTGTATTGTTAGAGTACTTTTAGTCATTTATTGTAGGTTAGTAGTATAATTATAGCAATATTATGTTAGTTTATTTTCTCGAATTCCGTGTCATTTACGTTTTTGTCGAAAGTAGTATAAATACCAAATATCCCTTTTATTAACCAAAAACGAAAAAAGTCAAAACGATACAGTCTGAAATCAATTCGAGTCGAGTCGAGGAAAAACGATAAAACGAAAAAAATCTATATTAAAATGTTATTATTCATACTATAGTTTGAGTAATAGTTTGTTATTATTATTACGATTGTCCAGTAGAGGTTCATTGTTGTTATTATTCATGTTGTTTTGAGGTGGATTATTGTTATTGTTGTGTACACCGGCCATGTCTAAGTTATCGAGAGTCTCGGGCTCGGGATAAGACGTTGATCGTGTACGCATGCACCTGCAAAAGAAATAACAAAGCAGAAATCTTTTTGGTTTTTTTTATGTTTTTTAATTTTTTTTGTATTTTTGAAAATTTTATATTTTTTTGGATTTTTGAAAATTTTTTATGATGAAAAAGTAACGTTCACGGTGAACGGATCCCAAAATCCAATTTTCTCACAAAAAACCGTTAATCCTTACGAAAAGAGCTGGCAGCTTTAGACATTCTCGAAGCTTGCCACAAAGGACCCACCGGTGGTCATTTTGGTACCAACTTCACCGCAAAGATAGTGTTTGACTCGGGATTTTATTGGCCCTACATTTATCGTGACGCTCACGAAATGGTGAAAAATTGTGATGCTTTCCAACGACAAGGCAAGATCACATATAAAGATGAGATGCCTCAAAATTTCATACAAGAATGTGAAATCTTTGATGTATGGGGTATCGACTTTATGGGGTCATTCCCTTCATCTAAAGGAAACAAATACATCCTTGTAGCCGTTGACTACGTTTCTAAATGGGTTGAAGCGAAAGCTTTACCCACTAACTATGCAAGGGTGGTTTGTAACTTTTTGAAGCATCTATTCGCTAGATTCGGTGTGCCTCGTGCCATTATTAGTGATCGCGGGACTCATTTTTGCAATGATCAATTCGCAAGAGTCATGGCTAAGTATGGTTTCAATCATCGTCTTTCCACCGCATACCCCCCACAAACTAATGGGCAGGCTGAAATCTCTAACCGAGGGTTAAAGCGAATTCTTGAACGAACCGTGGGAGAGCATCGTGCCTCATGGGCCGATAAACTTGATGATGCTCAGTGGGCTTTTCGTACCGCATACAAGACTCCGATTGGTTGTACACCATATCGTCTCGTGTACGGGAAAGCATGGCACCTCCCCATTGAGTTGGAGCACAAGGCTTACTGGGCCTTAAAGTGGGCTAACTTCGACATCAACAAAGCCGGTGACCTACGCAAAATCCAACTCAATGAGCTTAATGAACTCAGGAATGAAGCTTATGAAAATTCTTTGATCTATAAGGAAAAGACTAAGCTCATTCATGACTCTAAGATAAAAACCGAGAGTTCCAAGTTGGAGACAAAGTTTTACTCTTCAACTCTCGGTTGAAAATCTTTTCGGGCAAGCTGAAATCTCGTTGGTCCGGCCCATTCGCCATTGCCCAAATTTTTCCATATGGTACTCTCGAGCTCGCTCAACCTAATGGACCTAATTTTAAGGTGAATGGCCAACGAGTGAAGTTGTACTTTGGTGCGGACATCTCTCATGAGATGATTCCATCCCTCACCACGTTTCCCATGAACTAGTTTTGGGTCGAGTCAGGCTCGTGACTCGGTTATAAAAAACAAGCGCTCCTCGGGAGGCAACCCGAGTATCTATCCTTTTCCGTTTTACCTCCTAAGTGTAGGGGGACCTATATAGGTTGTTTGTGTTTGTGTGGTGATGTGATTACAGGGATGAATGCACTTTTGGAACCTTTGAAGAACCGTGCTCCCGTGTTATCCGCAATCTGGTTCTATCTCTCAACTATCGTGATTCAATTTTCTTCATGCTCACATTTGAAATTGATCATGTTAGTTGTCTCCTCCTTAACTTGATTTAACCAACGTGCACAATGTCATAGGTGTAGGGGAAACTTTTCCCAAATGCTTAAATATTGGGGACAATGTTTATATTAAGTGTAGGGGAGACTTCTATCGAAGTTTTAAGTGGACTTTTCCATTAAAATGCCTTCATTTAACTGAAAAATCATCTTTTTCAGCATTTTTCAAATTTTTAATTAACTTTGGCCATATAGTCGTAATTTTTAAATTTTCATCGTTGCTTTCATAAGTATGTATCCCACAATAAAGTCAAAAATATTAATAAAGTGGTGTAGCCAATTTAGAAGTCTTTGACATATTAGACCCGTTGCGATTATTTTGACTCAACCCGAATAGACTTATCCAAGTTTATTCTAGCAAGTATCCTTAACCATGTAGACCTTAATTGGTTTATTTGGCTAAGCATCCACGAGTCTCATTACTTGAGATTTTAAATTGTGGAGAACGAGATATGATAGAGTCAATTATAAGTCGGTATTCTTGCACAAGCACACTTGGTGTGATTATAAGCCTATTCTCCCATCGCTTGCTAATAATTTATCTGCAATAAGTAAGGTCGTACGATTTTATTGAATAACTTAGCTTCTAGCCCAAGATCGTTTAAAAGTTGCTCGGTAATGATAAGAGTTCATAGCCAAGGCATAACTAATGAAGCGGGGCGCGAAGATTGGCTAGTCCGAAAAGGCCCTAACAAGGCATAAGGATTCCATTTTATTGCTAAAGATCCAAGGTGATGTGAAAAGCATTATTCCCAAAATCAATATGAAGGATCACGACGCACGACGAAAAGCAATCAACTCCCATAAAGATCATGGAGAAGTCTATCCGAAAAGACCCTAACAAGGTATGAGGATAAATAGATCCAAGTCCGAAAAGTAGGCGGGTCGTTGTATCTCAAAATCCCAATTAACGATTGAAGAAATAATGATGAAGTCGTGGTCAACAAAGTTGGAGTATCCCTCTAAAGTCTCCAAGTGAAGAAACTCTATTACCGAAGAGAAGACCATTATCTCAAGAACGTCTCTCAAGATATGAAGTATGAAGTACATGCCAATATCGGCCCGAGAAAGGTCTCAAATCGTGAAGCGAGTTATGCCAAGATATGAACTTTTTGAGGTCCCGAGAAGCAGTTTTAAGAGATTTTTTCCTTTAGCTAAATATTAATCAAATCGTCCTACTTTGCTTTCAGCCTAAATAAACTATCGAAATAAGTCCAAAAATGCATCTTCATGATCATTCTAAGACAAAAATAAAATATAAGAGATACACCTAGGAATAAGGGAGTTTAAGCATATAATTAAGCCATGTGTGTAAGTGTTTGTTTTGCTAACTTATAATAACAATGATCTCGTTTTTAAGCTTGGTTTGGGGAACGTGAAACTTGAGGGTGATAAATCTTCGCAGCACCAAAGCCCTAATGTAAGTCTTAGATCTCTTTGCGAGTTATTTCCATATAGCTATTTTCAAGTGAAAATGGTTTTCTATCCCGTTTGTTTCATTCAAGCTTTTATATATCTCTTTAGTAGTAGTGGTTATTGTTAATAAGGCCAAGGTTGATTGATTATGAGAAAAGTGTAAATTTGCTTTGTCACTAAGCATTGCATGAGGGCATGGCAATGGTTAAGTGTAGGGGATTTGATAGGTGTGAAAACGCCCATCCTTTTACCACTTATTTCTTGCTAAAACAAGACCAAAACGCGTATTTAATGTCATTTGTTTGGAATTATTCGTGGTTTGTGTGTTTGTTGTGTTTTCAGAGCCAACCGGATAAGTATTGAAGAAAACATGGGATTGCACGGGTTTTATCAAAGAAAACGACTCAAGACGAAGTCTATTGTCCAAGAGATGCAAAAGATTTGAAGTCAATGGGCCTATTTGAAGATTTATCGAAGAAAAGGACCAAAGATGGAAGATTTACATATGTCGAAGAACTCAAGTCTATTAAACGAAGAAATTAAAAGACGAGTTGAATTTATTCATCGACAAATCCCGAATCAGAATCAAAAACGTCAACTTTACTGAAAAGACGAGAAGACGAAAAGAAAGAAGAAAGCCCACTCACCAACCAATCACATGTCCTATAAATAGGAGCTCCCTTCACAAACATTAGACAGCGTTTATTTTTTCCATTTTTCTTTCTTTTTGGTTCGTAGCAACCAACACCATTAGGGTGTTTGGTGATTTTTATTTTCTTTTGATTTCTCCAAGTTCTTGTAAGTTTAATCTTTACTTTTGATTGTTTAAACCTTAATCATTTAATATCATCTTTCCTTTAATCTTGTTCATCTTTTTCTTTTTGATTCAAAATCTTAAGTTTTTACTTTGTTGAGTTTGATCTTCAAAAGTAAGTGGGTTTTATGTTTTTGTTGATTTGATTCGATGTTTATCATTAGTAGATGATTCGTGGTTAAATTGGTTTAAGTTTTGTCTAAAAACTTGGTGGATTTTGGTTAAATTCTTGTTCAAGTTATTTCCCTGTTCTTCGTCTTCAAAAACTACCCAGATTCCGAATCAACAACAAATATTCCGAACGAAGTGTTTTCCTTAAATATTCCGGATGAGCAAGAGTATTCCGAACCAAGGTTTTCATTCAGTTATTCCGAGTCAGCAGAACATTCCGAACCAATAGCTTTGTTAAATTTATTCCGAACCAGCTTTTCTTTCTATATTCTGAATGAAGCATTTTTCATTAAATTATTCCGGATGAGCATAATATTCCGAATCAGTTGATTTTCCTTTTTACCGAATCAAATCTTTATTCCGAACGAATAGATTATTCTGGATCAGCACTTATTCCGAACCAGCTTTTCTTTTTATATTCCGAATGAAGCATTTTCGTTGATTATTCCGGATCAACATTTTATTCTGGATCAACATTATTCCGGATGAGTTCATTTATTCCGAGTGAAGCCTTTTCCGAATAAAGCAAATATTTCGAATGAGTTACTATTCCGCATGATCCAGATATTCCGAATAAAGGTAATTCCGAATCAAGGTTTTCTCAAAATTATTCCGAACCAGTTTTATTCCGCATGAAGCAAGATATTCCGAATGAGCAGTTTGTGTTAATTATTCCGGATGAAGAGTTATATTCCGAATGAAGGTTTCTTACTAATTTATTCCGGGTCAAGCATTTTATTCCGAATCAGTAGTTTTGCAAGTAAGGGTATTTAACCGTTTTACTGTTTTACTGTTTAATTTTTAGTCAATTTAAGCTTTATTTTATTAACTGATTTTAGTTTAATTTTATTTTTATTTCTTTGCGCATTTAAATCTTTTTAGTAGAATAGAAAACCATTCCCCTTTTTAGTAACCAAGAACAACTATTCCACTTTGAGCCGTGATCAATTCGAGAAGATACCGAGAAACGAACTTTCAACGCTAGTAAAATCTCTTGTATCAGTATCATCAACTGCGAGTTAGAGAGGAGGATATTCCTATAACTGCTTTTCGTACGCGATATGGACATTTTGAATTCCAAGTGATGCCTTTTGGATTAACTAATACGCCTGCAGTGTTCATGGTTCTTATGAATCGAGTGTGCAAGCCGTATTTGGATAAGTTTGTCATTGTATTCATTGATGATATTCTTATTTACTCCATGATCAAAGAAGAACATGAGAAGCACTTGAGGACGATATTGGAGCTATTGAAGAAAGAGAAGCTGTACGTAAAATTCTCCAAGTGGGAATTTTGATTGGAATCTGTACAATTTCTTGGGCATGTGATTGACAACAAAGGAGTTCGTGTAGATCCTACCAAGGTGAAGGCAATTAAAGAATGGTCGGCACCGACAACCCCACTGAAGTTCGACTATTTCTTTGTTTAGCTGGTTATTATCGGAGATTCAGTGAACGGTTTTCGTTGATTGCAAAGCCGTTGACCAAGCTTACTGAGAAGAATCAGGTGTTTGAATGGGGAAATGATGAAGAAATCTCTTTTAAAACACTTAAGGACAAACTGTGTTCTGCACCGATTTTGTCATTGCCGGAAGGAATCGAAGACTTCATGGTTTATTGTGACGCGTCTCATAAGGGTTATGGAGCTGTTTTGATGCAACGTGAGAAGGTGATCGCTTACGCGTCGAGGCAATTGAGGAAGCATGAGGAAAACTACACTACGCACGATTTGGAACTGGGAGCTGTAGTTTTTGCGCTGAAATTATGGAGACACTACTTGTATGGGACTAAGTGTGTTGTATTCACTGACCACAAGAGTTTGCAGCACATATTAGACCAGAAGGAGTTGAATATGAGAAAAAGACGATGGGTGGAGCTACTGAGTGACTATGACTGCGAGATTCGTTACCATCCTGGCAAGGCGAACGTTGTAGCGGATGCACTTAGTAGGAAGGATAGAGAGAAACCTTTGAGAGTCAGAGCATTAGTGATGACTGAGGGTGTGGATTTGACCGGGACGATATTGAAAGCACAAGAGAAGGGATTGATGAAAGAAAATATCGGCGCCGAGAATCTGGGAAGACTGAAGAAACCTCTTTTCGTGGTAAAGTCAGATGGGCTGAGATATTTTGAAAATCGGATTTGGTTACCGCTATGTCCACCTGAGGAAGGAACGCCTGGAGTGCGAGATTTGGTCATGAATGAGTCTCATAAGTAGAAGTACTCGATACATCCTGGAGCGGATAAGATGTATCACGATATGAAGAAAGTATACTAGTGGCCGAATATGAAGGCGGAAATTGCTCGTTACGTTAATAAGTGTTTGACTTGCGCGAAAGTTAAAGCTGAACATAAGAGACCATCTGGGTTGTTGGTACAACCTGAGATTCCATAATGGAAATGGGAAAAGATCGCTATGGACTTCGTGACGGTTTTACCTAGGACTCCTAGTGGGTGTGATATGATTTGGATGATTGTGGATAGATTGACGAAATCTGCTCACTTTTTACCTATGAAGAAGACGGATAGCATGGAGAAACTTGCCAGTGTGTACGTTGATGTAGTGATTTTACTACTCTTTAGGAAAAGAGAGCAAAAAGGGTAAGCACGACGATTTAGGAAAACCGTGTGTAAATGACCCTAAAATGAGTTCGTTCTCAAGGAGGCTAGTGTGTTATGTGTGTCATGACTTGGATTAATTTGTGATTATACTTTTGAGAAAGAAAAATAGAAATGAGATTAGAAGAGAATGTCGGTTACGATGACGGTTTACAATAAGACGAAAAGGTCAATCACGTAAAACCGTAAAAAGCACCAAATTAAAAATTTTAACCTAAAAATTAATTAAAAGTTAAAACTAAGTCTAAAATAATATAAATAAGAATAAAAATTCAACAAAAATATTTTAAAACCTTTTATTAATTAAATATTCAATTTTAAATGCTAATTAAAGCCCTAAAATTAAATATAATTAACAAATTGTCCAAAATATTATTTTATTGAACAAATAACTCACTTGTATTATTTAAAGATTAAAAAGTATTTTTACTAAATTTTAAAAGCTATTTTTCTATTTTTAAAACACTAAAAACTATTTTTAATCTAAAATAATCATAAAAAATAATGAAATAATGCCAAAAATAATTTGACAATTTTAAAAATCCTAATTTATGCTAAAGAACAGTAGAAAAATGAAAAAGTTTGAAAAATGTAAAATTTTGTACTAAAAGACAAAACTGATTAATAATTAAACCCTAATTAAACTAATTTAATTCTAAAAATTAATTAAAACAATGAACAGTAAAATATTTTTAAACTAAAAATCTTAAAATAATTTTCTAAATATAAGAAAAATTTTAAAACTAAAAAATGTAACTTTTTACCACTAAAAGACAAAAACAAAAATTAAAAAGTAATTAAAAATAGCTATTTAATGTAAAAAATACTAAGTGAACAGTAAATGAAAAATAAATTAAACTAAAAAATCAAAAATAAAATAAGAAAAATAACAAAACTAATTTCAATGTCTAATTCCTATTTTGAGGCACTAAAGACAAAAAGGTGAGAAATCTGATAGTGACACCTCAAGGACTTTTGTCCAGTAGCACAGCAGTGGTAACTTTAATACTAGCAGTGGGAATTTTGTTCCCACTGATAGTGCAAATATTTGGTCTGGGCACAAATGTGCTTGTAAATTGCTGATTACTTGGTATTTCTTGGAGGCAATGGCACCCCTACACTCAGTGGAGTGTAGGGAGTCTATATATACTAGAAAATGCACAAGTCAAATACAGAATCATACAAAAAAGCACATAATCAGTTACTGATGTAAACCTAAGGTCTGGTGGACTGAGTTGCTGAACTAGAGTGCAATAGGGTGAGATTTAAGTCACAAGATCTTGCTCAATACAACAACAAATCACAATCATCTATCTCCCAACCCTAGAGTGCTCCTAACACTAACAGTCTACAAATTTTCAGAATTAAAAGCACAAAATCCAAGTGGTTTTAGCCTACTGATGAAGATTGGCAGATTATAAGCAAATTTCTACCATTCAAATGCCTATTTTATACCACCAAGCTTGAAACTAATTATGAAACTAAACTTGTACAAATAAAACAGATATGTTTAGGCTTATGAGTCTAGGTCATGTTGTCTTCCACAACCTTAACCCACTCAATCCAAACACCCCTTAAAAATCAGATTAACAAAAATTAATGAAGATTTCAAACAAAAAACACTTAAATCAGATTATCCTCTATTTATCATGCATCAAAACTACTAAATTAACATGAACAAAGCACAAATACAGGCATTCAAACAACTTTCATAAATTCACATAATCTAGAAAAAAGAAAGAAAATAGGGTTCAAGCCAATAATACCCTGGCTGATGCCTTCTATTTGGAGTCTTTTTGAGCTTTTGTGAGCTTATAAGAAGTATGTAGAGAACCCTGCTGTGGTTCAACAACTGAACCAGGGTGACAAATATCTTCAACAAAAATAGACAAGATGGTAACGCAATGTTAATGGTACCTGCACATACACAACAAACCACAAGAGAAAACAAGCTGATAAGTAGTTCAATAAGCTCAATGTCAAATGAGCTTATTGAATGCTTATAGCAGTAAGCTGTCAGAAAGATAAATAATATTTTAAGGAAATCTTGTGAAAACAACTTTTTGAAATCAACTACTTTGAAACCAACCAACTTACAAGCTTTTAAAATAACAAGAACTTCAGTATGCTTATGTTTGGCTTGTCAAACCTAACATAAGCAACTTCAAGCTTTTGGATCTCAAAAAGATTTTGACCAAAGTAATATTTGAACAAAACGTTTTGATAGAATAAGAACTAATGCACAAAAGTAAATAATTTTAAACTACAAACAGGTATTTAAAAAGGAACTCAGCAGTTATACAAAAGCTTTAGAAATTTCATTAATAAGAAAACCTTTTACAAAGCTGGAACCACATAATATGGGTACAGGCACCCATATTTATACAAAGGAATAGACTATTCTAGAAATCATGTAAAATTACAAACCCTACATCTAAAAATCCAAAAATGACCTCTAATTCGAATCTTGTTGACTTTTCTTGGTCAAAAACTCTATCATGTGATCTCTAAGGTGTTTGCCAGGCTGTTAGACTTGATCTTGATCGTTTGTTTGCACATGGGGACCAAGGAAATTCATCTAGCCGCACATCTTGTCTGCTCCTAGGAAATGAGGGAAAGTGATGGGTGCAGGGGTGGTTCGTGTGGGGACCTTGGGTGAGCTGGAGTGTAGTTTGTGAGTGGGGTTTAAGTGAGATTTGGGTGAATTACCAATCTGGAAACAATCAAGGATTTACCCTTTGATTTAGATGGGATTAGGGTTTTAGGGTTTATAGGGGAAGGGGTGGTAAATAGTGTGAGTTGATCAGGATTAAGGGTTAAACGATTTTTAAAAACATGTTTACCTCTTTTTTTTCACTCATTAAATAATCAGTTAAGAAAACAATAGTGGGGTGTGACATGGCGTGGAGGGTGCATTGTGATTGGTTGGTTTGTGTGATGTGGCAAGATGATTGGCTGAATGAAGTTTCCATGTCTGCCTAAAACAGTCCTCATACTTCCAAACTCCATTCAACTTGTATTAAACAGCCATAGAACTCTATTTCCTTTGTAAATTACTTTGATGTATTTGCAAAATCAGTCCCCCTCTTTTGTATATTTTTGGACAAGGACTAATCTTGCATGTCTTCCATTTACCAAGGACCAATGATGACATGTCTTCAATTATAAAGGATAACTCTTGTACAAATGAGTAGTGAAGGGTCATTTGTGACAAGTCTTCAAAGATGAGGGACCAGAGTTGCCAATTCTTCAAACTTCAAGGGCATTTTTGTAAATGCATGATTCGGGTCCGGTTCTTTGTGCGGCTTCGTTTCCCGTGTTCGTTTTTGTATGATTCTTGTGATCTTTTGTCATTTTCTCAATATCCGTACCTAAAATACACAAGCAACAAACACAAGCATATATATATATATGGGTATTTTGATGATATTTAATACATTTTAAGCCCGTTTTGGACGATGAGACTATGTATAAAAGTAGTCTCATCACTCCCCCATACTAAACCATTGCCGTGCCCTCACGCAATGCTAGAATAAAGTATCGTAGCATCTCTAAAATTCATTTTTATTCACTTTATTAAACGATAAACTAGCTACACTACTACTATTGCTACTACTTGTGTTTTAGACATAATGTATGATTTTCATCACAAAATGGGACGTTTAGGTTCATAGAATAAGAACACGTGAATGATTCGTTAGAAATAATTTCATCGTCCTCGATTTTCACCCTAATTCCATGCCAAGCGTGCAACGAGATCATTTTCATTATAAGTTAGTAATGCTAACACTACTCATATGCCCTAATCACGTACTTATCCTCCCATTATTCCTAAGTTGTATCTCTTATATTTTATATTGTCTTGAATGTTTCACGAGGATACATTGTTTGACTTATGCGATAATAGAGATTTAGGTCTAAAAATAGAGTCCTAACGGTGTAACCAAGACCATCAAATCAATAACCCCTCCTAATAGACAACGATGTCAAAAAATTAAGTTGACAAGAAGAATCGATAAACACGGTTTTATAACGGTTTTGAACATGAGACTTATTACCAAGACTTTTATACGCCCCCTAACAGAAGGGCCTTATTATCTTTGGTTTACCTCCATCTTTTATTCAACTTCCCCATGAAGCTTTTATTATGACTTCGGTCTTGCCTTGCCTTTTATTATCCGCCTCATCGGTGGTTTTATTAGCCAAAGACGTATATCCTCACGCTAAGGCGAATTTTGGATCTTTAAAGCTTCGAAGATTAACGCTTGATTCACTTTCAATTTTGCATAGATTTTTCGGCCTTGTGGGGCTTCAAATTGTTTGCTAGATTTAGGTGAGCACTTGAAATCTTATTATTGGGTGAAGCTTTTGATTATTCGGGTTCCAATACTTCAAAACCGTGACGCTGGCGATACCTTAATGTCTTCCCAATTTAATTACACGGAAGCTACTAGAAAAGACTAGAAACCCAACAATCCCAACTAAACCGCTAAGTCAATATTTATTAAGCAAAAAATATTTACATGCGAAGGGAGAATAAGCAAACAACGAGAACACATGAGTTTTTGAAAAAATACGAGTACTCTACGTTTAGCATAGTAACTTATAATTAACTCTATCATTTCTCGTCCTCATTTAAGAGACTTAGCCTAATGTGTAGTTAAGGAACCAAAGCTAAGTGCTCAACACGCACGGTCGAGTCAAAAATTACTCTTATTCACGCCATCGGAAAACCTACATTCGTGTCTTCAAACACTTATAAAACATGAGAAAAATTTAAAATTTTGGCCATTTTTAGCCTTATTTTGCAACAAAAATGATAAACAAAAAGATAAACTTTGGAAAGCGTGAAGGTTTGGCAAGGCAAGTATCTATTCACCCCCCCCCATACTAAAGTTAAACATTGTCCTTAATGTTTCGAGTCTAGGGGTGCAAACACCCCCATACTAGAGACGTAGTCGAATGCCTAATCTAGCATGGAAAGGGTGTAACCAATAAATTAATAGCCGTTTATGAAGTGTGCTATAAACCTAAGGTTAGAACATCAAAAGGATATATCATGGATATTGAGAAAGTCTTCAAAGCAAATGATTGAGTGCTCCCATAAAACGAACACGAGAGGCTCCAATCGAGAAGATCATGATCATCTAAAAACCACAATTCACAAACAACCACGGAACAAAGGTTGGAAGGGCACAAATCCCTACACGTAAGCTAAATTAGAAAGCGATAATATGTACATGGGATAAGCATGGGACTCCCCCACGAGGCACCTCGTTTTTGATTACCGAGTCATGAGCTCGACTCGATCCCCTCAATACTAATTATCATTGGGGAAGTTGACTTGGTCGAGGTAGTTCAAGGATGGAACTTCCCCGCCAAAGTAGTGCTTCAACCTATGTCCATTCACCTTGAAATTAGGACCATCATCTTGAGCTAGCTCGATGGTCCCATACGGAAACACTTGAGTCACGGTGAATGGACCGGACCAACGGGATTTCAACTTACCGGAAAAGATTTTCAAGCGAGAATTAAAAAGCAAAACTTGATCCCCAATGTCAAAAACCCGGTTTTTAATTTTAGAATCATGCAACTTTTTAGTTTTTTCTTTATAAATCAATGAATTTTCATAAGCAATGTCCCTCAATTCATCTAATTCATTTAATTGCATTTTCCGGTGTTTTCTCGCGGTCTCCATATCATCATTACAATGCTTTAGGGCCCAATAAGCCTTGTGTTCTAATTCGATAGGCAAATGACAATTCTTTCCATACACAAGCTTATAGGGAGTGCACCCAATGGGCGTCTTATGAGCGCTCCTAAAGGCCCATAAAGCATCGTCCAACTTATCCGACCAAGATTGTCGGTTTTCCCCAATGGATCTCTCTAAGATCCTCTTCAACGCTCGGTTTGAAACCTCGACTTGCCCACTCGTTTGTGGGTGATAAGCCGTAGAAAGCCGATGTGTAACCCCATATTTCCTTAGGACCCTTTCGAATTGGTCGTTACAAAAATTGGTTCCACGATCGCTTATGATCGCACGAGGGGTTCCAAACTGAGAAAACAAGCTTTTCAAGAACTTGACTACCACACGAGCATCATTGGTGGGCAAAGCCTTAGCTTCCACCCACTTAGATAGGTAGTCAACCGCAACGAGAATGTACTTATTACCACGAGATGATGGGAACGGCCCCATAAAGTCTATACCCCAAACGTCAAAGATCTCACACACTTGGATGATGTTTTGTGGCATTTCATCTTTTTGTGAGGCTTTTCCTTGTCGTTGGCATGCATCACACGACTTCACAAGATCTTGTGCATCTCGGTAAAAAGTAGGCCAAAAGAAGCCGACATCAAACACCTTCTTAGCCGTGAGATTAGCACCGTGGTGACCACCCGTGGGTCCCTCATGGAAAGCTCTAAGGATGTTAGAAGCTTCGGTGCCAAATACACAACGTCGGATGATTTTATCCGCACAAGTTCGAAACATGTAAGGGTCGTTCCAAAAGTAGAACTTGACGTCACGAAAGAATTTTCGTTTTTCTTGAGTCGTCATACCCTTGATGATGAAGTTACCCGCATGGTAATTTGCAAAATCCGCAAACCATGGGGTGGAAGAATCAAGCTTAGAATTCACTACACCAAGTGTCTCGAGCGGAAATGTTTCGGTGATTTCCTTAGGCTCGTAAACACTTTGGTGAGGATCTTCTAAACGAGAAAGTTGATCGGCCGCTAGATTCTCGGCTCCTTTTTTGTCAACGATTTTGTGATCAAATTCTTGAAGGAGGAGAATCCAACAAAGTAATCTAGGCTTAGCATCTTGCTTTGCCATGAGATACTTAATAGCCGAATGATCCGTATACACTATGCATTTCGTCAAGACGAGATAAGGTCGAAATTTCTCAAATGCATACACCACGGCAAGGAATTCCTTTTCCGTTGTAGTGTATTTTAGTTGAGCCTCGGTCATCGTCTTGCTAGCATAGTGAATAGGCAAGAAGTGCTTATCATGACGTTGCCCCAATACGGCCCCAATAGCGTAATCACTAGCATCACACATGAGCTCAAAGGGGAGGTTCCAATTGGGAGCAACAAGAATGGGAGCTTCGGTAAGTTTCCTCTTAAGGATTTCAAAGGCTCGTACACAATCTTCATCAAAGACGAAACGTGCCTCTTTTTCAAGAAGATGTGTAATGGGTCGAGAAATCTTTGAAAAATCCTTGATGAATCGTCGATAAAAGCCCGCGTGGCCTAGAAAACTCCTAACTCCCTTAACGGTTTTGGGATGAGGTAATTTGGCGATGACGTCTACCTTAGCTTGATCTACCTCAATCCCCGCTTTCGAGACCTTGTGCCCTAAGACGATTCCACTCTTAACCATAAAATGACACTTTTCCCAATTGAGCACAAGGTTGGTTTCTTCACAACGTTTCAACATTCTCTCAAGGTTCGACAAACACGAAGTGAACGAATTACCAAACACGGAAAAGTCATCCATGAAGACTTCCATCGTCTTCTCGATCATGTCATGAAAAATAGCCATCATGCACCTTTGAAAGGTTCTCGGTGCATTGCAAAGTCCGAATGGCATTCTACGATAGGCAACGTTCCATATGGACACGTAAACGTAGTTTTTTCTTGATCACGAGGATCGATGGGAATTTGGAAGTAACCGGAAAAACCATCTAAAAAGCAATAGAAATCGTTTCCCGCAAGACGCTCCAACATTTGGTCCATGAAGGGCAAGGGAAAATGGTCTTTTCGAGTGGCTTCATTCAACTTACGATAGTCAATGCACACTCTCCATCCGGTCACGAGGCTAGTGGGAATTAACTCATTGGCATCGTTTGGCACAACGGTCATTCCTCCCTTTTTAGGGACACAATGAATAGGACTCACCCAAGGGCTATCGGAAATAGGGTAAATCATTCCCGCGTCAAGGAGTTTAAGGACTTCCTTTTTGATGACGTCGTAAATTTTGGGGTTCACCCTCCTTTGACATTGGATTGCGGGCTTGTAATCCTCCTCCATTAAGATTTTGTGGGTACAAAACTTGGGATCGATTCCCTTAATGTCGGATAACTTCCACGCAATTGCCCCTTTGTGATCCTTTAGAACATCGACAAGTGCGGTTTTTTCATCATTCGAAAGTTCCTTCGCAATAATAACCGGCAACTTGTCGTCCTCCTCCAAATAGACATATTCGAGGTGAGGAGGTAAATCTTTCAACTCGAGGATAGGTGGTTCCTCAAGTGAAGATTTGGGCTCGATACTCATAACCTCCTCGGGTGGAGGAAATGGGAAATCGTTAAGAAAATCCTTGAAAATCGAGAAGTCCTCATCGTTGTCGAGGTCTTCGTTACAAGTACGTGGAACATCGAATTCTTCCAACGTAAAACCACCACCTTCAAATGGAGTGAAGGTTGGTGTCGAATTATCAAGGATTGGATCCAACATAGTGGGGTTGCCACTATTTCCAACATCACCAAACCCTAGAACTTCTTGTGAAAATTCCTCGCAAACAACGTCGATCATATCAACGAGGTTTATGGTAGCAACGGAATAAACATGAGAAAGTTGAGAATTTTGAGTTGCGTTTATAACAAGTTCCTCGTCGTTGAAACGTAAGGTGATCTTTCTAGCATGCACATCAATTAAAGCCATAGACGTATCTAAAAACGAACGACCTAAAATGAGAGGAACTTGAGGATCCGTGGGAATATCGACAACGATAAAGTCTACGGGATAGTAGAACTTTCCCACTTTCACAAAAACGTCTTCCGCCAATCCACATGCGCGAATCGTGGAATGGTCGGCCAACTCGATAGACATTAGTGAAGGAGTAAGATTTGGAAGATTGAGCGACTCGAAGATTGAAAGTGGCATCAAGTTAATGCTAGCACCAAGATCAGCCAAGGCATAGCATTCTTCCATATCTTGGATTGCACAAGGGATCAAAAATTTACCGGGATCACCGACTTTTTGAGGTATGCGATTAAGATAAACCGACGAACAACTAGACAATTGATGCAATTTCTCCTTGTTGTTCAACATACTCTTAAAGTTAGCGGCAAATCGAGGCATCATGACCAAAGCATTGGCGAAACTCACATTAAGGTGCAAATCACGAAACATTTTCATAAAAAGCTCAAATTGATAATTATCGCGCTCTTGTCGTTTCTCCTTCCTAAGTCTCGATAGGTAAGGTAAGGGTGGTGTGGGTTGGGGCATAGGCATAGCCTTTGGAATCTCGGGTTCCAATGTTGGTAAAGGGTCAACCGTAGGTGTGGCATGAGCGGTACTTTGTGGGCTTGAGATATGGTCCTTTTCGACCACCACCTCGGGTTCTTCCTCAATTTCCTCCACCGTTGGAGTAATTGGTTGAGGAGTCGGTTCTTTAAGTGTCTTACCACTTCGTGTGGTAATCACTTTCATCTCTCCCTTCGGGTTTGATATGGTGTTACTAGGTAAACTACCCGAAGTAGAGGCTTTGTTCCCCATGACCGCTTCTAAAATAACATTAAGCTTAACATCTTGACTAGCGGCTTTTTGGTCAATTCTTTGTTCAAGCCTAGCATGACTTTGCTCAATTTTATTGTTTTGACCTCTAATTTGATTAGCAAAATCATTTTTCAACTCATTTCTCATGTTAACATTTTCCTTAATAAAATTAGCTAACTCCTTTGTGTTTTAGCCGTTTCACTAGCTTGACGAGCCAATTGCTCTTGAATGTTTTCCAAAATCTTATCATTTGCCGTGGCGTAATTCAAAAAGTCCATTGGAAGTTCTTTAGTGTAAACATTTTGAAGACCTTGACTTGTGTTTTGAAAATTACGGTTTTGGTTTTGATTTTGTAATTGGCTACTACTTCCTTGATTCCCATAGTTGTTATTACCCTTGTAATTGTTTCTTTGATTGTTTTGGTAACCAACTTGATTGTTTCGATAATTGTTAGCATTTTGATTTGGTGGAAAACCCGGTGGAGTCAATTGATTAGTGCGGGTAACTTGACCGTTTTGGTTATAAGTTCCCGCGGCCGCGTAGGCACTCGAAGTGTTACCACCGTTGGTAATGCACTCGGAGTAATCGTGAGCTCCACCACAATACATACAAGAAACCTCAATCGCTTTAGCCGTAGCGGGAGTGGGTTGTTCACCAACTTTAAACTCAATTAACAATCCTTTAAGCTTATAAAAAATCTTGTTCTCCAAGTTAGCCTCGATTTGGCAAGCATCAACGGTATGTGACAATGAAGGCGAAGGTGAAGACGAAGTCTTACGAACACTCGACGTGCTACGAGGACTATAAACCTTAGACCTATTCTCAATGATTAACAATGCTTCCTCGACCGTCTTACACAAAAAATTACCACCCGCGGCGGCATTAAGATAATCACGCTCATGATCGTTCAAGCCATTGTAAAACGTGTCAATTTGATGCAAGTCGGAAAAACCATGATGAGGACATTCGTGCAACATTTCCTTAAATCTATTCCAAGCCGTCGAAAAACTTTCATTATACTCTTGTGAAAACTTTGAAATCTCGTTTTTCAAATGCGTAGTCTTAGAGGGCGGAAAAAATTGGTTCACGAATTTTGAAACGAGATCCTTCCACGTCAATATAGAATTGGGTGGCTCTTTCTCTAACCAAATTTTTGCGGGCCCCGCTAAGGAATACGGAAAAAGCATCATCTTAATCGAGTCGTTAGAGACGTCCTTAAACTTGCAAGTGGCGGTAAGACGATTAAATTGGCGAATGTGGTTATGAGGGTTGTCCTTTTCGTCACCACGAAACTTGTTGTTTTGAATCATGGACAACAACCCGTCTTAACCTCAAAATTCTCCGCAAGGATAGCGGGAATCATAATCGCTTCTCCATAACCCTCGGTGGGTGCTTGAAGCAAAACTCCATCATAGTTCGATTAGCCATGGGTGCTTCTTTCTCTACGATGGGTTCGACAATGGGAGATTCTTCACTAGAAGATGTTTGGTTTCCTTCCTTTTGACGACGTTTACGTGCACGTCTTGCTTTGGAGCGAGTTTGCATAAACGTCACGTACAACGAGAGGGTGAGCAAAGAAGATTCTTTTTGGTGTTTTTACTTTTTCAATTTTTTTTGTGGTTTTTGATTGTTTTTACTTTTTTGGATTTTGTGGAATGTATTAAGTAGACACAAATCTACAAATCTCCTCCTTAATCAAATCTCTTTATTAAAGAAGCCTCAAGGTATGAAAACGATCACGTGAAGTGAACGCCTTCGATGAATTTAGAACGTTGGTGGAACACCAAAACGTTCAAGAGGGTTTAATCAATGGAAACCAAGAAAATATATATGATACTTAGTAATACTTTGGACAGCAAAACCCTCGATTAGCTCTCAAAATCAAATACTCACAAGCAAGCGGGGAAACGAGGCGACGCGAAGCACTTAAGAGCGTTTTTCCTTAGGATATATTTTATAATATCCGTCTTATACCCACCTTATAGTTTTTATTCTCAAAATTAAGCTTCACGAAAGTATTTATCTGTTTTTGCCTTTTTCTTTGGTTTGATATTCGAATACAATGATTGGGTAATGACCTCCCAAGTCAAGGTTGTGATTTCTCACGTATTTGGAGTACTTTTGAATTTATTGTTCTACGTATACAATATAGTAATAGTATTAAAAAAAACGATAACCGATAATACGTATTAGTAGAGTGCTACTAATACAATTAGCTATTATGGCTATATATAAAAACAATAATTTCCAAATCAAAACACAACACGCCTCCCCGGCAGCGGCGCCAAAATGATGTAGTGATTTTACTACTCTTTAGGAAAAGAGAGCAAAAAGGGTAAGCACGACGATTTAGGAAAACCGTGTTGGAAACTCACTTTATGTGACGACATTTAAGAATTCCCATTAGTTATCATAGTCACACACGTTTAGACTAGACTAGGTTCGTTGTATAGTTTATGTTGTGTGTGTGGCTATATATACCCCTCCTTAGCTTCCAAGGAGGGGTGTTGCTTGTCATTTTATCATTTTGAATACATTTTATCTTTCACATATTCAACCTCTCTTCTCTCTCTCTCTAAACCAACAATGGCTACCACCACCATATTCCACCATGTTAGACCACCGGATCATATTTAGCAAATCTACATTTGGCATCAGAGCCTCGGTTCCATCCTTGGATCGTGTTCGTATATTCGATTTGGTGGTCTAATTTTTCTTTGAGTCTCGTTCTATAATATTTTTGGTCCATTTTGTCAAGAATTTTTTGTCACGTCTTATCTTTGTCCAATCTGTCCAAACTGTCACAATGTTTTGTGGTATCCATTTATTAATCTGTTCTCATTCTCGGTTTCTTCAAATCTTTATCCATTTTTTACACGGTTTTTGCTCCTTTCAACTATAAGATCTAATTTATGGGGAAAAGGACAAAATACTAAACAAAGTTTGCAGATCCACCATTTTTGGTTCTTCAAAACCCTTTTCCGATTGGGTTTCCGACAGCTTTTCCGATTAGACTATTTATTTGGTCATTCCGATCGGTCATTCCGATCGGTCATTCAGATTGAACATTCAGATTGGGATTCAGATGGGGATTCAGATTATGCTTATTCTGATGAGGTGTTTGTTTGATTCCGATGAGACCATATTCACAATCATTCCGATGATGACTTAAAAGACATTCCGATGGAAGCTTAAACATTCCGATGGGACATTTTTTTGACTTTCCGATGGCCATGTTTTTTAAAACTTGTGAACCAAATTTTGACCAAAACCAACAACCAACACAACCTAGTCAACTCGGTAATTACCGAGTTGACTCAGTTAACTCACTGAGTTGACTCCGGTGACTAATGCACTGAACCAATTTAACTGCCAACCTTTTATCTCCTCAAACACCGAATCTAATACCTATCCCATCGACACCTAATCCCATCCACAAACACATCTTCAATCTAACTAAAACAGAAAATTATATTGGATCTCAGGTTTAATTCGTTTTGGACATGCATGCCAAGATCTATATAGATCTCACGAATTTCAATCATCATAGATCTATATATATGGAAGAAACCATCATTTAATTTTCGAACATAAAGGAATCTGTATAACAACTATGTTATCCGTCTTCTTTTATTCGATTGACTCTGAAACATGCAATCATTCTATACCTACCTTTGGCAAGATCTTCAAGCAAATTGACAACATGGGAACGTGTTGGTTGATTCGATACTTGTGAACAATAGATTGATATGATATGTAAGATTATCAGTTTATGTGTTATAAGGTAGATATGTTTTTGAGATTCATGTATGCGGTTTTGGTCTGATAATCAGAAATTGAAGATGAGTGAGATTGATGATCTTTCTTCTTTGTGAAAGATTGATGGATTATTCAGATGGGTTCAGATTTTATTTGGCTGTGTTGAATGATGTGGTTGGGGTGAAGGTTGTGGCGTTTTAGATGAGATGGGAGATGAACAGATGGAGTTTGGTGGTTTCAGATGGGAGTGAAAGTGAGAGGCGATGGTTTCTATGTGAGTTTGGTAGGAGTGAGAGAGTGTGAGGGCGGATTGTTCTATATGAAGGTTATGTCAACTGTGTGAGATTTTTTTAGGATTAGGGTGTGTTATAACCTCACAATGTTGGACCGGGTTCTAAACCCTTGGGCCAGCGAATTGGACCGGGTGTATCCTTTTTGCAATGGGCCATGACAATTGAACGCATGAGGGCCTTGGACTCAAATTTTTTTTGAGTTGGGCCGTATGTATTAAAACACAATATACACAAATTTTCATTTCAAAATTAGTTATTTTGAATAAAATTTTGTGGATATTGTCGGGATTTAAATATAACAAATGACGTGACAAAATGACGTGACAATTGTGACGAGAATTTATTTGAGACGAGAACAATGAAAAATTGGGCGATTTTTTAGTGGCTACAGATTTTGTTTGATCGGGTATTAATTACGTGACGTTGAAGACGGATTTTTTTTGAAGGCGTGTACTTATTTTATCTTTCATAGATAACTTGCTCGTGCTTCATATTAGAATGAAGACTTGGTTATCTGGTTTCCGGGTTTGGGGTGGTTGGTTGATGACTCGGATAACTATCACTTAAAGGGGTTACATTGTTGTACTCAGTGTCACGCGCTTAGTCGACGTGGATAATTTCAAGAGGTGTTGTGCTTATAGACTTCTTCAGTGATGCATTGAGTACTTAGAGATTTCTCCACCGTTCTTCATTCAACAATAGTGCAAGCTTAAGTCACAAGATCGAAGGATTCTTATTCAGTTTCACGTTTGATGTATCCGATTCATTCTTTTAGTGGTCACTTCAAATTGCTTTCACGTGGGTTGGTAAAGGTGGCCATGGAGAGTTTATGAGAAGAGATTTTCGATCAACAGCTGATTCTCACAAAATATATAATTCAACTTCTTTATTATTCTCACAAGATTTCAGGTTTATGTGCGTACGATTTGTTGATGGTTCCGAATTCGAAACCATCAAGGGGGAAGAAGAAGACACATTGAACGCACAACGAGTACACGTGATGAACTTCATACCTTCTTTTGATTTGAAGATATTCCGGGAAGACATTTGTCATAGCCGCAGAGAAAATCAGTGATTTAACTCGTGGCGTTATCAATCTCCAAACGGTAAACTACTGATTCGAGGTTTAATTGTTTGATTGTTGAAATTATTCATCATCATTATCCTATATGCATTCCCGGGACTTAATTGACTCTGGTGCATCTCCGGAAGAAGACATGTGCATTTCCGGGACTTAATTGACTCTGGTGTTACGATGTCAACTTCATGAATGGGATAAAGTGTCCACTTCAGTATTTGAGCTTCATAATTGGGATTGATTTACTTTCTTCAACTACGTGGGGGAAGAAATGTCTTGATTCTTTCTGGTATGCATAACTTGAACTCTCAGGGGGAAGAAAAATTCAGAAGAATTATTCAAGCGTGAGAAGAGAAGTTGTTGATCTACTTGGTGTACCCCTTACTTTCAATCCCTCTTAGCAACGTTATCATGTTATATGATGGGATTTGCTTGATAGATTCCGCTGTGCGCTTAATTATTCTAAGCTTTATTGAAAGCTTTGAAGTTGCTTACGAGGATTGTCGATTTAGGGGGAAGCTATTTAAAAAGCTTCTACATCAAGTTTATGTGGCATGAATTAGGGGGAAGCTAATTCAAAAGCTTCTCCTTAACCAGAAGTGTATGGGTTACTTAGCTCGTGCCGTTACAGTATTTCTTCTACAAGTTACTTTAAAGATGAGTCGTTTTGAAGACGAAGGCCTCAGAAGACCTCATCAGCATTGGATGCTTCATGAAAGCTCTTGTTCTTAATCATTTTATACTTGTTAGGAAGAATATTGTAAGGAATTCTACACGTCGTCCCATGGGGGAAGATTGTTGGAGACTCACTTTATGTGACGACATTTAAAAATTCTCATTAGTTATCATAGTCACACACGTTTAGACTAGACTAGGTTCGTTGTATAGTTTATGTTGTGTGTGTGGCTATATATACCACTCCTTAGCTTCCAAGGAGGGGTGTTGCTTGTCATTTTATCATTTTGAATACATTTTATCTTTCACACATTCAACCTCTCTTCTCTCTCTCTAAACCAACAATGGCTACCACCACCATATTCCACCATGTTAGACCACCGGATCATATTTAGCAAATCTACAAACCGTGTGTAAATGACCCTAAAATGAGTTCGTTCTCAAGGAGGCTAGTGTGTTATGTGTGTAATGACTTGGATTAATTTGTGATTATACTTTTGAGAAAGAAAAATAGAAATGAGATTAGAAGAGAATGACGGTTACGATGACGGATTACAATAAGACGAAAAGGTCGATCACGTAAAACCGTAAAAAGCACCAAATTAAAAATTTTAACCTAAAAATTAATTAAAAGTTAAAACTAAGTCTAAAATAATATAAATAAGAATAAAAATTCAACAAAAATATTTTAAAACCTTTTATTAATTAAATATTCAATTTTAAATGCTAATTAAAGCCCTAAAATTAAATATAATTAACAAATTGTCCAAAATATTATTTTATTAAACAAATAACTCATTTATATTATTTAAAGATTAAAAAGTATTTTTCCTAAATTTTAAAAGCTATTTTTCTATTTTTAAAACACTAAAAACTATTTTTAATCTAAAATAATCATAAAAAATAGTGAAATAATGCCAAAAATAATTTGACAATTTTAAAAATCCTAATTTATGCTAAAGAACAGTAGAAAAATGAAAAATTTGAAAAATGTAAAATTTTGCACTAAAAGACAAAACTGATTAATAATTAAACCCTAATTAAACTAATTTAATTCTAAAATTAATTAAAACAGTGAACAGTAAAATATTTTTAAACTAAAAATCTTAAAATACTTTTCTAAATATAAGAAAAATTTTAAAACTAAAAAATGTAACTTTTTACCACTAAAAGACAAAAACAGAAATTAAAAAGTAATTAAAAATAGCTATTTAATGTAAAAAATACTAAATGAACAGTAAATGAAAAATAAATTAAACTGAAAAATCAAAAATAAAATAAGAAAAATAACAAAACTAATTTCAATGTCTAATTCCTATTTTGAGGCACTAAAGACAAAAAGGTGAGAAATCTGATAGTGACACCTCAAGGACTTTTGTCCAGTAGCACAGCAGTGGTAACTTTAATACTAGCAGTGGGAATTTTGTTCCCACTGATAGTGCAAATATTTGGTCTGGGCACAAAGGTGCTTGTAAATTGCTGATTACTTGGTATTTCTTGGAGGCAATGGCACCCCTACACTCAGTGGAGTGTAGGGAGTCTATATAAACTAGAAAATGCACAAGTCAAATACAGAAATCATACAAAAAAACACATAATCAGTTACTGATGTAAACCTAAGGTCTGGTGGACTGAGTTGCTGAACTAGAGTGCAATAGGGTGAGATTTAAGTCACAAGATCTTGCTCAATACAACAACAAATCACAATCATCTATCTCCCAACCCTAGAGTGCTCCTAACACTAACAGTCTACAAATTTTCAGAATTAAAAGCACAAAATCCAAGTGGTTTTAGCCTACTGATGAAGATTGGCAGATTATAAGCAAATTTCTACCATTCAAATGCCTATTTTATACCACCAAGCTTGAAACTAATTATGAAACTAAACTTGTACTAATAAAACAGATATGTTTAGGCTTATGAGTCTAGGTCATGTTGTCATCCACAACCTTAACCCACTCAATCCAAACACCCCTTAAAAATCAGATTAACAAAAATTAATGAAGATTTCAAACAAAAAACACTTAAATCAGATTATCCTCTATTTATCATGCATCAAAACTACTAAATTAACATGAACAAAGCACAAATACAGGCATTCAAACAACTTTCATAAATTCACATAATCTAGAAAAAAGAAAGAAAATAGGGTTCAAGCCAATAATACCCTGGCTGATGCCTTCTATTTGGAGTCTTTTTGAGCTTTTGTGAGCTTATAAGAAGTATGTAGAGAACCCTGCTGTGGTTCAACAACTGAACCAGGGTGACAAATATCTTCAACAAAAATGGACAAGATGGTAAGGCAATGTTAATGGTACCTGCACATACACAACAAACCACAAGAGAAAACAAGCTGATAAGCAGTTCAATAAGCTCAATGTCAAATGAGCTTATTGAATGCTTATAGCAGTAAGCTGTCAGAAAGATAAATAATATTTTAAGGAAATCTTGTGAAAACAACTTTTTGAAATCAACTACTTTGAAACCAACCAACTTACAAGCTTTTAAAATAACAAGAACTTCGGTATACTTATGTTTGGCTTGTCAAACCTAACATAAGCAACTTCAAGCTTTTGGATCTCAAAAAGATTTTGACCAAAGTAATATTTGAACAAAACGTTTTGATAGAATAAGAACTAATGCACAAAAGTAAATAATTTTAAACTACAAACAGGTATTTAAAAAGGAACTCAGCAGTTATACAAAAGCTTTAGAAATTTCATTAATAAGAAAACTTTTTACAAAGCTGGAACCACATAATATGGGTACAGGCACCCATATTTATACAAAGGAATAGACTATTCTAGAAATCATGTAAAATTACAAACCCTACATCTAAAAATCCGAAAATGCCCTCTAATTCGAATCTTGTTGACTTTTCTTGGTCAAAAACTCTATCATGTGATCTCTGAGGTGTTTGCCAGGCTGTTAGACTTGATCTTGATCGTTTGTTTGCACATGGGGACCAAGGAAATTCATCTAGCCGCACATCTTGTCTGCTCCTAGGAAATGAGGGAAAGTGATGGGTGCAGGGGTGGTTCGTGTGGGGACCTTGGGTGAGCTAGAGTGTAGTTTGTGAGTGCGGTTTAAGTGAGGTTTGGGTGAATTACCAATCTGGAAACAATCAAGGATTTACCCTTTGATTTAGATGGGATTAGGGTTTTAGGGTTTATAGGGGAAGGGGTGGTAAATAGTGTGAGTTGATCAGGATTAAGGGTTAAATGATTTTTAAAAACATGTTTACCTCTTTTTTTTCACTCATTAAATAATCAGTTAAGAAAACAATAGTGGGGTGTGACATGGCGTGGAGGGTGCATTGTGATTGGTTGGTTTGTGTGATGTGGCAAGATGATTGGCTGAATGAAGTTTCCATGTCTGCCTAAAACAGTCCTCATACTTCCAAACTCCATTCAACTTTTATTAAACAACCATAGAACTCTATTTCCTTTGTAAATTACTTTGATGTATTTGCAAAATCAGTCCCCCTCTTTTGTATATTTTTGGACAAGGACTAATCTTGCATGTTTTCCATTTACCAAGGACCAATGATGACATGTCTTCAATTATCAAGGATAAATCTTGTACAAATGAGTAGTGAAGGGTCATTTGTGACAAGTGTTCAAAGATGAGGGACCAAAGTTGCCAATTCTTCAAACTTCAAGGGCATTTTTGTAAATGCATGATTCAGGTCCGGTTCTTTGTGCGGTTTCGTTTCCCGTGTTCGTTTTTGTATGATTCTTGTGATCTTTTGTCATTTTCTCAATATCCGTACCTAAAATACACAAGCAACAAACACAAGCATATATATGGGTACTTTGATGATATTTAATACATTTTAAGCCCGTTTTGGACGATGAGACTATGTATAAAAGCAATCTCATCACTCCCCCATACTAAACCATTGTCGTGCCCTCACGCAATGCTAGAATAAAGTATCGTAGCATCTCCAAAATTCATTTTTATTCACTTTATTGAACGATAAACTAGCTACACTACTACTATTGCTACTACTTGTGTTTTAGACATAATGTATGATTTTCATCGCAAAATGGGACGTTTAGGTTCATAGAATAAGAACACGTGAATGCTTCGTTAGAAATAATTTCATCGTCCTCGATTTTCACCCCAATTCCATGCCAAGCGTGCAACGAGATCATTGTCTTTATAAGTTAGTAATGCTAACACTACTCATATGCCCTAATCACGTACTTATCCTCCCATTATTCCTAAGTTGTATCTCTTATATTTTATATTGTCTTGAATGTTTCACGAGGATACATTGTTTGACTTATGCGATAATATAGATTTAGGTCTAAAAATAGAGTCCTAACGGTGTAACCAAGACCATAAAAATCAATAACCCCTCCTAATAGACAACGATGTCAAAAAATTAAGTTGACAAGAAGAATCGATAAACACGGTTTTATAACGGTTTTGAACATGAGACTTATTACCAAGACTTTTATACGCCCCCTAACGGAAGGGCCTTATTATCTTTGGTTTACCTCCATCTTTTATTCAACTTCGCCATGAAGCTTTTATTATGACTTCGGTCTTGCCTTGCCTTTTATTATCCGCCTCATCGGTGGTTTTATTAGCCAAAGACGTATATCCTCACGCTAAGGCGAATTTTGGATCTTTAAAGCTTCGGAGATTAAGGCTTGATTCACTTTCAATTTTGCATAGATTTTTCGGCCTTGTGGGGCTTCAAATTGTTTGCTAGATTTAGGTGAGCACTTGAAATCTTATTATTGGGTGAAGCTTTTGATTATTCGGGTGCCAATACTTCAAAACCGTGACGCTGGCGATACCTTAATGTCTTCCCAATTTAATTACACGGAAGCTACTAGAAAAGACTAGAAACCCAACTAAACCGCTAAGTCAATATTTATTAAGCAAAAAATATTTACATGCGAAGGGAGAATAAGCAAAAAACGAGAACACATGAGTTTTTGAAAGAATACGAGTACTCTACGTTTAGCATAGTAACTTATAATTAACTCTATCATTTCTCGTCCTCATTTAAGAGACTTAGCCCAATGTGTAGTTAAGGAACCAAAGCTAAGTGCTCAACACGCACGGTCGAGTAAAAAATTACTCTTATTATCGCCATCGGAAAACCTACATTCGTGTCTTCAAACACTTATAAAACATGAGAAAAATTTAAAATTTTGGCCATTTTTAGCCTTATTTTGCAACAAAAACGATAATCAAAAAGATAAACTTTGGAAAGCGTGAAGGTTTGGCAAGGCAAGTATCTATTCACCCCCCCATACTAAAGTTAAACATTGTCCTCAATGTTTCGAGTCTAGGGGTGCTAACACCCCCATACTAGAGACGTAGTCGAATGCCTAATCTAGCATGGAAAGGGTGTAACCAATAAATTAATAGCCGTTTATGAAGTGTGCTATAAACCTAAGGTTAGAACATCAAAAGGATATATCATGGATATTGAGAAAGTCTTCAAAGCAAATGATCGAGTGCTCCCATAAAACGAACACGAGAGGCTCCAATCGTGAAGATCATGATCATCTAAAAACCACAATTCACAAACAACCACGGAACAAAGGTTGGAAGGGCACAAATCCCTACACGTAAGCTACATTAGAAAGCGATAATATGTACATGGGATAAGCATGGGACTCCCCCACGAGGCACCTCGTTTTTGATTACCGAGTCATGAGCTCGACTCGATCCCCTCAATACTAATTATCATTGGGGAAGGTGACTTGGTCGAGGTAGTTCAAGGATGGAACTTCCCCGCCAAAGTAGTTCTTCAACCTATGTCCATTCACCTTGAAATTAGGACCATCATCTTGAGCTAGCTCGATGGTCCCATACGGAAACACTTGAGTCACGGTGAATGGACCGGACCAACGGGATTTCAACTTACCGGAAAAGATTTTCAAGCGAGAATTAAAAAGCAAAACTTGATCCCCAATGTCAAAAACCCGGTTTTTAATTTTAGAATCATGCAACTTTTTAGTTTTTTCTTTATAAATCAATGAATTTCCATAAGCAATGTCCCTCAATTCATCTAATTCATTTAATTGCATTTTCCGGTGTTTTCCCGCGGTCTCCATATCATCATTACAATGCTTTAGGGCCCAATAAGCCTTGTGTTCTAATTCGATAGGCAAATGACAATTCTTTCCATACACAAGCTTATAGGGAGTGCACCCAATGGGCGTCTTATGAGCGCTCCTAAAGGCCCATAAAGCATCGTCCAACTTATCCGACCAAGATTGTCGGTTTTCCCCAATGGATCTCTCCAAGATCCTCTTCAACGCTCGGTTTGAAACCTCGACTTGCCCACTCGTTTGTGGGTGATAAGCCGTAGAAAGCCGATGTGTAACCCCATATTTCCTTAGGACCCTTTCGAATTGGTCGTTACAAAAATGGGTTCCACGATCGCTTATGATCGCAAGAGGGGTTCCAAACCGAGAAAACAAGCTTTTCAAGAACTTGACTACCACACGAGCATCATTGGTGGGCAAAGCCTTAGCTTCCACCCACTTAGATAGGTAGTCAACCGCAACGAGAATGTACTTATTACCACGAGATGATGGGAACGGCCCCATAAAGTCTATACCCCAAACGTCAAAGATCTCACACACTTGGATGATGTTTTGTGGCATTTCATCTTTTTGTGAGGCTTTTCTTGTCGTTGGCATGCATCACACGACTTCACAAGATCTTGTGCATCTCGGTAAATAGTAGGCCAAAAGAAGCCGGCATCAAACACCTTCTTAGCCATGAGATTAGCACCGTGGTGACCACCCGTGGGTCCCTCATGGCAAGCTCTAAGGATGTTAGAAGCTTCGGTGACAAATACACAACGTCGGATGATTTGATCCGCACAAGTTAGAAACAAGTAAGGGTCGTTCCAAAAGTAGAACTTGACGTCACGAAAGAATTTTCGTTTTTCTTGAGTCGTCATACCCTTGATGATGAAGTTACCCCGCATGGTAATTTGCAAAATCCGCAAACCATGGGGTGGAAGAATCAAGCTTAGAATTCACTACACCAAGTGTCTCGAGCGGAAATGTTTCGGTGATTTCCTTAGGCTCGTAAACACTTTGGTGAGGATCTTCCAAACGAGAAAGATGATCGGCCGCTATATTCTCGGCTCCTTTTTTGTCAACGATTTTGTGATCAAATTCTTGAAGGAGGAGAATCCAACGAAGTAATCTAGGCTTAGCATCTTGCTTTGCCATGAGATACTTAATAGCCGAATGATCCGTATACACTATGCATTTCGTCAAGACGAGATAAGGTCGAAATTTCTCAACACCACGGCAAGGAATTCCTTTTCCGTTGTAGTGTATTTTAGTTGAGCCTCGGTCATCGTCTTGCTAGTATAGTGAATAGGCAAGAAGTGCTTATCATGACTTTGCCCCAATACGGCCCCAATAGCGTAATCACTAGCATCACACATGAGCTCAAAGGGGAGGTTCCAATTGGGAGCAACAAGAATGGGAGCTTCGGTAAGTTTTCTCTTAAGGATTTCAAAGGCTCGTACATAATCTTCATCAAAGACGAAACGTGCCTCTTTTTCAAGAAGATGTGTAATGGGTCGAGAAATCTTTGAAAAATCCTTGATGAATCGTCGATAAAAGCCCGCGTGGCCTAGGAAACTCCTAACTCCCTTAACGGTTTTGGGATGAGGTAATTTGGCGATGACGTCTACCTTAGCTTGATCTACCTCAATCCCCGCTTTCGAGACCTTGTGCCCTAATACGATTCCGCTCTTAACCATAAAATGACACTTTTCCCAATTGAGCACAAGGTTGGTTTCCTCACAACGTTTCAACATTCTCTCAAAGTTCGACAAACACGAAGTGAACGAATTAACAAACACGGAAAAGTCATCCATGAAGACTTCCATCGTCTTCTCGATCATGTCATGAAAAATAGCCATCATGCACCTTTGAAAGGTTCCCGGTGCATCGCAAAGTCCGAATGGCATTCTACGATAGGCAAACGTTCCATATGGACACGTAAACGTAGTTTTTTCTTGATCACGAGGATCGATGGGAATTTGGAAGTAACCAGAAAAACCATCTAAAAAGCAATAGAAATCGTTTCCCGCAAGACGCTCCAACATTTGGTCCATGAAGGGCAAGGGAAAATGGCCTTTTCGAGTGGCTTCATTCAACTTACGATAGTCAATGCACACTCTCCATCCGGTCACGAGTCTAGTGGGAATTAACTCGTTGGCATCGTTTGGCACAACGGTCATTCCTCCCTTTTTAGGGACACAATGAATAGGACTCACCCAAGGGCTATCGGAAATAGGGTAAATCATTCCCGCGTCAAGGAGTTTAAGGACTTCCTTTTTGATGACGTCGTGAATTTTGGGGTTCACCCTCCTTTGACATTGGATTGCAGGCTTGTAATCCTCCTCCATTAAGATTTTGTGGGTACAAAACTTGGGATCGATTCCCTTAATGTCGGATAACTTCCACGCAATTGCCCCTTTGTGACCCTTTAGAACATCGACAAGTGCGGTTTTTTCATCATTCGAAAGTTCCTTCACAATAATAACCGGCAACTTGTCGTCCTCCTCCAAATAGACATATTCGAGGTGAGGAGGTAAATCTTTCAACTCGAGGATAGGTGGTTCCTCAAGTGAAGATTTGGGCTCGATACTCATAACCTCCTCGGGTGGAGGAAATGGGAAATCGTTAAGAAAATCCTTGATAATCGAGAAGTCCTCATCGTTGTCGAGGTCTTCGTTACAAGTACGTGGAACATCGAATTCTTACAACGTAAAACCACCACCTTCAAATGGAGTGAAGGTTGGTGTCGAATTATCAAGGATTGGATCCAACATAGTGGGGTTGCCACTATTTCCAACATCACCAAACCCTAGAACTTCTTGTGAAAATTCCTCGCAAACAACGTCAATCATATCAACGAGGTTTATGGTAGCAACGGAATAAACATGAGAAAGTTGAGAATTTTGAGTTGCGTTTATAACAAGTTCCTCGTCGTTGAAACGTAAGGTGATCTTTCTAGCATGCACATCAATTAAAGCCATAGACGTATCTAAAAACGAACGACCTAAAATGAGAGGAACTTGAGGATCCGTGGGAATATCGACAACGATAAAGTCTACGGGATAGTAGAACTTTCCCACTTTTACAAAAACGTCTTCCGCCAATCCACATGCGCGAATCGTGGAATGGTCGGCCAACTCGATAGACATTAGTGAAGGAGTAAGATTTGGAAAATTGAGCGACTCGAAGATTGCAAGTGGCATCAAGTTAATGCTAGCACCAAGATCGGCCAAGGCATAGCATTCTTCCATATCTTGGATTGCACAAGGGATCAAAAATTTACCGGGATCACTGACTTTTTGAGGTATGCGATTAAGATAAACCGACGAACAACTAGACAATTGATGCAATTTCTCCTTGTTGTTCAACATACTCTTAAAGTTAGCGGCAAATCGAGGCATCATGACCAAAGCATCGGCGAAACTCACATTAAGGTGCAAATCACGAAACATTTTCATAAAAAGCTCAAATTGATAATTATCGCGCTCTTGTCGTTTCTCCTTCCTAAGTCTCGATGGGTAAGGTAAGGGTGGTGTGGGTTGGGGCATAGGCATAGCCTTTGGAATCTCGGGTTCCAATGTTGGTAAAGGGTCAACCGTAGGTGTGGCATGAGCGGTACTTTGTGGGCTTGAGATATGCTCCTTTTCGACCACCACCTCGGGTTCTTCCTCAATTTCTTCCACCGTTGGAGTAATTGGTTGAGGAGTCGGTTCTTTAAGTGTCTTACCACTTCGTGTGGTAATCACTTTCATCTCTCCCTTCGGGTTTGATATGGTGTTACTAGGTAAACTACCCGAAGTAGAGGCTTTGTTCCCCATGACCGCTTCTAAAATAGCATTAAGCTTAACATCTTGACTAGCGGCTTTTTGGTCAATTCTTTGTTCAAGCCTAGCATGACTTTGCTCAATTTTATTGTTTTGACCTCTAATTTGATTAGCAAAATCATTTTTTAACTCATTTCTCATGTTAACATTTTCCTTAACAAAATTAGCTAACTCCTTTGTGTTTTTAGCCGTTTCCCTAGCTTGACAAGCCAATTGCTCTTGAATGTTTTCCAAAATCTTATCATTTGCCGTGGCGTAATTCAAAAAGTCCATTGGAAGTTCTTTAGTGTAAACATTTTGAAGACCTTGACTTGTGTTTTGAAAATTACGGTTTTGGTTTTGATTTTGCAATTGGCTACTACTTCCTTGATTCCCATAGTTGTTATTACCCTTGTAATTGTTTCTTTGATTGTTTTGGTAACCAACTTGATTGTTTCGATAATTGTTAGCATTTTGATTTGGTGGAAAACCCGGTGGAGTCAATTGATTAGTGCGGGTAACTTGACCATTTTGGTTATAAGTTCCCGCGGCCGCGTAGGCACTCAAAGTGTTACCACCGTTGGTAATGCACTCGGAGTAATCGTGAGCTCCACCACAATACATACAAGAAACCTCAACCGCTTTAGCCGTAGCGGGAGTGGGTTGTTCACCAACTTTAAACTCAATTAACAATCCTTTAAGCTTATCAAAAATCTTGTTCTCCAAGTTAGCCTCGATTTGGCAAGCATCAACGGTATGTGACAATGAAGGCGAAGGTGAAGACGAAGTCTTACGAACACTCGACATGCTACGAGGACTATAAACCTTAGACCTATTCTCAATGATTAACAATGCTTCCTCGACCGTCTTACACAAAAAATTACCACCCGCGGCGGCATTAAGATAATCACGCTCATGATCGTTCAAGCCATTGTAAAACGTGTCAATTTGATGCAAGTCGGAAAAACCATGATGAGGACATTCGTGCAACATTTCCTTAAATCTATTCCAAGCCGTCGAAAAACTTTCATTATACTCTTGTGAAAACTTTGAAATCTCGTTTTTCAAATGCGTAGTCTTAGAGGGCGGAAAAAATTGGTTCACGAATTTTGAAACGAGATCCTTCCACGTCAATATAGAATTGGGTGGATCTTTCTCTAACCAAATTTTTGCGGGCCCCGCTAAGGAATACGGAAAAAGCATTATCTTAATCGAGTCGTTAGAGACGTCCTTAAACTTACAAGTGGCGGTAAGACGATTAAATTGGCGAATGTGGTTATGAGGGTTGTCCTTTTCGTCACCACGAAACTTGTTGTTTTGAATCATGGACAACAAACCCGTCTTAACCTCAAAATTCTCCGCAAGGATAGCGGGAATCACAATCGCTTCTCCATAACCCTCGGTGGGTGCTTGAAGCAACTCCATCATAGTTCGATTAGCCATGGGTGCTTCTTTCTCTACGATGGGTTCGACAATGGGAGATTCTTCACTAGAAGATGTTTGGTTTCCTTCCTTCTGACGACGTTTACGTGCACGTCTTGCTTTGGAGCGAGTTTGCATAAACGTCACGTACAACGAGAGGGTGAGCAAAGAAGATTCTTTTTGGTGTTTTTACTTTTTCAATTTTTTTTTGTGGTTTTTGATTGTTTTTACTTTTTTGGATTTTGTGGAATGTATTAAGTAGACACAAATCTACAAATCTCCTCCTTAATCAAATCTCTTGATTAAAGAAGCCTCAAGGAATGAAAACGATCACGTGAAGTGAACGCCTTCGATGAATTTAGAACGTTGGTGGAACACCAAAACGTTCAAGAGGGTTTAATCAATGGAAACCAAGAAAATATATATGATACTTAGTAATACTTTGGGCGGCAAAACCCTCGATTAGCTCTCAAAATCAAATACTCACAAGCAAGCGGGGAAACGAGGCGGCGCGAAGCACTTAAGAGCCTTTTTCCTTAGGATATATTTTATAATATCCGCCTTATACCCACCTTATAGTTTGTATTCTCAAAATTAAGCTTCACGAAAGTATTTATCTATTTTTGCCGTTTTCTTTGGTTTGAGATTCGAATACAATGATTGGGTAATGACCTCCCAAGTCAAGGTTGTGATTTCTCACGTATTTGGAGTACTTTTGAATTTATTGTTCTACGTATACAATATAGTAATAGTATTAGAAAAAAACGAAAACCGATAATACGTATTAGTAGAGTGCTACTAATACAATTAGCTATTATGGCTATATATAAAAACAAAAATTTCCAAATCAAAACACAACACGCCTCCCCGGCAGCGGCGCCAAAATGATGTAGTGATTTTACTACTCTTTAGGAAAAGAGAGCAAAAAGGGTAAGCACGACGATTTAGGAAAACCGTGTGTAAATGACCCTAAAATGAGTTCGTTCTCAAGGAGGCTAGTGTGTTATGTGTGTAATGACTTGGATTAATTTGTGATTATACTTTTGAGAAAGAAAAATAGAAATGAGATTAGAAGAGAATGACGGTTACGATGACGGATTACAATAAGACGAAAAGGTCGATCACGTAAAACCGTAAAAAGCACCAAATTAAAAATTTTAACCTAAAAATTAATTAAAAGTTAAAACTAAGTCTATAATAATATAAATAAGAATAAAAATTCAACAAAAATATTTTAAAACCTTTTATTAATTAAATATTCAATTTTAAATGCTAATTAAAGCCCTAAAATTAAATATAATTAACAAATTGTCCAAAATATTATTTTATTGAACAAATAACTCACTTATATTATTTAAAGATTAAAAAGTATTTTTCCTAAATTTTAAAAGCTATTTTTCTATTTTTAAAACACTAAAAACAATTTTTAATCTAAAATAATCATAAAAAATAATGAAATAATGCCAAAAATAATTTGACAATTTTAAAAATCCTAATTTATGCTAAAGAACAGTAGAAAAATGAAAAAGTTTGAAAAATGTAAAATTTTGCACTAAAAGACAAAACTGATTAATAATTAAACCCTAATTAAACTAATTTAATTCTAAAAATTAATTAAACAGTGAACAGTAAAATATTTTTAAACTAAAAATCTTAAAATACTTTTCTAAATATAAGAAAAATTTTAAAACTAAAAAATGTAACTTTTTACCACTAAAAGACAAAAACAGAAATTAAAAAGTAATTAAAAATACCTATTTAATGTAAAAAATACTAAATGAACAGTAAATGAAAAATAAATTAAACTGAAAAATCAAAAATAAAATAAGAAAAATAACAAAACTAATTTCAATGTCTAATTCCTATTTTGAGGCACTAAAGTCAAAAAGGTGAGAAATCTGATAGTGACACCTCAAGGACTTTTGTCCAGTAGCACATCAGTGGTAACTTTAATACTAGCAGTGGGAATTTTGTTCCCACTGATAGTGCAAATATTTGGTCTGGGCACAAATGTGCTTGTAAATTGCTGATTACTTGGTATTTCTTGGAGGCAATGGCACCCCTACACTCAGTGGAGTATAGGGAGTCTATATAAACTAGAAAATGCACAAGTCAAATACAGAAATCATACAAAAAAGCACAAAATCAGTTACTGATGTAAACCTAAGGTCTGGTGGACTGAGTTGTTGAACTAGAGTGCAATAGGGTGAGATTTAAGTCACAAGATCTTGCTCAATACAACAAAAAATCACAATCATCTATCTCCCAACCCTAGAGTGCTCCTAACACTAACAGTCTACAAATTTTCAGAATTAAAAGCACAAAATCCAAGTGGTTTTAGCCTATTGATGAAGATTGGCAGATTATAAGCAAATGTCTACCATTCAAATGCCTATTTTATACCACCAAGCTTGAAACTAATTATGAAACTAAACTTGTACTAATAAAACAGATATGTTTAGGCTTATGAGTCTAGGTCATGTTGTCATCCACAACCTTAACCCACTCAATCCAAACACCCCTTAAAAATCAGATTAACAAAAATTAATGAAGATTTCAAACAAAAAACACTTAAATCAGATTATCCTCTATTTATCATGCATCAAAACTACTAAATTAACATGAACAAAGCACAAATACAGGCATTCAAACAACTTTCATAAATTCACATAATCTAGAAAAAAGAAAGCAAATAGGGTTCAAGCCAATAATACCCTGGCTGATGCCTTCTATTTGGAGTCTTTTTGAGCTTTTGTGAGCTTATAAGAAGTATGTAGAGAACCCTGCTGTGGTTCAACAACTGAACCAGGGTGACAAATATCTTCAACAAAAATGGACAAGATGGTAAGGCAATGTTAATGGTTCCTGCACATACACAACAAACCACAAGAGAAAACAAGCTGATAAGCAGTTCAATAAGCTCAATGTCAAATGAGCTTATTGAATGCTTATAGCAGTAAGCTGTCAGAAAGATAAATAATATTTTAAGGAAATCTTGTGAAAACAACTTTTTGAAATCAACTACTTTGAAACCAACCAACTTACAAGCTTTTAAAATAACAAGAACTTCAGTATGCTTATGTTTGGCTTGTCAAACCTAACATAAGCAACTTCAAGCTTTTAGATCTCAAAAAGATTTTGACCAAAGTAATATTTGAACAAAACGTTTTGATAGAATAAGAACTAATGCAGAAAAGTAAATAATTTTAAACTACAAACAGGTACTCCCTCTGTCCCATTTTAATTGGCCTCATTTCTATTTATATATGTCCCAAAAAAATTGTCAAAAACATTAAAGAGATGATTCATATTTAACACTTTTCTTATTCTACCCCTACCCCTGCTCATTGAATATAAACGAAAATGTTGATTCTCTATAAAAGTCACATTTACTCGTAATTAATGAGAGATAATGCGAATAATAAAATCAAAGACAAATTTATTTCTTTATTTTCCACTTCAAATACGAAGCACAGTGCTCGAACATTAACACATTCAAGAATGGAATTGAGAAGATCACGCATCTTCTCCTTTAACAAACAAAAACTTAACAAAATTTAAAGGAAAAAAACTTCGTAGAACTATTTTCAATATCCTCGATGCAACTACTCTTATATCCCCATGCAAACACTTCATAGTACTTTTTGACATTTTTCTAACAAGCCATATAAGAAATCACTTCTTGCACCAATCTTTCATCGCATGCGATTTGTAATGGTAAATTCCCTTGTCGTGCCAATCTGCCTTTACCTATATGTGGCGTTTGATAATTGTTTCCCCCGCGAATCTTCATGATTTCGTTCATGCATGTTTGTAACGTTAAAAACACATTGTTAAGCTCTTGCGATGACATATTCTCAAATGAAGTTTGAACGACGAAAACTAATTCATCAATTGTCCTAAGAGATTCTTGCTCCTGCAGTGACTGAATCGCTCGAAAAAATCCAAGATCCAACACATTTAAGTTTGGACTATTTGGTGGCTGAAAACGAAGTCTAATATCAAATCCGTCGCGAGATGCTGCTTCAACAAACTCACTATCATTAACGGCAATATGAGGCTTCGCGTTGTCTTGTTGGATAAATATTGGACCCGTATGACTTGTTGGCCATTTAGCTCTAATAGCCGGAAGGACTTTTTCTATCATCCATAATCTTGTTACGTCCTTAGTCACCGATAAAATAGGCTTCGTCTCTAACGTTCCCGCAACACGGTTCTTGCTAGAACGTTTAGCCGGTTCAAGTGTTGTGAGCGGGAAAATACCAATCTTACCATTAAATATTTCATTACCAAACACGTCATATCTTGGTCGTGCGACAGCCGCTAAAAACATGACTTTTGTGATAAACTTTTTGCTTTTGCACGTTCTGTGTGGTTCAATTTCCTCAGGAACAAGATAACAACGTTTTGATTCTTTAGACATGTAAACCACTTCTCATCAATGTGGACGACATTAAACATATCAGCAAAGGTACGAATGCCATTTGATAATGGTGGATTGATCATAGATAAACAAAATTCTAACCTTGTTCTTTTGTTTATATCGGTCAATTCCGGCTTGATAGCATTTGTATGTGGTCTAAGAACACCTTCTTTTATTCTCCTATGTAGAGTTGATTTTGGAACACCGATTGATTTTGCAAGACAACGAATGTTTGATCGACGACGTAACGGAAGTTGTGAAACTTGAGTCAAGTCGATTTGAACCTTTTTCCGCCCAACCACCATTGGCATGTTTGAAGATACGTCAACCGTTACTCCATGGCGGACTTGATGTTGAGCTCGATGCCAAATGCGACGTACTGTTCGCGGTGATACCGAATATAAAGTTGTTGTTTCTTTTATGGATCCTTTTTTTAGTTTTCCATTAAAACTTTTTAGCAACAAATGTTGATAAATGGACTGACGTTGGCTATCAGTCAAGTTTTTTTTCTTGCTGAGCTAATAGAGGAATCCATCTACGAGTACAAATTTTGCTAAATGTGTGTGTTGTCTTTTGCTTTTTTGTTTGGAATGAAGTCAACTGATTTCTACTATGGTCATATATATAGATTTTTCGTCAAAAATTTTGGTCTAATTTCAAAATGTTTGATCTTTCGTTCACTTGTTCTATATGAAATTTTAGGTGGGAATTTTCCCTCCACAATTTTAGAACTGTAAAAGAAAAGTTGGTTCATAGTTAAAGAGTAAAATAAGTCATCTAATTCAATACAGAGAGAAACTCATTGTCATAATGGCCATAAATTACTCTTAATATGGACGAATATTCAATATTGGAAATATGGCAACTTGTAAATGCTTTTATTACGAGGGCAAATGTGACATCCTATACGTAAAGAATAGCATTTAATATTAGTATCATAAAATAAAAAAAATTTGTTGGGGGACAAACAAAATGGGACGGAGGGAGTATTTAAAAAGGAACTCAGCAGTTATACAAAAGCTTTAGAAATTTCATTAATAAGAAAACTTTTTACAAAGCTGGAACCACATAATATGGGTACAGGCACCCATATTTATACAAAGGAATAGACTATTCTAGAAATCATGTAAAATTACAAACCCCACATCTAAAAATCCGAAAATTCCCTTTAATTCGAATCTTGTTGACTTTTCTTGGTCAAAAACTCTATCATGTGATCTCTGATGTGTTTGCCAGGCTGTTAGACTTGATCTTGATCGTTTGTTTGCACATGGGGACCAAGGAAATTCATCTAGCCGCACATCTTGTCTGCTCCTAGGAAATGAGGGAAAGTGATGGGTGCAGGGGTGGTTCGTGTGGGGACCTTGGGTGAGCTGGAGTGTAGTTTGTGAGTGGGGTTTAAGTGAGGTTTGGGCGAATTACCCATCTGGAAACAATCAAGGATTTACCCTTTGATTTAGATGGGATTAGGGTTTTAGGGTTTATAGGGGAAGGGGTGGTAAATAGTGTGAGTTGATCAGGATTAAGGGTTAAACGATTTTTAAAAACATGTTTACCTCTTTTTTTTCACTCATTAAATAATCAGTTAAGAAAACAATAGTGGGGTGTGACATGGCGTGGAGGGTGCATTGTGATTGGTTGGTTTGTGTGATGTGGCAAGATGATTGGCTGAATGAAGTTTCCATGTCTGCCTAAAATAGTCCTCATACTTCCAAACTCCATTCAACTTTTATTAAACAGCCATAGAACTCTATTTCCTTTGTAAATTACTTTGATGTATTTGCAAAATCAGTCCCCCTCTTTTGTATATTTTTGGACAAGGACTAATCTTGCATGTCTTCCATTTACCAAGGACCAATGATGACATGTCTTCAATTATAAAGGATAACTCTTGTACAAATGAGTAGTGAAGGGTCATTTGTGACAAGTCTTCAAAGATGAGGGACCAAAGTTGCCAATTCTTCAAACTTCAAGGGCATTTTTGTAAATGCATGATTCGGGTCCGGTTCTTTGTGCAGCTTCGTTTCCCGTGTTCGTTTTTGTATGATTCTTGTGATCTTTTGTCATTTTCTCAATATCCGTACCTAAAATACACAAGCAACAAACACAAGCATATATATGGGTATTTTGATGATATTTAATACATTTTAAGCCTGTTTTAGACGATGAGACTATGTATAAGAGCAGTCTCATCATACGTGAAGGAAATTGTTTGTCGACATGGAGTACCTCTATCGATCATTTTGGATCGCGACAGCAGATTTACTTTGGAATTTTGGAAATCTCTTCAACGTGCGATGGGCACCGAATTGAGTTTGAGCACGGCCTATCATCCTGAAACTGATGGCCAAAGTGAACGAACAATTCAGACGTTGGAGGACATGCTTCAAGCATGCGTGATTGATTTCAAAGGGAGCTGGGAATGCCATTTACCTTTAGTGGAGTTTTCGTATAATAACAGTTATCATGCGAGTATTAAGGCTGCTCCATTTGAAGAATTGTATGGAAGGAAATGTAGGTCTCCTGTGTGTTGGAGCGAAGTAGGAGAAAGTCAATTGACTGGGCCCGAAATGGTTTTAGAGACTACAGAGAAGATTGTGCAAATTAAGAACCGTTTACTTGCTGCGAGAAGCCGACAAAAGATTTACGCCGATAATAGGAGAAAACCGTTAGAATTTGAGGTCGGAGACATGGTCATGCTTAAGGTGTCACCATGGAAGGGTGTGATACGTTTTGGAAAGAGAGGAAAGCTGAGTCCAAGGTATATTGGACCATTCAAGATTGTTAGACGAATTGGACCTATAGCTTATAAGTCAGAATTGCCGAATGAGCTTAGTGCTATTCACAACACGTTTCACGTATCGAATTTGAAGAAATCTTAGGCGGATAAGTAATTGGTGATACCTTTGGACGAGATTCAGTTTGACGATAAAATGCATTTTGTAGAGGAACCAGTGGAGATTATGGACCGAGAGGTTAAGAGACTGAAGTACAGTAGAATTACCATTGTAAAGGTACGATGGAATTCTAGACGTAGACCCGAATACACTTGGGAACGTGAGGACTTCTTCAAGGAGAGATATCCTCATCTGTTCTAGCGGCACAAAATGTGAGTATAAGAAAAGGCGAGCGCCGACACGTCGCTCTCTTTAAGGAGGGGTGGATGTGATACCCAGAACCCGAGGTCACTTACTTTACCCTAAATTACGAATATTTTTGAAATTCTTAAGAAATTTCGTTTATTATATTTTTGACGATTTAAGTTGAAACCAACGTTTAAGGTCGTAATCTTAACGATTGACGATTTAAGAAAGCCGACGACGACTACGATCCCGACGGATGCCCAATTTTTACGTTTTATTGTCGCTTTGTCGATATTAGAATTTATCGAGGATTTTATTTTTAGTTCATGTTAAGTCAAGCCGGGTGCGTTTTATCATATCCCAGGTGCGTTTAAATTGCTTTAAAAGTATTTCCAAGTGTTTGGGGCGACCCCCGACTCCCGCAAATTTTCAAAACCAACTAGTAAGTCGATTACCGCTACTAAAATTGTGTCCTTTAAATGTGACGCCAAAAGAAAACCAAGATGGCAAGAGAGGTCCCTCAAAATTTCATAAAATGGAAGGAAGGAAAACACACAACTCAAAAATCATTTCAAAAAAAATTCTTTCTCCCCTTCCTCTCTCTCTTTGGCCGTCGGCCTTCAACCCACCACCACCATAAAAATTTTCCCTTTTTGATTTTGAATAATCCAAGTTTAGACCACTTCCTAAATATCCATTGTAAGTGTTTTTGTACAATCCATAACAACATGCACTAACTTAAATTTTTCAAGAATCAAAGATTTTCAAAAGCGTGTTTTGATTCAATTAGACCATTTGCATGTTTAATTGGTGTATTGGTAATGAATAATCATCCATAAAACTATCCAAAATCAATTTGGTTTGGGTGTTTTGGACACCAACACCCCACGGCCAAATAGAGGTGTTTGGTTGTTCTTGGTGTTTGATGTTTTGTGATGTGGGTTTATGTTGAGAGTGATGTTTTTGATGTTCCTAGATGGTTTAAACTCATTGCATGTGTGGTTTAGGAATTGGGTTTTTAGGAAGGTTTGATTTTTCTAGTAGTATATGATGATTAGGATGTTTATGATTGTTTATAAGTGGTTAGTATAGGTCTAGGTGATGTTAGAATGGATTGGAAACATGTGTTGAGTTGATTTTGAGGAAGGAAAAATTAGGCAGATTGTTTAAGCAAGTTTTCGCGGGTTTAACTTTGAAAACAGGCCATGAGGCTAGGATGTAGTTGTAGAGCATTGTCTTAGCTTTGATTTGGTATAAAAATGAGCTTACGACTCCAAACGAGTCAAAAGTTATGCTACTTTGAAATTTCGTGTACCGGGAGATGAAAATCAACATAACCCGAAATTATGTTTGGTTTTAGGTCAAATCCCGGGGACCATAGATAGAGTTTTATAAAGAGTTGAAAGTTGTTCTTTGGTGCTAAACCTGTGTTTTTGAGTCTATTTTTAGACTTAGAGGTCAAATTAGCTAATGGTATATTTTAAATAAGTCAAAGAATGAACAAAGTATATATAGGAAAATATACTATAAATTTCGCTCACCATTATTTGTTGACCTCTGTAAGCATGTGTTTCAAGTAATCGATGATATGGTAGAAGGGAGCATGCGAGGATGGAAGTTGTTGTGGCTTGGCGGTCTACTTTTTCTTTCCTCCCTTTATCACTAAAACTTTTATATTATGTCATGTGAAACAAGTAATGTACTTTTGGGTTGAGATTCAGTGGGGACCTAAACGGTATTCTGTTTTGTATTTTCTATGGGGTATGGGAAGCAGTAGACTTTAATGTTTTAACAATGTTTAATTTATGTTTAAATTTCTACGTCTCTTTGAGTCGTTCGAAATAGCTTGTGTGTAATGATAACTGCCTAGCACCCAAATGTTGTAGTTTCGCTGCACATACGATTTGGGGGTGTTAGAGATTGGTATCAGAGCTAGGATCTTTTGACGTGATTATTGGGATGGATTGGTTAATGGCGCATAGTGCGGTGATTGTTTGTGGAGAAAGGTTGGTCCAGATTTCGGTGAGAAATAGGGTATTGACTGTGACGGGTAATGAATGTACTTCTCGTCTGAGAGTAATATCTTGCTTGAAGATGATGAGGTATATGGAAGAAGGATGCGATGTATTTATGGCGTAGATTCTAGCGATGGTGATGTAGAGACAAAGTTGGAAGAGTTCTTGTGATTCGAGAGTATCCAGAAGTTTTTCCTGATGAGTTGCCGGGTTTACCTCCCTTTCGTGAAGTGGAATTTCGGATCGATTTGATGTCAGGAGCTGCACCGGTTTCTCGTGCACCTTATCGATTGGCACCGTCAGAACTGAATGAGTTATCTGATCAATTGAAAGATATGATGGATAAGGGGTTTATTAGACCGAGTTCATCGCCATGAGGAGCGCCTGTGTTATTTGTAAAGAAGAAGGACGGGTTGTTTATAATGTGTATCGACTATCGAGAGCTTAACAAATTGACGGTTAAGAATCGGTATCCATTGCCGAGGATTGGCGATTTATTTGATCAGTTGCAAGGATCCTGTTTGTACTCGAAGATCGACTTGAGATCAGGGTATCATCAACTGCGAGTTAGAGAGGAGGATATTCCTATAACTGCTTTTCGTACGCGATATGGACATTTTGAATTCCAAGTGATGCCTTTTGGATTAACGAATGTGCCTGCAGTGTTCATGGTTCTTATGAATCGAGTGTGCAAGCCGTATTTGGATAAGTTTTTCATTGTATTCATTGATGATATTCTTATTTACTCCAAGAGCAAAGAATAAAATGAGAAGCACTTGAGGACGATATTGGAGCTGTTGAAGAAAGAGAAGTTGTATGAAAAATTCTCCAAGTGTGAATTTTGATTGGAATCTGTACATTTTCTTTGGCATGTGATTGACAACAAAGGAGTTCGTGTAGATCCTACCAAGGTGAAGGCAATTAAAGAATGGTCGGCACCGACAACACCGACTGAATTTCGACAATTTCTTGGTTTAGCTGGTTATTATCGAAGATTCATCGAAGGGTTTTTGTTGATTGCAAAGCCGTTGACCAAGCTTACTAAGAAGAATCGGGTGTTTGTGTAAAACCCGCATGCTTTTACCATGAATAGTGCCCTTAAGATCGTACGTCCTAGATTAAAACTTACCTCAGTTAGTATTGATCACATTCATGTGCTAATAATCAAGCAAGTGCATACGTGTATGACATGACAAGTATCGATTACGTACGAACTCATGATAAACAGTTAATAATATATCACGTGAACATAATTAAATCATGATCACCATTTAAAATACTAACTAAAATAATTACGTAAATACTTATAATATAATTACGAGCGTTAAGTTTACGATAAACGACACGTTAGATTAAACAGAAACACTTTAAACACGAGCACGTTTAACCACGAACGAACACGAAACATCGGGACACGAGAAAGGTACGGGTACCCTATGTGGGGCCCCCATACCCACGGCACACATACAAGAAATGGGCCTAGCCCATGGACTTTACAAGTAAAGGGGGGTAAAGAGTTAAACATGTTTTCACTTTTCACTTTCAAGAAAATAAACAAAAACCCTAAAAGAGTTTTTCTCCTCTCCTTTTTCTCCTCTTTGTGCCGCCACCTAAACACCACCATTGGAGGGTGTTTGTTTGATTTTGATCTTAAAAACAAGTGTTAGAATCCGTGTTTGTTCATCCTTTTTCCAAGCTACATAGTGGTATACCTTTCTAACCCTTCTTTTTAATTCTTTTTAATTCTTTTAATCTTTGATTATTTTCATGAACATGTTATTATTTTTCTTATTAAAACAAGGTAATTAATCATTGATCTAACATGTTTTGGTATTAATTAAAATCAAGGAAGGATTTATAAGGGTGTTTGTTTTTAGCCGCCTAGCAAAACAAACCCGAGGGGGGTTTGGTTTGCTATTGCCGCCACCACCAAGACCATTTTTGATCTTGGTTGGCTCATGTGGGACCCACGGCAGCAAGGAGACACATGTGCCCCGGGTTTGGCCCGGGGTACGGTGTCGAATTCATGCCCGATTCATGGTTCGTTGGTTAAATCATGATTCATGCTACATGTTAATTTTTATGAATTATGAACTTAGGATATAATTAATTAATAACATGAAATATTAATTAAATCATGACTTAGGTTATTTTAATTATTAGTTTATCATGACATTAATTTAACCTAAGTATTTTATGTTATAAGTTATAATTAATTAATTATTAAAACATGCCTATAATTAATTAATTTAGACATGACTTAGGTTATATTATTATAAATAATAATACACATTTTAACCTAAGTATTTTCATTTCATTTTTAATTAAAACATGTTATACTTTAATTAAAATGCTTAACCTATAGTTTAATTAAAATACATGAAATAATAATTAAACTATACACTATATCATATGACTTAAGAAATAAGCTTATAACACTTAGACTTATAAGTTAGCTTATGTAATCAGCTTAATTCTAATTATGGAAACTTCTATTTATAGAAACTTAATTAAATAAGGCAACTAATCTAATTATGGAAACCTTCTATATATGGAAATCAATCTATTTCAGGCAGCTAATCTAATCATGGAAACCTTCTATATATGGAAATTTATTTAATTAAGGCAGCTGATCTATTTTTGGAAACTTTCTATTTTTAGAAACTAATCTATTTTAAGCAGTAAATTCTATTTTAGGAAACTTTCTATTTTTGGAAACTTTCTATTTTTGGAAACTTTCTATTTTTGGAAACTTTCTATTTTTGGTAACTTTCTATTTTTGGAAACTTTCTATTTTTGGAAACTTTCTATTTTTGGAAACCTGCTATTTTTGGAAAGTTACTTTTTATTACACAGTAAGTATAATAATACATGAAACACCAGTAATACTTAATCAGATTAATCAGAATACAAGATAAACACAGTTTAAAGCTTTAAACAGTGAACCAGGACCTAAAACATACCAAATCAGCTAATATGAGACACAAAACCCAGTACGTAATCAGTGAATCGATACTTATACACGTGTGTATTCATGTAGCGTTAGTGATCCAGAAGTAGGAGTCTTTCTTCCGTTCATTCACTGGACTTGAGGTACGGATTCCCGTCCTTTCAGTATGGACATTCTTTCCTTATTAGGATTTCCCCGTATGCAGCCAACTGTTTTCCCCAGCATTTGTTTTATTGTTTTGAACTGCTTATGTTAATTTAGCATAATCTATAGCCATATACAAGCATGACCAGTTTCACCTAGTTATGGAGGTACCATAACCATAGCATTGGAGGCACCGATGTTATGACTTCCCCACGGTGGAGTGATTGCTCGTGGCGTCCCTTTTCAGTTTTGGCCATATATTATATCATGTGGGGCGTATGGGTGCATCCTAGTTACATGTTTTATTCAGTTTATCATGGTGAATGTGGTGTGTGCCTTGCACCCTTCACAAGGAGCTGATCCCTCCTACCCAAATCAGTATATTGATTAGAGGCATCCCCTCTAATCAGCATGATGAGGTCACCCCTCCAAGTATTCATGCACGTGACCTTTTCATGACCTATATGGGCTATGGTATATATATGTTAAAACAGTTTCACAAGATAAACATAAGGCTTTTCAAACTATAAAACCAGTTTTCTTGATACTTAACCAGTTTACTCAGTATTTAGTCTTCCGCTGTTATATGTTACATGTTTACTCTATTCCATGCTATATTTGTACATCCGTGCACTGAGCGTCTTGCTCAGCCGTTTTCCTTTTCATGTTCCCAAAACGGAAGGTACTCAGGGACGCTCGTAAATCTCAAACGTAGGTGCATATGGACTGGAAGCTTTACTGTCCTTCTTTACTTTATGCATTTCCTTTACTTTGATACAGTTGCTTTGGACATTGTTTCGTCCTTTCCTTTTACAGTATTTATGTTTGTGTGTGATGAGCTTTACTTTGGGGTTACCGATGTTTGATTCCGGTATTTCCCTTTTATGGTTGAATAATGCTTAGACATTTATCCTTGTATGCTTTGATGACACGCCATGATTATGCGTAATATTCCATTTCCAAAATGGGGTGTTACAATTATGGTATCAGAGCCAAGGCTTCGACCTGTAGGCTCTCAAATATGACCTGTGATTAGTGGGTAGTCACTACGGTCTTCCTAGAACTGACAGTTGTTTTCATGCATTCATCATTTTTAAGCATACATATACATGTCATTGTTACAGGGTTTTTGACTAAGTAATGGTTGGTACAGGACTGGCCCTATTTAGTCGCATGTGTTTTATCGAAACTTTTAGATTTGGGACCGACCCATAGGCGTCCCCTCGATATGTCTTTTATTTTGAGTGAACTGACCGAAGGCGTTCACTCTCGAGCATCAAAAGTTATCATAAAACTGCATCATGCATTCATACAAAGCTTTTCTTGCATAAAATTTTTCTCGTGAAATTTTTGGTATAAAATTTTTTTTTTTCATAAGTTATATTTTTATGTTTCGAACTGTCGATCATGTGTTTTATGTTATACTGTCAGATGGCAAACACAGACAAACTCTGGGAGTTATTTGAAAACATGGAGGCAGAAAGGCATGACGCCATTCTTCATGACAACGAATATCCTCCCCCACCTATCATTTTTCCCATGGAAGGAAGGAATCGACTCATAAGGGAATACTACGCCATGAGACAGAGACCCGACGAGAATTGTGGTCAGTTCATGCAGAGGTTCCTTGGGTACACAGCTGTCCTGAGGGCATCCGCAGGCACCACTGAAGAACAAGCACTACATTTTCGTTGGGGCCTTAACCCAAGGATTGCCAATAACTTATCAGATGCCCCGTTGGATACTGTGGCACAAGTGGCTTATGCAGCAAGGAAGCTTGAGATGTTGCAGGAACGAGATGAGTTCGGGGAAGCTGAAAGACCCGACAAGAGGTAAAACATTTCATGTTCTAGCGTTAACCAGACCGCATCCTATCGTTATATGTTCTATAATCATCTCTTAAACTGTATCTTCCAGGCAGAAAACTGGGGACCGGTCTCAGCCGGCTACTCAGCAGCAGCCCAATCAGCCCAAAGGAAACGGTCACTCTAACGACCGTTCTGTTGTGGAAAGGCGCAACGGTAATGATAATTACCGTAACAATGCGGGACACTCCAACAACAGCAGGTCCTACTATCTATGCATCTTCTTATGATTTCATGTTATGTCTCTCATGCTGACACTATATTAATCTCTACCAGGAACCACGGTAACGGAAGGGACCAGAACCACAGGGGTTCTCAGCCTAACCGTTCAGCTAACACTGGTAAACATCTTATGACGCTTACGTCCTATACTCGTGCATATACCTTATTCTTAACACGTTTTGTCATCAGCAGGCCCTCAGCAAGCAAGGACTCCTGCTGGAGGATTCACTCATCCTCTTTGCAGCACTTGCCATCGCAGACACCCTGGCCCATGTCGTCGTGATTCCGACGCGTGCTACAAGTGCGGCCTCCCTGGCCATCGTATGAGAGATTGCCGTAAGGGTGAAATGGAGGGTACTTCGGGTCATGCTGATACTAAACCGCCTCCTACCACTGGGCGTGTCTACACGACATCGCGCGATCAGGCAAACAAATCTACAGGTACCATTACTGGAATTTTGTATATGTACGGCCAGGCTGCATGTGTTCTTTTCGACACGGGTGCCACTCATTCAGTTGTTTCCACTACTTATGCTAAGAACATCAGGACACTTACCTTGCCATTAGAAAATAAGCTTACCATTTCCACGCCTCTGAGGGACTCTTTATTAATAACTCATGTATACAAGAGTCTTCCTCTAGAGTTTGACGATAAAGTTCGTGTAGTAGATGCACTTCCTCTAGACATGATTGAGTTCGATATGATTCTTGGCATGGACTGGCTATTTAGGCACCATGCTACCATAGACTGCCACTCATATCGGGTGATCTTCGGCGACATTAATGCACCAGAGTACGTTTATAACGGGTTCATACCCGGACGGTCTGTACAGGTCATATCTACCTTGCAAGCACGTGCATTACTGTCACATGGCTGCGAAGGTTATCTAGCTACGGTTCATGACATGGATGCTGAATCCCCATCGATTCAGGATCAACCAGTAGTTTCGGAATTTCAAGACGTCTTCCCAGATGAACTTCCAGGCATACCACCTGCAAGAGAAGTGGAGTTCAACATCGACCTTGTTCCAGGAGCTGAGCCAATCTCTAAGGCTCCGTATCGTATGGCTCCCATAGAGCTAAAAGAACTGAAGGACCAGCTGCAGGAACTTCTTGAACGAGGGTTCATTAGACCAAGCGCATCTCCATGGGGCGCACCGGTCTTGTTTGTTAAGAAGAAGGACGGCAGCATGCGACTTTGCATTGACTACCGTGAACTTAATAAGATTACCATCCGCAATAGATATCCACTGCCACGTATAGACGATCTGTTTGACCAACTTCAAGGAGCCAAACACTTCTCAAAGATCGATCTAAGGTCAGGCTACCATCAGCTAAGGGTTAAAGAGCAGGATATTGCCAAGACTGCTTTTCGTACCCGCTATGGCCATTATGAGTTCGTGGTCATGCCATTCGGCCTGACTAACGCTCCAGCAGTATTCATGGATCTGATGAACAGAATCTTCCATGAATTCCTTGATAAATTTGTCATTGTATTCATCGATGACATCTTGATATTCTCAAAGTCCACGGAGGAACACGAAGATCATCTCCGTACTGTACTACAGATTCTCCGTCAGAAGCAGTTGTATGCGAAATTCTCCAAGTGTGAGTTCTGGTTAAACAAGGTGGCATTCTTAGGTCACATTGTATCAGCAGAAGGGATCACTATGGACCCAGCGAAGGTTGAGGCTATCACTAAATGGCCAAGACCAACATCAGCGACATAAGTCCGCAGTTTCTTAGGCTTAGCTGGATATTATCGAAGATTCGTGGAGAACTTTTCCCGCCTGGCATTGCCTCTCACCAAACTGATGCGAAAAGGAGAGAAATTCGTCTGGACGGAAGAACGAGAGAAGAGCTTCGAAGACCTAAAGCAGAAGTTAGTATCTGCACCTATTCTTACTCTCCCATCTGGTACAGGTGGATTTCAGATCTATAGCGATGCATCGGGGAAGGGACTGGGCTGTGTTCTCATGCAACATGGGAAAGTGATCGCGTATGCTTCACGGCAGCTTAAGCCCTATGAAGAAAACTATCCTACGCATGACCTGGAACTTGCTGCAGTGGTGTTCGCATTGAAGATATGGAGGCGTTACTTATACGGAGAATCATGCGACATTTTCACGGATCACAAGAGCTTGAAGTATATCTTCACACAGCGAGAATTGAACATGAGACAAAGGAGATGGTTGGACCTGTTGAAGGATTATGATATTAACCTACAGTATCATCCCGGGAAAGCTAATGTAGTAGCAGATGCACTCAGCAGAAAGTCCGGAATGATAAACGGCATTGAGATCAAGGAACAAAACATAAGGGACTTGGAGCGGCTTGACATCGAAATCATGGTACGTGGGCAGCACGGATACTGGGCGAATCTTAGAGTAGAACCTGAATTACTGACTAGGATCAAGGAAGCGCAGAAGGATGATGGAGAGATTTAGGCGATAATTCAGAATTTGGAGAAGCAGACAGAATTCCGAATGGACGCAGACGGTATCGTTTGGCAGGGCACGAGACTTTGTGTTCCTGACAATCCAGAACTCCGGGAAGCATTGTTAGCTGAAGCTCACAGCTCCCCATTTTCTATACATCCTGGGTCGACGAAAATGTACCATGACATCAGACAGCACTTTTGGTGGAGTGGTATGAAACAGGATGTAGCCACGCATGTCTCCAAATGTCTTACCTGTCAGCAGGTTAAGATTGAACATCAGCGATCTGGCGGTCTCCTTCAACCGTTGGATATTCCAGAGTGGAAGTGGGACAAAATCACCATGGATTTTGTTACCGGTCTTCCGCCTACCAAGAAGAAGCACGATGCTATTTGGGTCATCGTTGATCGACTCACCAAATCAGATCATTTCTTACCGATACGCAAGGAAGATCCGGTAAGTAAACTCGCAGATACGTACAGAAGGGAGATCATGAGACTCCACGGCACTCCCTCCAGCATCGTCTCAGACAGAGATCCTCGTTTCACGTCGTGATTCTGGAAAGGTCTGCAAAAAGCTTGGGGTACACAACTTAAGCTGAGCACAGCCTTTCATCCTCAAACGGACGGACAATCGGAGCGAACAATTCAGACATTGGAAGATATGTTAAGGTCGTGTGCGTTGGAATGGACAGGTGATTGGGACGATTACATCTGTTTAGTCGAGTTTGCATACAACAACAGCTGGCACGCAAGTATCAAATGTGCTCCTTTTGAAATGTTGTATGGCAGAAAGTGTCGCGCTCCAACTTGCTGGGATCAAGTGGGAGAGCGAACACTCGAAGGACCAGAGATTATAGAAATGACCAATGAGAAGATTGAGGTAGCTAAACAGAAGTTGCAAGAAGCACGGTCACGTCAGAAGAGTTACGCCGATAAGCATCGTAGGGACATACATTTTAATGTGGGAGATCACGTCTTCCTCAAGGTTTCGCCGGCACGTGGTGTTAAACGCTTCGGGATCAAAGGAAAACTCAGTCCTCGGTTCATCGGACCATTTGATATCGTTGAACGAATCGGCGAAGTATCTTACCGATTGGTGTTACCTCCTCAGCTTTCGCACGTGCATAACGTGTTCCATGTGTCCTTACTCAGAGGGTACAATTATCATCCCCTTCACATGGTTCAGTATCCACTGGAACAGATACGTGAAGATCTCACCTTTATAGAAGAACCCGAACGAGTACTCGACAGGCAAGAACGAGTCATGAGAAGGAAGACGATTCCATTCGTCAAAATCCTTTGGAGGGACCATACCGAGCGGGAAGCCACTTGGGAAACAGAGGAGTCTATCCGGGCTTCTTACCCTCACTTCATATTTTGAGTTCGGGTATGTCACTTCTTTTCAGCTTACTTTATCTATAATTCGGGGACGAATTATTCTTTTTAGGAGGGAAGAATTGTAAAACCCGCATGCTTTTACCATGAATAGTGCCCTTAAGATCGTACGTCCTAGATTAAAACTTACCTCAGTTAGTATTGATCACATTCATGTGCTAATAATCAAGCAAGTGCATACGTGTATGACATGACAAGTATCGATTACGTACGAACTCATGATAAACAGTTAATAATATATCACGTGAACATAATTAAATCATGATCACCATTTAAAATACTAACTAAAATAATTACGTAAATACTTATAATATAATTACGAGCGTTAAGTTTACGATAAACGACACGTTAGATTAAACAGAAACACTTTAAACACGAGCACGTTTAACCACGAACGAACACGAAACATCGGGACACGAGAAAGGTACGGGTACCCCATGTGGGCCCCCCATACCCACGGCACACATACAAGAAATGGGCCTAGCCCATGGACTTTACAAGTAAAGGGGGGTAAAGAGTTAAACATGTTTTCACTTTTCACTTTCAAGAAAATAAACAAAAACCCTAAAAGAGTTTTTCTCCTCTCCTTTTTCTCCTCTTTGTGCCGCCACCTAAACACCACCATTGGAGGGTGTTTGTTTGATTTTGATCTTAAAAACAAGTGTTAGAATCCGTGTTTGTTCATCCTTTTTCCAAGCTACATAGTGGTATACCTTTCTAACCCTTCTTTTTAATTCTTTTTAATTCTTTTAATCTTTGATTATTTTCATGAACATGTTATTATTTTTCTTATTAAAACAAGGTAATTAATCATTGATCTAACATGTTTTGGTATTAATTAAAATCAAGGAAGGATTTATAAGGGTGTTTGTTTTTAGCCGCCTAGCAAAACAAACCCGAGGGGGGTTTGGTTTGCTATTGCCGCCACCACCAAGACCATTTTTGGTCTTGGTTGGCTCATGTAGGACCCACGGCAGCAAGGAGACACATGTGCCCCGGGTTTGGCCCGGGGTACGGTGTCGAATTCATGCCCGATTCATGGTTCGTTGGTTAAATCATGATTCATGCTACATGTTAATTTTTATGAATTATGAACTTAGGATATAATTAATTAATAACATGAAATATTAATTAAATCATGACTTAGGTTATTTTAATTATTAGTTTATCATGACATTAATTTAACCTAAGTATTTTATGTTATAAGTTATAATTAATTAATTATTAAAACATGCCTATAATTAATTAATTTAGACATGACTTAGGTTATATTATTATAAATAATAATACACATTTTAACCTAAGTATTTTCATTTCATTTTAATTAAAACATGTTATACTTTAATTAAAATGCTTAACCTATAGTTTAATTAAAATACATGAAATAATAATTAAACTATACACTATATCATATGACTTAAGAAATAAGCTTATAACACTTAGACTTATAAGTTAGCTTATGTAATCAGCTTAATTCTAATTATGGAAACTTCTATTTATAGAAACTTAATTAAATAAGGCAACTAATCTAATTATGGAAACCTTCTATATATGGAAATCAATCTATTTCAGGCAGCTAATCTAATCATGGAAACCTTCTATATATGGAAACTTATTTAATTAAGGCAGCTGATCTATTTTTGGAAACTTTCTATTTTTAGAAACTAATCTATTTTAAGCAGTAAATTCTATTTTAGGAAACTTTCTATTTTTGGAAACTTTCTATTTTTGAAAACTTTCTATTTTTGGAAACTTTCTATTTTTGGTAACTTTCTATTTTTGGAAACTTTCTATTTTTGGAAACTTTCTATTTTTGGAAACCTGCTATTTTTGGAAAGTTACTTTTTATTACACAGTAAGTATAATAATACATGAAACACCAGTAATACTTAATCAGATTAATCAGAATACAAGATAAACACAGTTTAAAGCTTTAAACAGTGAACCAGGACCTAAAACATACCAAATCAGCTAATATGAGACACAAAACCCAGTACGTAATCAGTGAATCGATACTTATACACGTGTGTATTCATGTAGCGTTAGTGATCCAGAAGTAGGAGTCTTTCTTCCGTTCATTCACTGGACTTGAGGTACGGATTCCCGTCCTTTCAGTATGGACATTCTTTCCTTATTAGGATTTCCCCGTATGCAGCCAACTGTTTTCCCCAGCATTTGTTTTATTGTTTTGAACTGCTTATGTTAATTTAGCATAATCTATAGCCATATACAAGCATGACCAATTTCACCTAGTTATGGAGGTACCATAACCATAGCATTGGAGGCACCGATGTTATGACTTCCCCACGGCGGAGTGATTGCTCGTGGCGTCCCTTTTCAGTTTTGGCCATATATTATATCATGTGGGGCGTATGGGTGCATCCTAGTTACATGTTTTATTCAGTTTATCATGGTGAATGTGGTGTGTGCCTTGCACCCTTCACAAGGAGCTGATCCCTCCTACCCAAATCAGTATATTGATTAGAGGCATCCCCTCTAATCAGCATGATGAGGTCACCCCTCCAAGTATTCATGCACGTGACCTTTTCATGACCTATATGGGCTATGGTATATATATGTTAAAACAGTTTCACAAGATAAACATAAGGCTTTTCAAACTATAAAACCAGTTTTCTTGATACTTAACCAGTTTACTCAGTATTTAGTCTTCCGCTGTTATATGTTACATGTTTACTCTATTCCATGCTATATTTGTACATCCGTGCACTGAGCGTCTTGCTCAGCCGTTTTCCTTTTCATGTTCCCAAAACGGCAGGTACTCAGGGACGCTCGTAAATCTCAAACGTAGGTGCATATGGACTGGAAGCTTTACTGTCCTTCTTTACTTTATGCATTTCCTTTACTTTGATACAGTTGCTTTGGACATTGTTTCGTCCTTTCCTTTTACAGTATTTATGTTTGTGTATGATGAGCTTTACTTTGGGGTTACCGATGTTTGATTCCGGTATTTCCCTTTTATGGTTGAATAATGCTTAGACATTTATCCTTGTATGCTTTGATGACACGCCATGATTATGCGTAATATTCCATTTCCAAAATGGGGTGTTATAGTTTGAATGGGGGAATGATGAAGAAATCGCTTTTAAAACACTTAAGGATAAACTGTGTTCTGCTCCGATTTGGTCATTGCCGGAAGGAATCGAAGACTTCATGGTTTATTGTGACGCGTCTCATAAGGGTTATGGAGCTGTTTTGATGCAACGTGAGAAGGAGATCGCTTACGCGTTGAGGCAATTGAGGAAGCATGAGGAAAACTACACTACGCACGATTTGGAACTGGGAGCTATAGTTTTTGCGCTGAAATTGTGGAGACACTACTTGTATGGGACTAAGTGACCACAAGAGTTTACAACACATATTAGACCAGAAGGAGTTGAATAAGAGAAAAAGACGATGGGTGGAGCTACTGAGTGACTATGTCTGCGAGATTCGCTACCATCCTGGCAAGGCGAACGTTGTAGCGGATGCACTTAGTAGGAAGGATAGAGAGAAACCTTTGAGAGTCAGATCATTAGTGATGACTAAGGGTGTGGATTTGACCGGAACGATATTGAAAGCACAAGAGAATGGATTGATGAAAGAATATATCGGCGCCGAGAATCTGGGAAGACTGAAGAAACCTCTTTTCGTGGTAAAGTCAGATGGGCTGAGATATTTTGAAAATCAGATTTGGTTACCGCTATGTCCACCTGAGGAAGGAACGTCTGGAGTGCGAGATTTGGTCATGAATGAGTCTCATAAGTCGAAGTACTTGATACATCCTGGAGCGGATAAGATGTATCACGATATGAAGAAAGTCTAATGGTGGCCGAATATGAAGGTAGAAATTGCTCGTAACGTTAATAAGTGTTTGACTTGCGCGAAAGTTAAAGCTGAACATAAGAGACCGTCTGGGTTGTTAATACAACCTGAGATTCCAGAATGGAAATAGGAAAAGATCACTATGAACTTCGTGACGGGGTTACCTAGGACTCCTAGTGGTTGTGATATGATTTGGGTGATTGTGGATAGATTGACGAAATATGCTCACTTTTTACCTATGAAGAAGGCGTATAGCATGGAGAAACTTGCCAGTGTGTACGTGAAGGAAATTGTTTGTCGACATGGAGTACCTCTATCGATCATTTCGGATCGCGACAGCAGATTTACTTCGGAATTTTGGAAATCTCTTTAACGTGCGATGGGCACCGAATTGAGTTTGAGCACGGCCTATCATCCTGAAACTGATGGCCAAAGCGAACAAATAATTCAATCGTTGGAGGACATGCTTCGAGCATGCGTGATTGATTTCGGAGGGAGCTGGGAACGCCATTTACCTTTAGTGGAGTTTTCATATAATAACAGTTATCATGCGAGTATTAAGGCTGCTCCATTTGAAGTATTGTATGGAAGGAAATGTAGGTCTCCTGTGTGTTGGAGCGAAGTGGGAAAAAGTCAGTTGAATGGGCCCGAAATGGTTTTAGAGACTACAGAGAAGATTGTGCAAATTAAGAACTGTTTACTTGCTGCGAGAAGCCGACAGAAGAGTACGCCGATAATAGGATAAAACCGTTAGAATTTGAGGTCAGAGACATGGTCATGCTTAAGGTGTCACCATGGAAGGGTGTGATACGTTTTGGAAAGAGAGGAAAGCTGAGTCCAAGGTATATTGGACCATTCAAGATTGTTAGACGAATTGGACCTGTAGCTTATAAGTTAGAATTGCCGAATGAGCTTAGTGCTATTCACAACACGTTTCACGTATCGAATTTGAAGAAATGTTAGGCGGATAAGTAATTGGTGATTCCTTTGGACGAGATTCAGTTTGACGATAAAATGCATTTTGTGGAGGAACCAGTGGAGATTATGGACCGAGAGGCTAAGAGACTGAAGCACAGTAGAATTCCCATTGTAAAGGTACGATGGAATTCTAGACGTGGACCGGAATACACTTGGGAAAGTGAGGACTTCTTCAAGGAGAGATATCCTCATCTGTTCTAGCGGCACAAAATGTGAGTATAAGAAGAGGCGAGCGCCGGGACGTCGCTCTCTTTAAGGAGGGGTGGATATGATACCCAGAACCCGAGGTCACTTACTTTACCCTAAATTACGAATATTTTTGAAATTTTTAAGAAATTTCATTTATTATATTTTTGACGATTTAAGTTGAAACCAACGTTTAAGGTCGTAATCTTAACGATTGACGAGTTAAGAAAGCCGACGACGACTACGATCCCGACGTATGCCCAATTTTTACGTTTTATTGTCGCTTTGTCGGTATTAGAATTTTTCGAGGATTTTATTTTTAGTTCGTGTTAAGTCAAGCCGGGTGCGTTTTATCATATCCCGGGTGCGTTTAAATTTCTTTAAAAGTATTTTCAAGTGTTTGGGGCGACCCTCGACTCCCACAAATTCTCAAAACCAACTAGTAAGTCGATTCCCGCTACTAAAATTTTGTCGTTTAAATGTGAGGCCAAAAGAAAACCAAGATGGTAAGAGAGGTCCCTCAAAACTTCACAAAATGGAAGGAAGGAAAACACACAACTCAAAAATCATTTCAAAAAAAATTTCTTTCTCTCCTTCCTCTCTCTCTTTGGCCGTCGGCCTCCAACCCACCACAACCATAAAAAATTTCCCTTTTTGATTTTGAATAATCCAAGTTTAGACAACTTCCTAAATATCCATTGTAAGTGTTTTTGTGCAATCCATAACAACATGCACTAACTTAAATTTTCCAAGAATCAAAGATTTTCAAAAGCGTGTTTTGATTCAATTAGACCATTTGCATGTTTAATTGGTGTATTGGTAATGAATAATCATCCATAAAACTATCCAAAATCAATTTGGTTTGGGTGTTTTGGACACCAACACCCCACGGCCAAATGGGGGTGTTTGGTTGTTCTTGGTGTTTGATGTTTTGTGATGTGAGTTTATGTTGAGAGTGATGTTTTTGATGTTCCTAGATGGTTTAAACTCATTGCATGTGTGGTTTAGGAATTGGGTTTTTATGAAGGTTTGATTTTTCTAGTAGTATAGGATGATTAGTATGTTTATGATTGTTTATAAGTGGTTAGTATAGGTCTAGGTGATGTTAGAATGGATTGGAAACATGTGTTGAGTTGATTTTGAGGAAGGAAAAATTAGGCAGATTGTTTAAGCAAGTTTTCGTGGGTTTAACTTTGAAAACAGGTCATGAGACTAGGATGTAGTTGTAGAGCATTGTCTTAGCTTCGATTTGGTATAAAAATAAGCTTACGACTCCAAACGAGTCAAAAGTTATGCTACTTTGAAATTTCGTGTACCGGGAGATGAAAATCAACATAAACCGAAATTATGTTTGGTTTTAGGTCAAATCCCAGGGACCATAGATAGAGTTTTATAAAGAGTTGAAAGTTATTATTTGGTGCTAAACCTGTGTTTTTGAGTCTATTTTTAGACTTAGAGGTCAAATTAGCTAATGGTATATTTAAATAAGTCAAAGAAGTCTTACATTGTAAAGGTGCAAATCTGTCCGAAAAGTTAAGTCTAGTGACGTAATGGGTAGTGGGTCTTAAAAGCGAAAACTTTCTATGAAATTTAAAATGGGATATCTACAGGTTGTAAGGGATTTTTACAAATTTTCTCATAATTTATAGTGATGCTTAAGTGTTGGAAAACAACCCGTACTGTTGGTAGGTACCGGCAAAATTATAAAATGTGTAACATTTTTAATTATATAGATAGATAGTACGAGTCTAGTAATGATTACATGTATGAGTTTTGGCGTGAGTTTTCATAAGCATTAAATGTTTTTATATACACGTGTTTAGTACAATAATGTACACGGAGTATTGATTCGGTTTTGGTATTTTGATTTTTAGGTCACATGTTAGATTTTCCAGGGCAACCACATCGTCGGTGATATTTTCGTTACGTCTTCGCTAGAACCACTACTACTACGCAAGGTGAGTTTATAGACTCGCTTTTTAACACTTTTAAATGGTTTTACCCGCGAGGGGATGCATGCTATTTTAAATAAAAACGAACATAAGTCATGAATGATTGTTGGACCCGAAAGTTGCCTGAATTGTGTTGAGTACCAAGTTGCAAAAGACCCTATATTCATGAACTATTAACTATTGTTTAGTCCTCGTGTGGATTGAAAATAGCGGCTTATACATATGATAGTACTATGGGGTTGACGACCCTATCGGAGACGAGAGCTAGTACGTTGAGTACCCTCTGCGGACGGATAACTTGTGATAAGAAATAAGGTATAATTGCAACTGATGCCTTTAGAATGGGCACTGGTTTCATCTTAATCATGCCAGTAAATGTACGCGGGTGATTGAGTTAACGGATTAGTGTCACGAGCTTAAACACAATTATTAGCTATTGCTAATGATAATAACCTTGAATGATAGATTGTTTGATCGACAATTCTATAAATGATCGTGATTGATGTTATACACTTATATTCAAAAATGAGATTGTAAAACCTATAAATTTCGCTCAACATTATTTTTTGACCTCTCTAAGCATGTGTTTCAGGTAATCGATGATATGGTAGAAGGGAGCATGCGAGGATGGAAGTTGTTGTGGCTTGGCGGTCTACTTTTTCTTTCCTCCCTTTATCACTTAGAACTTTTATATTAAGTCATGTGAAACAAGTAATGTACTTTTGGGTTGAGATTCAGTGGGGACCTAAACGCTACTCTGTTTTGTATTTTCTATGGGGTTTGGGAAGCAGTAGACTTTAATGTTTTAACAATGTTTAATTTATGTTTAAATTTCTACGTCTCTTTGAGTCGTTCGGAATAGCTTGCGTGTAATGATAACTGCCTAGCACCCAAATGTTGTAGTTCCGCTGTGCATACGATTTGGGGGTGTTAGAACTACCATCATATAATGACATATATACTAACCACCCTTTGTAAAATCTACTAGAAAACATACTGTTGGGAATAAAATATAGCCAGTTCACTTGAGCGCTGACAAGAGTAAAACAAGCGTTGATAGGAAGAAAACAAACGCTGACAGATCAAGCGTTGACAAGAAGAAGTCAAGCGTTGATACATTGAAGACAAGCACTGATGGAAAGATTTAGTCTACGCGTATATTGTTTCTAGTTTGTTTCTAGTAAGGATAAGTTCAACATTGTATTTTCTATAATTATCTTTACCTAGAATAGTTGATACGTAGACTCTTGTACAAGGATTCTTATATCTATAAAAGAATACCTTTAGGTTATTGTTCATATAAGTTTTCATACGTTAAATACTTTCATTGTAAGCAAGTTTGTTATCATTAATCAAGTGAAAGTTTGTTTACATCTTTGTGTGTTCTTGTTTAAGTGTTAATTCCGCATAACACTTGAATTATCATATACATATACAAAGGTTTCTCTACGTGTATAACTTGATCAAATCTCGTATACATAAAGCTAAATCGATCTAAGTTTGGGATTAACAAGTGGTATCAGAGCTTGTTGAGAAACTTTTGATCTTAAAGAATACAAGAACCCTAAAATCACCAAAACCCTAATTTTCACAAAACCCTAAAAACATCATGTCAAATACAGAAGTAACCTCCTCCTCCTCACCTTTACCAAACATCAAGATTCCCATGCTTGATGCAACCAACTTCGAGTTGTGGAAATTCAACTTTGAGCAATATCTGGGGATCTATGACTACACTCTCTGGGAGATAATTGAATATGGAAACACATACAATAAAGCTGAAAAGGTTGTTGCTGCCATTGCTACAAGAACTGTTGTTGCTGGATGTCCAGAAGCAGATAAGAAAGAAAAACCTGGTGATGGTAGAGTTGTGTCTGCTAAAGACATAGCAAAGAGAAGGGTTGATATGAAAACCCTAAACATTCTGAAAATCTCTTTGGGACAAGAGAACCAGCATAAATACAGAGGTTATGATTCTGCAAAAGACCTTTGGGCAGCTCTTGAAGTTGAATATGGTGGCAATGATGATACTAGGGAAGAGAAGAAGAAGCAACTCATGCATGAGTATGCTGTTTTCAAGGGTCAACCTAATGAGAAGCTTAGCAGTGTGAGAAGCAGACTGCTTGACATTACAAGCAAGCTGTCCTTCATGGGGACACAACTTGGTGATGTTGACATTAATGCCACTTTTCTTAAAAGTCTTGGTGATGCGTGGAAGATTGAGGCAAGATCTATACTTGCCAATAACACTCACAAAAGTTCTACTTTTGATGATATCTACAACAAACTAAGGTTGTTGGAGAATGAAACTCTTTTGGAGCATGGAAGTAAGTCTACCAATAGTAACATGGCCTTTTTCTCACATAGTGAAGGCCAATTTGATCAAAAGGACTCTTACATGCACCCAGTTACTGGATCAACATGTGTCAACGCTGGATCATGTCCTGTCAACGCCTCATATGCAGACGCTGACACATACAAAAGTGATTCTCCAAGAGTTAAGCCTGCTGGTTTGGATCTGGATACTGTGTGTGCATACATTGCTTCTTTGCCCAATGGTTCAGTGATTACATATGAGGACCTTGAGCAAATAAGTGATGAGCACTTGGAAGAGATGGATATTAAGTGGAACATGGCTCTTGCTAGTATAAGAGCAAACAGGTGGAATAGAAGGTTTAAGAAGAAGATGACCTTTAATGCAAAGGACACTGCTGGATTTGATAAATCCAAAGTTGAGTGCTACAATTGTCATCATATGGGGCACTTCATGAGGGAATGTAGATCTCCAAGAAGATCTGATGCTGGCAAACCCTCAAGCTAAATTATTAAGGCTCAGGATCCTAAGGCCATGGTTGTAGTGCAAGAAATTGATGGTATGAAATGGGATTGGAGCTATTTGGCTAAGGATGGGGAAGAGGATAAAGCTTTGGTTGCTGAGATAGAAGAAGAAGAGCATGTTCAATATGCTCTCATGGCACACTCCTCCTCTTCATCAGATAATGAGGTATACGATGATACTTTTTGTAGTAAGAGTTGTAGGTTAAATACTGAGAAACTTAACAAAGAGGTGTTAAGATTATTAGATGATGTGAGTACTGAAAGATGAAAACTGTCTAACTATCAAATTGCTCTCACTCAAACTGAGAAGACAGTTTCTAAGTACAAGAAAATGGAATTTGACTTAAAAGATAAAATAAATATCTTAAAACATGAGTTAAATGTTAGTAATGATGTTAGGAACATCATGGAAAGGGTTAATAGTGAGTTACAGGCTAAGTTAGATGAGGCCATTAAGAATAAGGATAATGTTGACTTTAAAATTCAGAGATTTGATAAGGCCACACAAACCCTAGGAGAATGCGTTAATAAACAAAGGGATCCTAAGGACATGACTGGGATTGGGATGAAAGACTATACTGTGGTTCCACCACCAGCTGGTGACTTCTATGGTGTCCAAAGAAAGGACCTATCTTGGACTGGTCTACCAGAACTCCAAGAGGAGGAATTTATTCCTCCACCAAGAGTCATTACCCCAGTTGAAGAGTATCAACAGAAGTTGACTGACTTGAATGAATGGAAGAAATCCAACCCTACCTTGTTTGTTAAGGGTGGCTTGTTATGTGAAAGTCCAAATGAGTCAACCCCTATTAAGGTAACAAACCCAATCACTGGCAAGACTGTTGACCTTGGCTCAAAACTATTAGAAAACCTAGCATCAAGTATGCAGAAATGTATAGGAATACTAGGTCACCTAAAAGCCAAGTTAGTAATAATGGAACAGGCTTCTTGTGTTCTAGACCTAGGGTTGTGTCTAGAAAAGCCTGTTACACTTGTGGTAGCTTTTCACATTTAGCATATAAGTGTGTCAACGCTTCCAAGGTCAACGCTGTTAAAAAGTCAAACGTTGTCAGACCCAAAACTTTTGTGGAGCAAAGTCCACAAGTTGTTAGACCAGCCCCATTATTCACTAGAGGGTTTAACACTCATGGACAAAGACCATTTCAAAAGACCAATACTTGGTCTAATAGGCAACGGGTTTCTGTAGTAAACCCTAGGTTCAACGCTGACAAGGGTAATTTCAGCGTTGACACGACCAAATCCAACGCTGACAGAAACGTGACCAGACCTAAATATTTGCAACCACATGGTAAGGGGTCTAAAGCTTCTTCAAGCTTGACATGGAGACCTAAGAAAGATAAAAACCCTAATGATAATGGGATTTCTATGACCTGCAACAGATTTAATTACATTTCAAAGGTCATTACAAAACCTATTGGGGTTAACTGGGTATTTCATCCAAAGAGAGACGAACAAGGGGTTGTTATGAGAACTAAGTCTGTTCTTGTTGAACAACCAGATGAATCCAAGTCTGCTAAGGCTTGGGTTCCCAAAGAAAACTAACTTGTTTTCTTTATGTGCAGGGCATTCAAAAACAGGTCAATGATTATGGATATTGGGACAGTGGATACTCTAGGCACATGACTAGGAAGGAAGATTATCTAACAAACTTCACTCTCATTAAGGATGGTGATAAGGTTTACTTTGGAGGCGGATATGGAACTATCACAGGCAAAGGAACACTTCTCACCAAGAACTTGCGTTTTGAAAACGTGTTTCTGGTAAAGGAACTTGATTACAATCTTTTTAGTGTATCACAAGTTTGTGATAACAAAAATAAAGTTTTGTTTACTGATACTGAATGCTTGGTTTTAAGTAAGGATTATAAAATCCCAGATGAGAAATATATTGACTATAGAACACCTAGACATAAAGACATCTATAATGCGAATCTTAATGGAATTAGGATGAATAATAATATGTCATGTTTTTATGCTAAAGCTTTAGTAGATGAGAGTAACCTATGGCACAGGAGACTAGGGCACATAAACTTTAAGAATATAAACAGGCTTTAGAGACTTGTCTTGGTTGATGGCTTGCCTGAAAAGGCTTTCCACAATGACCACTCTTGTGTTGCATGTCTTAAAGGCAAGAAGCACAAGGTCTCATTCAAGTCTGAACAGGTGCACTCTAGTTCCAAACCACTTCACTTGCTGCATATGGACCTATTTGGTCCAACTAATATAGAGAGTTTGAATGGTAAATCATACTGCTTTGTCATCACTGATGACTTTTCTAGGTTTACTTGGACTTTCTTTTTACCTATGAAAAGTGACACTGCTGACACTTTAATTGACTTTATTACCCAGATTGAAAAGAAAACAGGTAATGAAGTTAAAATGCTTAGAAGTGACAATGGTGGTGAGTTTAGAAATAAGCTTTTGGATGATTTTTGTGCCAAGAAAGGGATTACTAAGCAGTTTAGTGTTGCCAGAACCCCACAGCAAAATGGGGTTGCTGAGAGAAAGAACAGAACCCTAATTGAAGCAGCCAGAACTATGTTGGCTGATGCTCACTTCCCCATAGCTTTTTGGGCTGAGGCTGTGAATACAGCATGCTATGTTCAAAATAGAGCATTGGTCAACAAGATACAGAACAAAACACCTTATGAATTACTTTGGGAAGGAAACCTAATATTGGTTTTCTTAAACCTTTTGGTTGTCATGTAGTTGTACTTGATACTAGTGATGCCTTAGGTAAATTTAGTGCAAAAGGTGATGAAGGCTATTTCATGGGTTATTCAGTGCAGAGTAAGGGATATAGGGTTTACCTTAAAAAGGAAAAACGTATACTTGAAATAGTACATGTTAGGTTTTTAGAGAGCAAACCTAGTGATCCTGAAAGTGGTCCAAATTGGTTGTTTGACTTGGAACCTCTATCTAGGACTTTAAATTATATGCCTGTCACTAATCCAGACATTCTGAAGGTAACTTCAAATGTTGTGGAAGAACAAGTTGTTAATGTTTCAGGTACACAGGTTGATAATCACAAGCAGACAAGGCACCTCCCATACAAGAGTATGTTACAATTCCCATATGGACAGATGCTTTTGCTGCTGCTGAAAAGGATAATGGTGGTCCCCAAGTACCACCAGTTCACAACATGCATGGTCCTTCAGGTGCTGACAAAGGAAAATCTAGCGCTGACAGGACAAATTCAGACGTTGATGGCTCAAACGTTGACAACAACATTTCAAGCGTTGATAGCTCAAACGCTGACAACCAAGGTTCAGGCGTTGACAACACTTTTGAGCATCTTTTCTATTCTAATTTTGAACAAGGTGAACCTTCCAATTTATATGAAGAAGTTCATCCTAATATTGATGAAAGAGAGTCTGAAGAAGAAGATATTGGCAACATGGATAATGAGATTGAAGACACCAGACTTTTTGAAAGAGGAGTTCTCACTTCTGCTATGAAGAATCACCCTACTTCTCAAATCATTGGTGATATTATGACTCCTGTTCAGACTAGAAGATCTCATCGAAGTCTTGGTAGATTTATTGCCAATATTCACAAGAAGGTTGATACCCCTCTTGTGCAAGCATGTTTGTTTGCCTGTTTTCTGTCACAACAGGAACCCAAGAAGATCTTTGATGCTCTCAAAGAACCAAGTTGGGTGGAAGCAATGCAGAATGAGCTTCACCAATTTGTATTTCAAGATGTTTGGGAGCTGGTTGATTGTCCCAGATATGTCAGACCTATAGGGACAAGATGGTTTCTAAGAAACAAGAGAGATGAAAGAGGCATTGTGGTCAGAAACAAGGCACATTTAGTGGCTCAGGGGTATACACAAGAGGAAGGGATAGACTATGAGGAGGTCTTTGCACCAGTTGCAAGGATTGAAGCCATAAGAATATTTCTAGCTTATGCTTCTTGCATGGGCTTCACTGTCTATCAAATGGATGTAAAGAGTGCCTTCCTCTATGGAACAATTGTTGAGGAGGTGTATGTGATGCAGCCTCCTGGTTTTGAAGATCCAGAGAATCCAGACAAGGTGTATAGAGTCAAAAGGCTATGTATGGACTTCATCAAGCCCCAAGAGCATGGTATGGCACATTATACACTTATTTGGTGGACAATGGATTCAAGAGGGGCACCATAGACCAGACATTATTTACCAAGAAGGATGGTAAGGATGTCTTACTTGTTCAGGTTTATGTTGATGATATCATTTTTGGATCTACAAATCCAAATATGAGTGAGGACTTTTCCAAGCTTATGACAGGCAAATTCAAGATGAGTGCAATGGGGGAGATGAACTTCTTTCTAGGGTTACAAGTTCAGCAGAAAGAAGATGGTATCTTCATCTCTCAGGATAAGTATGTGGCAGAGATCTTGAAGAAGTTTGGCTTTTCTCCACATGAAAAGAGGGCTACTACTCCTATGGACAGGGAACACCCTTGGGGAAAGGTTGGAGATGGAAAAGATGTGGATGTCAGGCACTATAGATCAATGATTGGTTCATTGATGTATCTCACAGCCTCCAGACCTGACATCATGTTTGATGTGTGTGCTTGTGCACGCCATCAAGTGACTCCCAAAGAATGTCACCTTTATGCTGTCAAGAGAATCTTTAGGTACCTAAGATGTTATCCCAGTCTTGGTTTGTGGTACCCAAAGGATTCACCGTTGGATCTTATTGCATATTCAGACAGTGACTATGGAGGTGATAAGTTTGATAGAAAATCCACAACTGGTGGATGTCAGTTTCTTGGGAGCAGGTTGATATCTTGGCAATGCAAGAAACAAACAGTGGTGGCTAATTCTACAACTGAAGCAGAGTACGTTGCTGCAGCTGCTTGTTGTGGACAAGTATTATGGATTTAAAACCAGCTGTTGGATTATGGGTATAATTTCATGCATACCAAGATATTTGTTGACAATAACAGCACTTTTTGCATTATTAAGAATCCTGTACATCATTCTAAAACCAAACACATAGAAATTAGACACCATTTTATAAGAGATTGTTTTGAAAAGGGTTTAATACAACCAGATAGGGTTAACACAGAAGAAAATGTGTCTGATTTACTAACTAAACCTTTTGATGCTGGAAGGTTTCAATACTTGGTAACAAGTATTGGAATGATCAATCTCACATAATATGTGTTTTGGGGTCTTTTTGTAAAAGTGTGTACAGGATAATGCATTGTTATTGGTCTTTTTGAGGATTTAGATTTTCCACTATATTTTTCTAACACTGACAAAGGTTACTTTAACGCTGATAAGTGTTATTGTGACGTTGTCAGCAATATATTTGTCTAACGCTGAGAAAGGTTTCCTTAACGCTGACAAGCGTTATCGGGGCGTTGTCAGCAACAATGTTAGTTTTGTGGTTTTTAATCTAAATGTGCAGGTGGTGTTAGCATTATACCATTGGATACAGAGTTGCTTATGGATCCTTGGAGAATCATTTGAGCATGTTTTTATTTATGGATGATGGTTGGAATTTTCTATTCCTATCTTGACATAAATTTTTATGTTCATGCATATTTTTGGCAATTTATGTATCACAGATTAAGGGGAGGTTTTAGGAACCTTTAGGACTTTTGGGTATCCTTATGATACTCTTATCACAATTCTAGATTGTGTCCACAGGTGAGTATGAGTTAGTTTTACTAAATCATGAGGCACTGTAGCATGCAAAGCTGATATACTATGCATGCTACCAAGACATTTTTTGCCTAGATTTGGTTGTGGTCTGTTGGGAGACTTGGGAATGATTTTATCATAGGTTTTACCTGGGAGTAACAAGGAATTTTATGAGGTAACTTAGTTGTTAAGAGTTTTGGTTAGCAAGGGACACTAGAGAACTGTTATGTCTATCTTGCATAAGCAAGTGTGCATAACTGGAGAGTGCTTGTCGCCCTATAATAATTATCAACTTATAGGTTATCTTCTCTAGGATAAATTACTTTGTTAAGGTCATTTTTCTTTTTTATAAATTTTTATTTTTGGACGCTGACAAGTATTTTTCCAAGCGTTGTTGTGACCAATTTAGACGCTGACATGGCTTTGGCAAACGTTGACAAGAATATAGCCGTTGGGCGTCGATGGGTTATTTTTGACCGTTGACACTCAATGGGACCTACCCAGTTGTTACTTTTTGACGAATTTTTGGGCCGTAATTTTGGGAGCAGATAACTTTCAATTAATGCATGAGATAAACTTATTTCTTTTCAATATTTTCATGATTGTATTTTGAAAATAGTTGCCTAATTTTTTACCAATCACATGTATATTTCTCTCCTATATATTTGGCTCCTATTTTTAAACAGGGTACTTATCATTCTTGTCTAACAATATTTTCTCCTATACTTCATCTTTATCAATCATTCAAACAGCTTTCAACAATGGCACCAAAATTTAAACCAAGTGATTTGGAATTGGGATTCAGGAGTCAACACAACATGATAGCATATTTGGATGCTGATGATACTCTGTTTCCCCAATATACACAAATGGTGGCGTATTTGAATGCATCCCCAATTAGGTATGCTCTTTCTCATACTCCACTCATTCCTGTCACACATATTAAGCAGTTTTGGAACAATGTTAGTTCCTCAACAGTTAATAGAGTGACTACATTATCATCTATTGTTCATGGGCGCACATGGGTGGTTACTGAAGCTTTGGTTCGCCAAGCTTTGCATCTTGATGATGCAGATGGTATAACCATCCTCCCCATTCATGAAATAGAACAAGGACTAAGGGCTTTGGGTTATCCTTTCCCTGATGATGGAACTTTAAACAAATATCATAAACAGGAGTTTCCCCCAGCCTGGAAGTACCTAATACATGTCCTCTTGCAATGTTTGAGTCCCAAGTGTACTGCACACAATGAGATCAATAGATCTATTGCTAGTGCTATTGTGTGCATTGCTACTGGGCAAAATTTTAATTATTCCAAAATGATTTTTGAGGGCATGTGTAAAAATAAAGGGAATAAAATGACATTAGCTTATCCCAGATTTTTACAAATGGTTTTTGATGTCCAAAATTACTGCACAAGGGATCATGATGATTTTTTATGAGATCCCTGTGCAAAATAAAGCAATTTTTACAAAGATGAACTCACCCCCACATCGTGACTTACCCGTCACCCCAGCTATGATTGCTGTCATTGAAGCAGCACAACCCCCAACCAGATCCACAACCCCAACTTGACCCAATACCTGAACCTTTACCCTTCACCACAACACATGCAAATTGACCAAGAACCCTTCGACGCTGACACATTAAATGTTGGCGTTGACATGCCTATTCCAAACGTTGACACCAATCCTTCACAGACCCAAACACCCCTTAACCAACCCACATCCACCCAATCCACATCATCTTCTCCCCCAACACAATATAGGTTGCAAAAACGCCAAAGGACTACTGGAGTGTTCTCCTCTAGTGGTCCTAGCCATATAGCAGAGAGAACCACCACCACAAGTGTGGTTGGTGCTATGGATGAGGCTGGGACTATTGGTTCTGGCTTAGAAGCTGGCCAAGACAATCCTACCATCATTAAGACCTCATCCATGCCCCATGAATCTAACTTGGGAGGTCAAATACCCATTTTAGAGGAGGGCAGATTGGAACCAATGACATTAATGGAATTGATGGCTGTCTGCATAAGCTTGCAAAAGCAAAATGCAGACTTGGTACAAATTGTAAATACACAAGGCCTTGAACTCAAGAAATTGAGGGAGAGGATTGTTATTTTGGAAAATGCTAGCACAAGGCGTGGGATGGAGGAATCTTCCAAAGGGGAGGATGAACAGATAAATGTGAGTGATAAGGGCTCACATGATGGTGAATCTTTGGGTGTTGCTGAGGCCCTAACTAGTTTGAAGAAACAACCAGGTTTTGATACGTCTCTAGTCACTCCTACAAACTTAAACTTGTCTTTTACATCTATGTTGGAGGAAATTACAAGAGGCGCTGAGACAGGTAACTTGGGCATTGACAAACAAGATTTGAACGCTGACATGAGTAAATTGGGCGCTGACAAAACAAATTTGAGCGTTGACAAACCTGCAGATGAGGTTGATGTATTCCAGTCATCATCCATCATCAAATAAGTTTCTTCACAGGTATCACCATCTACCTTACCCATAACTGATCCATTAGATAAGGGTAAGGGAATCATGGTAGAAGTAGATGTTCCAAAGGATGCAGCACAGGTTGAGTTTGATAGAAGGTTGGCTGCACAAATTGTGGAACAAGAAAGAAAGAAGGTTGGTGAATCACCTTTTGTTGTCACTTCAGAAGAACAAGAAGGAAGTGATGAATCCAGTTCAGACTCAAGTGTAATGATTATAGAACAACCAGAAAGACTTGAGTATGGTGATGAGTTGGCAAAAGAGAAGTTGAATGAGTTGAAATTGCAAGTAGATTTTGACATGCCAGAAGTTGTTCAGATGTACCATGCTTGGGAAGATAGGTGTATGGAGAATCCACATTTGACTATTTCAGACCAGATATGGGGTTTGGAGATTCTTCTAAGAGTACAAAAAGACTGCAAGGTAATTATGAAACACAAAGCTAGCAATATTCTCTCATTGCTGAAAAGGGATAGAAGGGAGGTGTACTACATGCTGCTCAGGTGTCATGGAACAGGATGGACTTATAAGAAATTGATTGGATTGACATTTGAAGAGTTGTAGTTCAAAGCTTATCCCATTTGGGCAAGAGTGCAGGAAGAAAACACTCTAAGACTTCTTTCTGATGAAAGGAAAGAAGAACTTGCAGAAGAGATGGAGCTTAAGAAGGCAATGATTGTTCCCAGACCTTTGAAGAAGGGAGTCCCTCTTGAGTTTCCTAAAGATATGGATAGGTTAAATCCAAGTGAAGTTGTTATAAGAAGGAGCCTCAAGCTCTCACCATTGGAAGCTTCAGATATGGTACAAGTGTTACCACTTGATTCCAGAAACCCTATTATAAGCTATGAAGAAGATGAATGTGGGTTTTGGAAGATTGGCAGGTATGGAAAGAGGTTCACACTTTTACCAATCTTATATCTTTGTTTGCAAGTTTTGATAGAGAAGACTTGGTAGACCTTTGAAGGTTGTTAGAAGCCAAGTATCACACTGAAGCTTCTACTTCAGTCAATGCAATAAAACTGTGGTCAACATTCAAGAGAATGTGTGGACCAAGAGATGAAGATCTTGCTATTTGGAAGGATCTTGAAGATGACCTCAGTGGTCTTCAATGGTCTTTGTATTCAGCTGTTGGTGTATATTACTTGAGTTCTATAAAGTTTGCTGAGTATCTTCTTGTAGATGCTCAGTATTCCATGTCCAAGGAAGTCTTGGAGAAGATGAAGACAACACAGCTGGAGATTAACTATTCAAGTGATGTGGCCAAAGATTTGATCAGACATATTTATTACCAATATGATAAGTGTTGTAAGATTCCTCCTAGTTCTTAATGTTTATTTAGAAACTTGATTACTAGAGTAGATATCAAGTTTAGGGGAGGATTGTTGGGAATAAAATATAGCCAGTTCACTTGAGCGCTGACAAGAGTAAAACAAGCGTTGATAGGAAGAAAACAAACGCTGACAGATCAAGCGTTGACAAGAAGAAGTCAGGCGTTGATACATTGAAGACAAGCACCGATGGAAAGATTTAGTCTACGCGTATATTGTTTCTAGTTTGTTTCTAGTTTGTTTCTAGTAAGGACAAGTTCAACATTGTATTTTCTATAATTATCTTTACCTAGAATAGTTGATACGTAGACTCTTGTACAAGGCTTCTTATATCTATAAAAGAAGACCTTTAGGTTATTGTTCATATAAGTTTTCATACGTTAAATACTTTCATTGTAAGCAAGTTTGTTATCATTAATCAAGTGAAAGTTTGTTTACATCTTTGTGTGTTCTTGTTTAAGTGTTAATTCCGCATAACACTTGAATTATCATATACATATACAAAGGTTTCTCTACGTGTATAACTTGATCTAATCTCGTATACATAAAGCTAAATCGATCTAAGTTTGGGATCAACACATACTTCTGGTTAGCGTTCATTAACAGGTATAGAATTCTGGTATGTTGATAAGGGGATAATGGCATCCGAACCGGATGGTTTAGCTTCTTCCCATAAACATTACAGCTCTAAGAAGATAAGTGATGCCCGTGTCGCGTGTCCATGCTGGTGGTCTAGAAGAAGATACACAAAAACAATTAAACCATAAGCGTGAATTTGATAATCGAATTTGAAAAGCTACAATGGCTATCAATAGTGCTTAATTATCTGCAAAGGAAGTTCCCGAATCATATTTGGAGTCCCTCCCAAAGGTATAGACGAACATAAAAAAACTCCATTTGGTACCTAATAGAAGTTCCCTGTAAAACTGCCAATTAAAGGTACGGATCAAGAAACTGATAGTTGACCCGATTAGTTCCATTATAAGTAAGACGTGAATGAAATCTACCCTATAACCAGATTCATATTAATTCACTCATAGTAAGGTATTACACTTATATTCTGATGATTCGTATCATTAATATATATATATATATATATATATATATATATATATATATATATATATATATATATATATATATATATATATATATATATATATATATATATATATATATATATATATATATATATATATATATATATATATATCGGGCCATGAGGCCCTTTTGTAGAATCATTTTGGGAATTAATGCCCTTTTTTATCTAGAGCTTCTGTCACTGATGGGGACACGATATTCAGATTTGATGAAGAGGTTACAGACGCAAAGTTGAATGCAGGAGCTGGTGTAGATGAAGGTAAAACATTGCTGGTAGTTGTTGGTGAATGGGTGGCAGTCCCTTTAGTAATACTTGTATTATTGGTTGAGCTAATGTTCTGTTTGACTGTAGAAGCAAATGAAAATAGTGGTACCTTATCATACTTCCATTTTTGTGCCATATGTTGGCAAAGCTGTTGGTTTATTCTGTGGGGAAACCGTATCCCCTATAGAAATTGATTAAGAAATCTCAGTTGACGTGCTACTTGATAGAGGTGAGGTCTGTAAGTTATTTCCCACCTTTTGCTTATTAACCATAGAACCACCTGACCCTGGGGATTGGGCGGATCATAGGATAAGGTGGTTGTAAAATTGGAATGTCAGTTGGTATAACAAACGGTGGCTGACCACCATCTGCTATAAAAGAAGAAAGTTAACATAGCTGTAAAGCTTGAGCTGTTGCATTTCCTGCATTAACATACCGTACACAATGATTATATATTGGGGGTCGTTAGCTCAGCACCAATATCCCTATTACTGACTTTCAAACTCAGTTAATTCACACCAAAATCCCAGTCTTCACAGACTCACCCAAACGACAATTGCAACGCCAACACCAAAAGTTCGCACTTGCACACCCATCCGAAGTTGCAATCCATTTTAGCCTGTCTTGGCACCTATTGAAAACTCTTTAATTGAGTATCTTGAATAATCTTTTGCACATGTACTTGTGCAACATGCAAATAGAAAGGAAGATAGGATCCACAAAATGGAGAACTAAAAAGGAGTACGATATAAATGAATTTACGTGATTAAAATGTTAGGCAGACCCTGTTCAAGCTGCACATGCAAATCAATGTGAGTTCCTTTGCGTCTAGGTAAGGGTAACAAGGGAATTAGGTGCATTGTGAAGGAAACCCAATTTTTTGTTGAACTATATGATAAGGATTTACACCAGTACGATTTGATGTTCACAAAGGAGAAGGCATGATCACAAGGGAGAAGGTATACCAGTAGAGACATTTGACTAGAAAGGCAGACCCTCGATTCCCAACGACCAAGGCAGTATTCAATAGAGGTTCTATTAACATTAAGATCTCCATTGAAACCAAGTTTAGTTAGCTTCCCCCGGCTTTCTTCAACACTTTCTGAAGCAGCATCCTTTCCAGCAACTTCAAGAAGCAATGCTTCCTTTAGTAGCTCGATCAACTCTGATTCGTGATTCAATTTGACTTTTCTGCAAACAAAAAAGTTTTTCAAAATCAGTAGGCAATTACTGACGAGAATTCAACTTCGTTCCCAAATCTAACACTGAAACTTAACTATCACCTATTGTAACAAGGTATCACTATTTCACCATCAAGTTTCTTCCTCTCTGCTATTTCCATGTTCTGTTGTACGTTTCCACGATCCTCTTTTTCCTACATGATTTCCAACACTAGCGTCAAACCATATTCTAAAAAAAACTACACTATCAACAAATAAGCTTTCCGTACTTGAACCGGATGACCCTTTTAATTCTCTAGTCAACTCCAACAAAGGATCGTCGCTAAACGAATTAAAAGTACTGTCATTCTTTTCTCTGTTTGAGTTGAGAAAACCATGTTTTCTTAAAAACCAACGTAAAGGTCTAGTTTAATCACCTCTCACAGCTGATAAAAGCTCCCTTTTTAGGCTGATATTTTCTTCTTAAATACCAAAGGGTTATCACATAGCAAGTTTTAATTATGCTTGAAGCATATGGGAAATGAATTGTATTTTCTAATTGAGTGTTTAAAAATTAAAACAGGCGCATTCTAAACGCGGAAACAACCAGGTGTTTTGAAGCATATGGGTCAAATTAAGAAGATGATAAAGAGGTGTGATAAGATTGGAGATCTAAATCAATGGTTAAACCAAACACTTTTATTGATCACGACAAAGTTTAACACAAGACACTTATTGAAAGAAACAAATACTCAGAAAAAAACAAGAAAGCTATTGATGAGACTGTAATTATACATAGTCTCATCGTCCAAATCGGGCTTAAAACGCTTAAAATATCATCAAAATACCCAAATATATGCTTGTGTTTGTTCATTGAGTATTTTAGGTACGAATATCGTGAAATCAACAAAAGATCACAAGAATGAAGCAAAAACGAACACAGGAAACGAAGCCGCACAAAGAACCGGGCCCAAGTATGGAATTTCCAAAAATGCCCTTGAAGTTTTGAAGAATTGGCAAGATTGGTCCCTCAACTATTGAAGACTTGTCACTTATGGCCCTTGTAAATCTCATATATACAAGTTTTTTCCATTAAGTTTCAAGATTGTACATCATTGGTCCTTGAAGATTGGTCAAATATCATATTAAGTCCTTAAAACATGTTTCCAAAAACTTGTTGTGGCCAAAGTGTGAAAACATAAAGTTAGTTAACAAAGGAAGTTGGTTTTTTGCATGTTTATTATGAAGTGACAGGAAGAAAGAAAGCAGGGACTACTTTTGCCAAGACACACAAACTACTCCCACCAATAGCTGCCCTCTACGTCACCTTGACTGGTCAACCCACCACTCACAGTCCTCCAACTCACCTCCCCACTCCACGCAAATCCCACTAACCCTTTATTAAACTGATTAAATCAGTTTATTAATTTTCCCACTAAAACACATTTTCAAATTAACCCAACCCTTAAATAGATTAAATCCCCACATGCTACTCCCCTAATCCTCGAGAACCCTAACTCCTAATCATCTCTAAAACAAAGGGTTAAGGGTTAATATCCTCCAGAATGTTGATTAAACCTACCCCAAACCATTCCTAACTCCCAAAACCCATCACTCTCACCTTGTGGACCCCCCACGTGGCTCTCCTGCTGCAAAACTCCAAGCTATACAGCAAGATCAACGATCCTCATCTACTCCTTGTTCCCAATGGATCTTTTGGACGCCCCAGATCAACAAACACAACCTGGAACATCACATGCTATTAAGACCAAGTTTGAAGATTCTTTGACCAAGGGCATTACAAGAAAATCATACAGATTAGGATTTAGGGTTTTACACCCTTGTATTCTTTTATTCATGGATTCTAGACTATTCTAAGCCTAGTATAAAATGAAGACGACCTGTGTTTCATATCTTTTGTTCCAGTTTTTATTGTAAATTTTTTTTTTATTATTAATGACAATGAAAATTTAAGTTTTGAGCAATAAACTGAGTTCCAATTTTATTTCTTTTCTTAGGTTAATTGCAAGTGTGGTTTCATTAAAAGGAAATTGGTTTCATAGTTTTAGTCTAAAAACGTTTTTGTTTTTGGAAGGAAAAGGATTTTCAGAAAACTCAAATCCAGAATCATGAGAAAGTGAAAGTGGACTCATGAGTTTGGTTTGCTGATTTTGATTTGTTCATCTTAGTTTGGTTACAATATTGTGTTTCAAAAGGTTTTGTGGTTCAAGATTTTTTCCAAAAATCTTTCTTTTCTTACTGATTCTCCTCACTGTTTGCTTAAGCTTCCACCACAAAGCCTGACACGCTTTTGGGTGAGAGCTTACACAAAATTGAAGTTTGCTCTTTGGTCTTGTGGTTTTGTACAGGAACAAAAGGCATCAAGTAACTAGGTCTCATTCCCTTTCATCTTCATTCTTGGAAATTTTTTGAAGATATTAGTTCATTTCTCTACATCAGTAATCCCAAAAAGCCAAGCATAAGCTCTAGATTGTTGGGAGAAGGCCTCAGTTGGCCTTTGTATGGTTGGATGATAACCATACTAGGTAATGGGCTTGAACCCTCCTAGAAGTAGGGTTTTGTGACTTTTTGTGATTTTGTATGATTTTGAGTGTTTACTGTTTTCATGTTAGTTTGTCTGCTTGTTTATGCCTATTAATTAGTCTTATGCATGTTATAATAGATTGTAGTCAGTTTGTTATTGATTTGGCACGTTTTAGTTTGATAATTTTTTATTTCAGAACTTAAGGGGGTGTTTGGGTTTAGGGCTTTGATTGGTTAAGGTGACAATTAAACTAGTGAATGCTGTCTAAACTCACTCACTTTGGGTATGATAGGAGATGTTAATGGTTATTTTCATTTTGATAAAGTCTTAAAAGGATTTGCATGTTCATTTATTTGGTAAAACTCACTAGAAATTAGTAAGTCCTTTAACTGCTTTGTTTTAGCATTTGTGCTTATAAAAGTTTGGAATCTGTTAGAGTTTATTGTAATCTAGGTATTACATCTGTTTACTTGTGTTTTGGTTGGGGTTTGAGGGATTTATGGTGGTTTGAAATCCACCAAATGGCCATTTGAATCAGCTTTAGACCACTAGACCCTACTCATCCATCATAGTGACTGATTAGGGTGTTTTTTGTGTGATTTGTTTGAACAACTTGTGTTTTTATTGCATATTTGACTCCCCACAACCCAACTGGTTGTGGGGGTGCCCTTGTATCCAAGTGAAACCAAGAATCAAGCTTGAAATCAAGCTGAAACTCACCAGACCCGTATTTTTGTTCAGTCAGTGGGAAAAAAGTTCCCACTGCTAGTGGTTTTCTTCCCACTGCCTAGCAAAAGGACAAAACCTGTCCAAGTGTCCCTTTCAGCTTTCATATTTTTTGTCTGTAGTGAACTTTATTTTGAGTTTTTAGTTTATTTCAATTTTCTTATTTTTGTTATTTAATTTTAGAATTTTTCAAAAAGTTTATTTTTAGATTACTGTTCATTTACTATTTTTTAGAATTAATTGCATTTTTAATTAGTTTTATTATTTCTCTTTTTGTCTTTTAGTGAAAAAGTTTAATATTTTTTAGTTTTAAAAATTTTCTTAGATTCAGAAAAAGATTTTAAGATTTTTAGTTTAAAAAAAATTTACTGTTCACTTTTTTAAGTATTTTTTTAGATTTAATTTTAGTCTAAATAGTTTTAAACTAAATCTGTTTTGTCTTTTAGTGTAAAAAACTTCTTTTTTCAAACTTTTTCATTTTTATAATATTCAATAATATAATTTAGGATTTTTCAAAAATCAAATTAATTTTAGCATTATTTTATTATTTTTAATCATTATTTTAGTTCAAAAATTATTTTTAGTGTTTTAAAATAGAAAAATAGTCTTTAAAATATAGGAAAAATACTTTTTAGTCTTTAAATAATATAAGTGAGTTATTTGTTCAATAAAATAGTATTTTGGGCTTTTTCTTACTTATATTTGATTTTAGGGCTTTAATTAGCATTTAAATTGAATATTTAATTAATAAAAGGTTTTAAAATATATTTATTGGATTTTTATTCTTATTTATATTATTTTAGATTTAGTTTTCATTTTTAATTAATTTTTAGCTTTAATTTTTAATTTCGTCACGTTTTACGTATTTACGTTCGCGTTTTACGTCATACGTCGTAGTGCAATCGTTGTTTAACTCGTCTTTTAATTTTCTCTTCTCTAAACCAAAAACGACACTAATTCAAACTTTGATTTTATATTATTGGCACTCATAATCACATACCTCCTTCGAGAACGAACCCACATTTATTCGACTTGTCGATTTTCCTAAATCGTCGAGTTGAATACTTACCACATATACGTTTTTCCTAAAACGTGTACGTAGAAACTAGAAGATGGGGTTGAATAGTTTCTCTTCAATTAGTCACCTAATTTAAATTACTTTGAATTAAGTGTGTATCAAAACTATCTTTTACTTGAAGCTAAGTTGCATAATGATTAGGTTCAATTCAAATGCATTAGCAATGATAATAGGTAAGTATAATGATAATGAAATAAGTAAAGAGTAAGGAAAGAGACAACCTAGTGACAAGACACCAAGATTTATAGTGGTTCGACAACGAGGCTTTATCCTCGTTTCTACTCCACTCCTTGAGTACACCTACTCGAGATTTCCACTATATCCACAAGCTCCCTTCTTGGCGGAGAAAGCCTTACATCGTCGCTTACATTAATTTCCGACACTAAGCTAAATGTCAAGACCTAATCATTAGCTAGGACCAATCGACACAACGTTGCCTACTTCACAATTTAACGACACAAGGCTAGATGTCGAGTTCTAATCTCAAGTTAGAACCAATCTTCACGACGTTGCCTACTTCACCATTTTACGACACAAGGCTAGATGTCGAGTTCTAATCCAAAGTTCGAACTAATCTTCACGACTCTTCACTTTGAAGCTAAGTGAGAACTTCACACAACACAAATACTAATCACTTTCAAGTTTAGTGAGAACTCACAAGACACAACCACATCACTTTATAGTTTAGTGAGAACTACTACACAAATCTATTACAACTCAACTAGACATATCCAGGTACACACATGTAGCTTGGATCTACACAACACATATCCAAGAAAACACATATGCAATGGATGTACACAACAAATCCAAGTATTCAGAAATAGCTTGGATGAACACAACTAGTCTAAGTATTTCATAAATACAAATGGATCAACAAAAATAAAAAGGCTAACATGATGAACATGACTAATTCATGGATTCGTCTTTATCACAACACTAGTGAGTGAGTGATCTTCTCATTGGACAATGTAAAGGAGGGGATCAAGAGGATAATCATATGTAAACATCCTTAACACTTTAAGTGATCATTTACTAATGATTATGCAATAGAAAAAAGAAAGGGGGCTGAGAAAAACATCCAAGAGGCTTGTTGGAAAATGAGATTTGATCCACTATTTATAGAAGACAAAGTCCAACGGCTAGCTGGGCGCGGATCCTTATCTAGCCGGCGGTACCTTATCGATAAGGAACCGCCTAGCTATTTAAGGTATCGCCCAGTAGAGTCCGCTCCCTTTTTTGTCTTTTAGTGGGGTAGGAATATCTGAGGTTTTTTTAAACCTTCAAAGGATATTCTTATGGCATATGGAATATGCCATTTTCAAATTTACATTTTCCATTTTAATAAAACATTTTCTTAAAAAGAAAGTTTATTAAAAAATCTTTTGTCATATTAACAAAAGTGAGTTTTAAGGATAATCACTTTGATGATCACTAAGTATGATTAAGAAAAGTTAGTGATATGATTATTACCTTGATGATAGTGTTAGTTAAATAATTCGTTTTGTGTTTTACACTAAATGTGTTGTATAGTTTGTTATGATCAAAACTAAGAAAGATTAGTTAACACTAATAATGTTTTTAGGCATCACTTGCGTTAACAATCTCCCCCTTTTTGATTACGACAAACTATAAACTCATTTACTTAGAAACACAAAATATCGAATATAAACTCATTTACTTAGAAACACAAAATATCAAATTGTTAACGAGTTTATCACTATCATTTCTCCCCCTTTGTCGTAGAAAAAAGGTAAGCATAAGTCTTTGAAGATATCCGGACTTTTCTAGTAGCTCCCCCTTGGTGGTTGCTCCCCCTTGCTTGGGGCACCAAGTGTATGAGCTAAGTTGACATGCTACACAAAGGTTGGTAGAAAGGAAAGAAACACCAATGTATATATGATCACTACCTACTAAGTAACTTGAGAGGGAGAAGGAGAAGAAATCTCAAATTAGAAGCAAGTATTTGCTAAGTATGTCCAAAAAGGTAAATGACAAAATCAAGGTTCAATTGGTGGAATGTAGGTAGAAAGGAAACATCCAACCAATGAAGATGATAAATTTGTCAAGGGGTTAAACTTTAGAATTGATGGAATCACCCATAAACAATTGTAAAGATTAACCACGATCAACTCAAAAGGAAGAGAGAATGATCAAATAAACACAACACAAAGATTTCATATTACATAAATATGAAAAAGACAAACAAAGTAGATAGTCATACACAATATGAGTATCTAAAGCAAAAGATATAGAAAATAAACCACAAAGCATAAGCTAGTCTAATAGTGATAATTTTCCAAGATTGCTTAAAAACACTAGTGACTCTAAAACAACTAAAGTTTTATTGACTCCAAGGGAGTGTAGCCCTTTAGTTGGAAAAATAAGACGACGATGCATCATTCGAATTTTTGTCCACGGGAACAAAAACTTTGAGAGGAGGTCGAGTGAGGAGGAATTCAAGAAAATTTAACTTCTCATACACATGAGCAAGTTCAATTTGTTGAAATCGACAACAAGCACACGAGGATCCATGATGCAACACAAATTCGGTTGATGGGGGAAGGCCATCACACCTAGGGTTTGGTGGTGAGGATAGTGGGTAGGTAATGTTTTCACAATGCCTTGTGAGGTTTGGGAAGGTTGAAAGATCAATGAGTTGAGGGGTGTCAAAGGGTTTTGGTGGTGGGGGAGATTCTCCTTTTCTCCGGTGATGGGGTTAATGGAGTAGGTCTCATTCCAATACTTGATTGGAGAGAAGGTGGGGTTCTTGGGTGGTTTAGATGAACAGGGTTCATTTTTCTTGATCCAAATAGGTCTAACCGAGATTTTCGGTTTCTTGGAAAGCTTGGATGAGGAAGCATTGGGAGAGGAGGTTTGTGACAATGAAATGTCAAGGTTATGAAAGGGAGAGTTAGGCATTGTTGAGGTGTGAGAATGAAATCTCAAGGTGGGGGTATAAGAAGAAAGTATACAAGGCAAAGGTTTGAAAATCAAATGTAAAGTGTCAAGGAATGTTTAGCCAAATTGAGTAAACATGGAATCTTTACTGGGAATAAGGTGATGAAGAAAGACCAAAAACGAGCCATAAAATGACTTTGTGTCCGCGGTACCTTATAGGGACCGGCGGTTCCCTATCACTTAAGGAACCGCGCGTCTTTAAGGAACCGCGTGCAGTGGACTTGAAACCTAGATTTTCCAGGGTTTTGAGAAAAACTAAGACTTTTTCAAAAAAATTGCAAATCTTGGAATTTTACCTCTATTAGCACTAAATTTTGCTAGGGTTGCATAAAAGCAACACATTCACCAAGAATGTCTTGACAAAGGGTGACAAAATTTTGGATAACATTTTGAACCAATTTTAGTCATGTTTTAGAGGTTGTGATAGATTTAGGTTCAATTTTAATTTGGAATTAAAGTTGATTAATGTCCACATAAAGATAGAAGCACACAATGTTAAGTCCATAATTCATTCTCATAACTCACTCATGAAAGATACATAAAGGAAATAAAGAAAAACAATTAACTAAACTAAAGATAAATTAAGACTAGATCTTGATTAGTAATCTTCCTTGGCTTGGTTTAAAGAAAAACATATTAGGGAAAATCATCATTTATCTCCTAGGAGGATGATTGGCAAAGAGACTAAAAAAAGCTTTGCAACTCTATGTGAGCCCCAATCATCTCCATTCTAAGAATATCAAGGAGATAGAAGTTGTTGAGGCAACAAGGGCAATTAGTGCCATTGTGCATGAAATACCCATAAAAGCTAGGATCACCCAAGTTTGGAGTGTTTGAGGGAGGTGAAGGTGGAGGAGGTATGTTCTCCAAGGGTGATGTTGGTGAGTGTGGAGGCATGCTCTCCAAGGGTGAAAAGGGTGAGTTTGGAGGGGTAAATGGTGAAGTCACCAAGGTATCATCAAAGTCATTCACAATTGGAATGCTTTAGATGGGTTGTGGTTGGGTAGTCACATCCAAGAGATTACTTGGAGTGAAGGGTGAGGAAAGCTCATTCATCCTAGATTGGAATGAAGAGGAGGTAGAACCATGAGAATGGTTGGTTCCATGGGTTGATGAAGTCTTGCATGGAGCAAGAGGTGGTGAGTTTGATGAAGAAATGAGAATTGGGACAATCTCATTCTTGGGAGTGTGAAAGGGTGAGGAGTTAGGTTTAGTCATTTTAATCTTAATCTTAAGATTTTTCTTTGTTGTGGAGGTTTTGAATGAGTTTGAGCTTCTTGTAGAAACCATTGTTGAAATGAAAGGTTTAAGGTTTAAGGAAGAATGGTTTGATGTGTGAAGAACATGGCTAACAAGGTGGGTTTAAAAGGGTGAAGGGATGATCCAAACTAGTAATGGGTTAAAAACATTTTATGTGAACAATGAATTTAGCTAACCTAGTTTAGGAAATGTGCAGGTTTTTGCAAAGAATCAAGAAAGGTTTACACAGATTAAGGAAAATAGTGTAAAGCAAAGATTCTGTCGGACACAGTAGCCGGTGGTTCCTTATCTAGGGGCGGCGGTTCCTTATCAATAAGGTACCGCGGGTCTATAAGGAACCGCGGCCAGTGGTGTTCAAAAATGGTACTTCCTCAAATTTTGGTTAGCCTAGATTTTTACCAAAGGATTTTCAAGCCAAAGTTAACTACTGACCAAAATCTAGGAAGCTAACTAACACATAGGATGTACAAAGCTATGCAAATCATAATCACAATGGCAAACATTTAGGATAAATAACAAATAATTCAAACAAGTAGAATTTAGTTAATACACATCCAAGATAAAAATTGTTCAACATTACATGTTTACCAACATGTATTCTTTTAAAACACTTCAAAGTCTTCACCTTCTTTTCTTGCCCAATCCCTTGATCATATTCCCTAAATACTTGAATCCCTTCCTTGACTCAACCCGATGTTCATGCATTTGACCTCGAGTCCTAAGATTTTCACGATAGAGATGCTCCATGTTGAGATCTTCCAGTACTTCACTAGAGGAATAATGAGGTGGAGGAGCTAAGTCTTCAAGTTCATCCACCAATGAGTTTGAGGATGGGTGGGAATTACTCGAAGAGTTTAAGTGAGAACTATAACCTATGCCATCACCATCACTTGTTGGCATATAGGTGTCCTCATCATCCATCTCTTGATGATCGGATTTTCGCGAACCTCGATCACTTCTAGGCTTTCTTGCATATACCTCTTGAATAGGCAACATAACCCATGAACCGGGTGAAAGCGAGAAAGGTCGAGGTGGGGAAAGTCATAAGCAACCCTTTTGAAAAGCCGAGTAAGAAGCATAGCATAGGGAAGGTTTGTTTTGGGCTTTAAAAGGGCATAATTTATTCGTCGAGCGATATAGAATGCCAAATTATACTTGGTTGATGTAAAGATGCAACTCAACATATGCACCATACAAGCCGGGATATGATCTCGGTTTCCACCAAGACAAAATACGTTCTCCCTAAGGATATTTGCCCATTGGACCATAAAATCCTTAAGGTCGCTAGAGAGCACTTCATAGCGATTCACATTTCGCACATTTGAATGAAGGATTCTCACAACGTTTCCATCACGCTCTTTCGAAATGATGTCAAGGATAAACTCCGGATTAATTTCGGCGTGATCATTTGGAGGTTTGTCGTAGGATTCTAAGAGAGCATCAAGTCTCCATTTATCCGTGAAACGAAAAGTGCCTTCATATGGCACACCAAGAATCTCACTGAAATTTTCTAGAGAGTATTGAATGATTTAATCATTCAACAAGAATCGAATGAAGATTTCTCCATTGTAATCAAACATAGAGTAAGTGCTAAAGAATTCTAGAAGAAACAAGGGGTAAATATCTTCTTCTATGTTGAGCAAGCAATCAAACCCCAAAAGCTCAAACATAAATTGGATATAGTCATAACCCGTTATTCCCTCGTCAACGACTCTACCCTCATGGAAACAACGAGTAGAAGGGGATGGAAAGGAGTTTCGAAGTTGAGTGGAAGCATAGGTTTTGGAAAGGTTTGGCATGTATTCTCTAGTGAGTTGATGATCCTTTTGGTATTGAGAAGGCATGATTAGTACCTAATATAAACATAAGAAAATATTTTCCAATCACTCATATGAAAAATAAAATCAAAACTCAAAATTATGAGAATGTGTTATATCAATTACTTGACAAACAAAAGATTGAATCCATATCATTCTCATGCTCACAATGTATCTATTCCATTATTAACCATGAACATATGAACTATGTTGGATCAACAATGGACTAGAACATTGGTTTTTCAAAACAAGGTTTTTAGGTAAGCATTAACAATGCAACTACCTATTTGTTCATGGGTTCATCTTCAATTCCATCTTTTAACCAAGATCATTTAGCCAAAATTCAGATTTGTTCTACAAGTGGGTTTTAGTGAAATATTAATGAATATGAACCTAAGGAATCATAGTAAAATAACCATGTCAACCCATATTCCTATTAAGGTTCTAATTCAATTTCAATTTTAAAAATCCCCAATTATGAAAGGATGAACCCTAGAACAAAATAGATGAAACTGAAAGAAAGTAGTTACAATTAATTGATGTTTGATGAAGGATGAGTGAAACCCACAACTTGGAATCAATTAATTTGAGTGATTGAAGATTTTTAAAGCTTTAACAATGGTGGAAAAGGTGAAACCCGTCGGTGTGTGTTTTTGGGAGAGAGAGGGTTTGGTTTGAGAAAGGTTATTTTAATAAAACTGGCACTCTGACAAACTTTACTGCCCGCGGTACCTTATCGATAAGGAACCGCAGGTTTGAGCCGCCAAAGATAAAGAACCGCCTGCAGAGGCAGGTTTTTATCAATGAAACACGCCAAAAATTTTAAAACCAAATTTTCAAAAATACTTAAAAATATATCTTAAACCTTTTAGAATATCATTTGGATCATAATAACACTAAGCAATATGCCTTGATGAAGGATTACGAGTTGAATCGAGATCGAAAAGAACCGAAACGGACAAACGACTACTCGTAGCGAAAAGGCAAAGTTGAGAGAAGTCAAGGGAAGTGAAACAAGACTAAGATCAATGCTCAAGGGATTAATGACAATCTTCAAATCATGGAGACGAAGAGCTTGTGTCATATATAGTGGTTTAAGACATGCCTTTCCGGCGAAACATTAAACGACTTTGGTAATGAATAAACATAAAGCAATTATTGATGCATAGACTAAGATCACTTTCAATAATAGTCTTAGTCTAAACCAAAATATGAGCAAGGTATTGATTCACTTTCTCTCCCACAAAGGGCCTACTAACCGTATGGGTGCAAACCATGGAAATCATGCTTGATACTTTAAGCTACTACTAACTCACTCTACATCACCATAGTGAGTCAAGTATCCAAGAAATGAAGGTTTGAGAGGATAAAAGAAAATAATCACAAACCACAAACAAATGTCAAGGCAAGGATGCCAAGAACAAGCACATAGTCAAGTAATGATCAAATGAATGATCAAAGGGCGTGTGGAAGAACGAAAGCGTACCTTGGCCACAAAGAGCAATCCATCAAGGAATCAATGCAATGCCCAACAATGACTATAATGAGTACTAAGTCTTCAAGGACTAGTACCATTCCCAATCATCTTGATGTCATCATTCAAGGATGTTGAAGATCAATAAAGATGAGTCTTCTACAAGTGCAAGTAACTCAATCCACAACCAATTAAATGATTGATCTTCATGAGTACCTACACAAAGCAAGATGCAAAATAGTATATAAATTTTAAGAATAGATCTAAAATGCACAAGGGCTACTAATCTAAGAGGGATGAAATATTACCAATTAAAAGACCTATTTTCCGAGAAAAAATAGTTTTAACCAGAGATAAACTTTAGTACAACTTGACCTTCTAATTTGAGGAGACAATGGATCGATCCAAATTTTAAAGTACAATATACTTCAAAGATCTTGAGTGACCATCACTCTGATACCAATTATAGAAACTAGAAGGGGGGGGGGGGGGGGTTGAATAGTTTCTCTTCAATTAGTAACCTAATTTAAATTACTTTGAATTAAGTGTGTATCAAAACTATCTTTTACTTGAAGCTAAGTTGCATAATGATTAGGTTCAATTCAAATGCATTAGCAATGGTAATAGGTAAGTATAATGATAACAAAATAAATAAAGAGTAAGGAAAAAGACAACCTAGTGACAAGACACCAAGATTTATAGTGGTTCGACAACGAGGCTCTATCCTCGTTTCTACTCCACTCCTCGAGTACACCTACTCGAGATTTCCACTATATCCACAAGCTCTCTTCTTGGCGGAGAAAGCCTTACATCATCGCTTACATTATTTTCCGACACTAAGCTAAATGTTGAGACCTAATCATTATCTAGGACCAATCTACACAACGTTTCCTACTTCACAATTTAACGACACAAGGCTAGATGTCGAGTTCTAATCTCAAGGTAGAACCAATCTTCACGACGTTGCCTACTTCACCATTTTACGACACAAGGCTAGATGTCGAGTTCTAATCCAAAGCTAGAACAAATCTTCACGACTCTTTAGTTTGAAGCTAAGTGAGAACTTCACACAACACAACTACTAATCACTTTCAAGTTTAGTGAGAACTCACAAGACACAACCACATCACTTTATAGTTTAGTGAGAACTACTACACAAATCTATTACAACTCAACTAGACATATCTAAGTACACACATGTATCTTGGATCTACACAACACAAATCCAAGCAATCACGTATGCAATGGATGTACACAACAAATCCAAGTATTCACAAATAGCTTGGATGAACACAACTAGTCCAAGTATTTCATAAATACAAATGGATCAACAAAAATAAAAAGGCTAACATGATGAACATGACTAATTCATGGATTCATCTTTATCACAACACTAGTGAGTGAGTGATTTTCTCATTGGACAAGGTAAAGGAGGGGATCAAGAGGATAATCATATGTAAACATCCTTAACACTTTAAGTGATCATTTACTAATGATTATGCTATAGAAAAAAGAAAGGGGGCTGAGAAAAATGTCCAAGAGGCTTGTTAGAAAATGAGATTTGATCCACTATTTATAGAAGAGAAAGTCCAACGGCTAGCTAGGCGCAGATCCTTATCTAGCCGGCGGTACCTTATCGATAAGGAACCGCCTAGCTATTTAAGGTACCGCCCAGTAGAGTCCGCTACCTTTTTGTCTTTTAGTGGGGTAGGAATATCTGAGGTTTTTTAAACCTTCAAAGGATATTCTTATGGCATATGGAATATGCCATTTCGGCTGAAAATGATTTAATGGATTCAATGGTGATTGCTATACCACGTGCTGATGGTACTCATGTATTGGCTACGGTGGATATTGAGTACGAGTGGACGCCACCAATATGTGTGGAATGTAAGATTTTTGACCATTTTAGTGATGCATGCCCTAAATTGCCGACAACTGTCACCAAAGAAGCTACTGCTAGTGATGGGTTTGTGGAGGTGACTAAAAAACAATCTCCCTCTAGACCTAACCCTAGGCAGAGAATTGAAGGTATTAAGTTAGGCAAAATCTTGCCTAATTTTTATTACAAGAAGGTCGATCGGTGGGGACAGTCCCAACCTAGGAAGAAGGTTGTTGTTGGAAAATCGTCTCAGCCTAAAAAGAAGGTTGTTGCTGCTCCTTATGGAGGCATAGGTAGTAATAAGTGTTTGGTTCCTGTGCAGAAGACTGAAGTTAGCTTAAGGAATTCGTTTAGTGCTCTTAACGCTGATAAGGACGGAGGAACTGATTGGGAGGACAATAATCGGGATAGTGTTCTGAATGAAAGTGATGATGAGGTTGATGAAGTGTTGGTTATGGATGGACCTAATGCTACTAATAATACAACATCAATACCAGGGGCAAGCACTCCTTCGACAAAGGTTATCCATGATTAATGTAGGCTCGTGGAATATAAGGGTTTGAATTTGTAACACCCCCAAATTTATACAACTTAATACAGCGGAAGACTAGTTGGTGTTACGGGATAGCACATTACTCACATCATAGACAACGCTTAAAAGTCGCGTCGTTTTAATAATAAAGCATTTCTATTCATAAATATCAAAGTTACATCGGTCCCAAGTCATATTATTTCATACAAAGTTTTACAAAGTATTTGAATGGAAAATGTTGTTTAAGTGCGGGCCATGAATTCTTGTCGTCTTCCCGAGAATTACCTTCAAGTACCTGAGATAAAACATGTTAAAAGAAAAGGTCAGCGATAACGCCGAGTGAATTCATAGAGTTTAATATAATCCATCAATATAATATCAGTATAAAATTATTACTGAAAATCATTTTGTACAAATCTTTGTAATAGGCCATAAAATAGCCAAAGTCATTTTTATACAAATCCTTGTCGAAAATCATAATATAGGCATTTGCCTTAAAAATCATTATACGAGCCAATGTCGTAAAAACATCATACAATACGTCTTATGACGTTGTATAAAGTCAAATAAAAACCGTTATATGAATATGGTTATGAAAAACCAAAACACGAACATAATATCAATAGTATGACCCTGTATTGCTAGTCAGGCAATACATCGTAATTCGGTGCGTCTAGTAGTATTTCGTTAGTTTGGATTATTATAAGCCGCATGACATTGTTACCTTACTACAACAAACAACGGGTAGCTAGCCCGAAACTCATTTTCCCATCTAAATTAGCGTGTCGTCACAAAGGTCACGCTATGTAAATCTTCTCATACATAAATTCGCTTACCAATCAATGTGGCACGACGGGGATCAACCGTCAAGGCGCGAACTGGGGTGATCGTCCCCAAATAGTACTATTAAATGCATAAGCGTCTACCAAATCCCGGTAGTTCACAATTCATGCTAATGGGACTTTTAGTGACATAACCTAACTTTAATAATCCATTTAAATTCATCTATCGGGTCCTTTAATCATTTATCGGGTCATACAATCGGGTCATTCAATCATTCGGGTCCAAATCAATAAACAAACAATCGGGACAAATGGTGTCCTATTTTATAAAAACAAACATGTTATCTCCCTCGCGGGTTTATAAAACATTTATAAAAACATTTAAAAGAGTGCGAGGCTATGAACTCACGTTGATGTGGGAAGACGGGCTATTGGCAATTCGGTCGTACGGTACGTGCTTCAATCACGGAAACCTAGACAAATAATACTCGGTCTTAGACTTATGTCCAATGACTTTATAAAAATAACAATTATGTATACATATGATGATTATATATATATGATGATCAAGTGGGTTTACATATCCTCATTTACTCATTTTTGTGTTATGTGTCGATAACTTTTATACTAGTTTTCTCGTTTTACCTATTTACGTGTTTTAGGTCCAATAAGCCTATTATAAATTCTTAACTTGTATTAATCCATTTCATAATTATATTATCAGTATTTAAACTTTCAAGTTGGGCCCAAATGGGTTAAGCCCAATAAGTTCTTTTTATGAGTGTTTATCTTATTTAGTCCAATTATTAGCCCAAGTATTAGTCCAATATGTTTACTTAGCTCGTTAATGTCCGTATGCCCTATAGTTCGGGTTTTATCGGTTTTTATCGGTTTTTACTTGTTATACATGTCTATATATCAGTATATAAGTTTTATAAAGTTTTCATTAGACGGGTCCAACCATCTAAGTTTTATTTAACAAAAACGTTAATTTTACGGTATTAGCCGAAAAAGTCGTAAAAATCATGTTTATAGTTTTATATCTTATAAAACATAACAAGTTACCATTTTTATAAAATGTACACTTATTTAACCTTTTACATACTTATATAAATAAAATTCATGAGTTAGTGGGTTTTAACTTTACATTTTATACAATATAATTTTGAGTGCTTATATAACAGTATTATACTTTATTTTTTAAAATATGATTTTTATCTTCACTTTCACCAAAACTGCCATATCTTGAGTTCTATATGGAGATAGAAGCTCAAATTTTTATCACATAAACTATATAATATGTGCTACATTTAACTCTTCTATAGCTACTGTTGAATCATCTTCTAAATATTTTCTAAAAATCGTCCAAAACAGTAACCTCAGATTTATACCTTAAACTTGTTTTGATCATATCTCACTCATTACTTTGATTCCATTGCATGACCAACTCTCACATGTGTACAAGACCCATAGCTTACTGTAAATCCATTCTACTTCATCATTTTATCAGTTTACCATATGGTTCTTTACTGTTTTTATACAGCCATCAAATTTAACCAAGATTTTAACCTTGTTTCTTATAGTTTTTCACCTTTTTAATCATGTTTATCAACACCAAATCCCCACACAATATTTTTTTATCATCCTATAATCATCATATACATATACAATAGGAAATAAAATACATGTTTACATAATCAAATTAACAAGAAGATGAGGAGGAAAATCTTTATACCACCATGATGATGTAGGTTGATCAAAACATGGATTTTTGATGGAGAAACTTGTGATGCACCAAGACCATCTTCATGACCATCATTCTCCATGAACTCCTTGTAGAAAATCAGCCTTAATGCTCCATGGAAACTCCTCCTTGGATGTTATAACTTGCACCAATCAATAGGGCTTCAAAAGGGCATCAACATGTATATGAATAACATGAGATTTTGTGGTGAAATTTAGATCAAATGGTGTTGGATGATGAATATGGGACGGCAAGATGAAGTGGGATGAGAGAATTTTGGGAGGATTTTGCATGTATGAAATGGTGAAATGACAAAACTAGTAGCTAGTTTTGAGAAGTAGTAGAATGTGTTAGCTTAAGATGTAAGCTAGGAGGGACAAGTGTTATCAACTTGCTAAAGTTGTGACACATCACTTGTGTTGGTGTGTTTTGGCCGCCCCATGTATATTATTGGGGTGGGATAATGTATTTTGTCCCACCTCACTAATTTACGGGTATTCCTCGATTCTAGTTTCCTCGATTTGCGTGCCCTCGGGTCGTTTTACGAAAAACGTTTTTATAAATTATGAATCAACGTCACAAAACGAATCCAATAAAAATTGTCTCATCAAAAACGGAGTTCGAAAACGTGAATACGTAATCCTAGGGTTTCCGGTTTAGTCGTAAAGGACGTTAAAATAAAATCGGAAGTCCTAATCTTTTCTCGTAAATTTGTGAGTCTATGAACCAACTCAAATTTAAAACTCCAAAATAATATTCATGGATAAATTTATTTTCTGAAATGTCGGACTGTCACCAAGGACGGTGTATGTAAACGTAAGCACGTAACGTTGAATCCTCCGGTTTAGACGTAGCCGATGCTAATCCAAGACGTAAATCCAAATTTCTTCCCAAAAATAAGTGAGTTCATAATGTAACATTAAAATAATGTTTTCAAATAAATACTGAGAATAAAATATCAACCATAAATTGACGGATTGTCACAGCATTTACCCCTAAACAGGATCTTTGTCCTCAAAGATCATCTTACCTTACTACTCGCTTCTTATAGAGTTAAAGCTATGTGGGTATTTCCTCCACATTCGGTCTTTTCTCACAAGTGCAATTCATTACAATACGCGAGTTCTATCAAACATAACTACGGGAATAAGATCAGGCTTAATGTTGACTTACTTTCTCTATCCATGATGTTCACGGGTTTTTGATGAATGCAACTTTTCGCCGATCTAAGCTCTACTAAGAATAATCAGATTTTCACTTGATAGATATTCCATCAAGTTCGATATACGAAACATAATTCACGCAGTCTTTGAAGTCCTAGGGTAGATCCAGCTTATATGCCTTTCAATCCCAACTTTTACATCATCTCAATGGTCCCAAACAACGGGGACTTATATCCCATGATTTGTCAGATCATGAATTCATTTTACCAAGGTTAAAAATTTTGGCATAACTTCGCTACCCATTTGGCACTTCAAGATCTACATTTCATATTCACGTAACTTCCTGCCCACTATCGGCAGTTAATAATCAGATCCTAATTTCAACAATCATTTCAGGTCTCGCGGGTCGAGTATTTTGTAAGGTTAGGTCCGCCATCATAGGAAACCTTAAACCTAAAAGACATGTCCAACTCACAATGGGTGTATGTCGGGTGTCTTCATCCCAACTCCTGATTACAGATGCTCTAATATATATCCTCACAAGATTCAATCTCGATCCTAATACGATAATTATCAATGATAATCTCTCCAAAGGAAAACGATTTTACAGTTTATTACCAAAGGTCAATCATTCAAACATAAAACAACACTTATAGTATTTTGTATCGTTACTTTACCTCGTCCCTTCGATTGAGGTGGTACACAGTACTCTCATCAAGATTTGTTCTCAATGACTTCTGGGCAAATCTTTAGAAATTCGATGCGAAGCGAGGATCTTGATAGAGATGATCGATACAGGCACACCATGTTTACACAAATCCTTTAAATACAAAAGAGTCATTTTCTTCATCAAGATTCTATCATTAACAGGAATGATATTAGCAGATTTGGTCAGTCTGTCGACGATGACCCAAATCGAATCAAATTCAGATGATGACCTTTGAAATAGCTAGACGTTTACTAATGTTTGAGGCGATGTCTGCCTTCATAATTTGTCATTAGTACAACTTCTTCAGACAAAGATACTTTTAGTCAGAAATGACATAAATAGAATACTTATACTTACAAGACTCCAACATAACTATATCTCACAATCTTCCATATTTAGACATTCACAAATGGACCTTTAATCATTTAACGCCATCGGCTCCTGATTTCTAATGGTTCACATTAGCCGCGAACCCCCTTTTTATTATCTATATTATCCTTTTTATAAGCATCGGCTATATTTTAAATTGTTCGGAAATTTATTTTGCACCTTCATTATTAAGGAATATGTCCTAATTGGTTCTTTATCTTTTATACATAATGTGTCAGTAATTACGTTCACTTTCCTGATGAAATAAATATCATAACCGTATTTATTCAAAATTCTTTCTTCATATCTTCTATGTTTCAGTTTCGTCTTTACTATTATCTTTATCTGTTTTACTTAATCTGACGTCTAAAGCGTCGATAATTATTACATGTAAATTAACAATAATTATTTAATTTTTATGAAACGTAAACGTAAAAATTGTAAATTTCTTAGTTCGACCAATTATATAAAATGTTCAAAATAATTTGAATTTAATTAACAAGATTTTTGTTGATTTATCGAAAATATTTAATAGGATTCGTAAATGTTCGGAAAAACCTTTGTTTATACTTTGGTCAAAGTTTTCGTAGTTGAAAAGTAAAAATTATCGTTTCAGATTTCAAGTCGTGGTTTAAATGGTTTCCTCAATCCCTCTTAGGTTGTCTAGAAGTATACACAAACATTTACCCCTAAACAGAAGTTTAGTTAAATGGTTTGTGTATAAGGGAATAATCCTTTAAAAATCCTTTGTTAAAACATTTGTCAAAATATATTTGCACTTTCTTTTTAGTATAACTCAAAGTCTTAAATGGCTCTAATTTTTGAAGAGTCAATATATATATATCTTATCATCATTAATCAAACGGTCACTTTAGGTAACGGATTAAGTCTTAAATCACATGTTAATTATTCAAGGTATAGGTTTTTATTGTTCGGCCAATTCAAGGCAATTTATAACTAATTATTAACTCATTCTTATTCTTATAAACAAACAAATGGTCCTTAATGATCACAAGCATGAATTTATCAAATTACAGCCTACACACGTGATTCACCAAATTTATGAATGCTACATGTGTATTAGTCAATCCAAACGTCACCACGTGAAACTCATAATGTTCATTACAAGTACCGGATGTAGTGATTGGAATACATAATCTTTTCCGCAGATGCGAAGTTGATGATAACCATGCCGTGGATCAAACCTTTAAAACATACGCTAGAACCTTGTAAATGATCGAACAAATCTTCCATTTCGAGTTATGGATATCGTTTTCGATTCTCAATTTACTCATTTCACAGTAATCTATAAATATAAGGAATGATAACACCGTAGCTCTTCATGATGACGAGCTTGGTAGAATAAAATCTTTCTCTGACAACTCTCTCAGTTGTATGGTAATTCCTTTAATTCAGATGGTGCTGACGTACAGTGCACATGTCACAAGTGCAGCACCGGGAATATAATCAATACCAAATTCAACTTGCCTTAATGGCGAAAGTCTAGGTAATTCACTAATAAATACCTCCTAAAGTTTCAGATAGCAGGAACATCTTTTAGTAAATTCATTTTAGGTTCTTTCTAGATTATAATATCTATGACTACTTTACAACCATTCACGGTATAATTTGAAGTCTAAATGCAGGATATGGTCATCCATCAAGAATTATTTAGATCACTTTTGATAATCAACATCTTATCTTTTAGGGGAATTTCTATTCGAGTTCCCATCAATTAAGACAATGTCGTCATGTCATAATCAATCAATCTATTCTACTGGCATTACCAACTTTCCAGTTTCATTATCGTCAATAAGATGTGAACTTCTCAAAAGACTAATAATAATTCATAATCTTTCACAAATTCAAGGATATATGGAGACACAACTACCATTAAAAGAGTAAGGTCAACGCATAATCTACACGAGAGATATTCAAATCAGATACAGATGAAAATATTTAATGAATATGAATATATTCCATGTTTTCATAATTTGAGTACGCATTCGAAAGCTCCTCAGATCGTTACCCAGGTCATTCAAATGAAATCAAATCATAAAAAAAATGATAAGAACGTCAATACATCCAGTCGGGTATCAACACTCGGTAATCAGATACTTTTCCTAAGAATCTCACTACGGGAGAATTGGACAAGAAAGAATTGTCAATTGTCAAATAAGACAATTTCCATAGATGAGTAAATTCGACTCAGAAGAATAAATAGTACGAGCATATATGTAGGTGTCCCTAACACTATGTCCCTATTTTTCACTTCTTGCAGATCTCATAAAATTTTAATCTTTCACAATCTTCAAAGAAAATGTAGTGTTTATTCATTAGTTTTATGCTGACTACTAATCAGTCTTGCATGGTCCATTCCAAATTGTATGTAGGCGCGCAACTATATACAATTTCAAGATTAACGATGCAATACTCAGTTCATCAAAATTTTATCATCATGTTTATAATAAAAACATTTTCATGCTTAATTCTTAAATAAGAATCAAAAATATATTTACAAAGGTTTTCTTTGTTATGGAAATAATTAAGTTTCCAAAGCGTCTCATAAACAACTTCATTTTGATATCAATCACTTATAAATCTCACTTTGAATAATCCTTATTGTGATGAAAATTAAATTTTCTCAAAGGATACCGTTTTAACTTTATAAAAACAATGTGTGATCTGCAAAAGAGTGATGAAGAGTTGTTCACCAAGAACTTAACTACAATATGATAGGAAATGAGCTTAGCCAATTAATCATGAGGTTCATGATCTCGATGGCACTCAAAAGAATAATCCACTACGTAACTCAATTCGAGATGAGTACTTGTTCAATGGTTGCATCACTAATGCGAGCATTAGGATGAAGCAATAAAAGATAGATATCAACGATACATGTAGAATTTAGCAATCAAAGGTAGTCTTTTTCATTAATCACAAACAAGTCAAATTGTACCGTAACACATTACGTGTCACTATGTCATACAATTCCAAAAACTCATCCTACCAACTGATGTCTCAGTTAGGTTAGGGATTATTTTTTAAAAGATACCTGATACAAGGCTTTTGCCCGTATAAAAATTAAATATTAAGTTCGTGTTCTCGGAATCTTAACGAATTGATCTTAGTTCTCTATGTGTGACTTAGATGATCTTTGGTGAAAAAGAATATTTTTGGGTGATTTTAAATTTAAATGCAAAGACTTAAAAGTAAAAGTGGTACTTAAAGTAAATCTAAGTCTAATTAGAGCAAAGTGCAAGTATTTAAAACGTGACTAAAATTAAAGGACACTAAAGTAAAATGACGTAAACTTAAATCTATCTAAGGCAAACTTAAAGTGCGACTAAAACTAAGGCAAATAATCTAAAAATGCAATTAATTAAAAGGCAAGAAAAATAAAGCTTGACAGATTAAAAATCAAAGACAAAAACTAATAAGAACCTGAATACAGCTCATTCGGAATAAACCTTCGTTTGGAATAATCACTCGACCTAAATGTCACCTTTGGTTGAAATGACTCTTCTTTACTTGGAATATTACCAAAATCCTTGATCCGGAACAAATTGATCTGAATATGTCACTTATCCAAAACAATGCTTCGTTCGGAACTTACTGATTCGGAACTCTCGCTTGTTGCCTTGATTCGGATGTCTTTGGTCACTCCTTGATTCGGAACGTTCCGGATGAAACCCCTTGATTCGGAAGTTTATAACTTCCGAATGAACCTTTCTTGAGTCGGAAGATTTCCCTTGGTTCGGAAGTTTAAAGTTCCGAATGAACAACCTTGACTCGGAAGTTTTTTTGACTTCCAAATGAACAGCCCTGATTCGGAACTTTGGTCCTTGATTCGGAACTTTGAGTTAATTCGGAACTTTTGAAAAGTTCCGGATGAAACCCTTGGTTCGGAACTTTGGAAGTTCCGAATGAGTATGTTTGATTCGGAAGTTTTGACTTCCGGATGAAGAGTCTTGGTTCGGAAGTTTTGACTTCTGAATGAACAAGATTAATCTTCCGGATGAAGCCTTGATTCGGAACTTTAGAAGTTCCGAATGAACACTTTCCACCTTCTTGGTTCGGAACTTATCTGGAAGGATCAGAAACAGGCAAAAATTCCCGAAGAACAAGGAAACAGTAGCAGCAGGTATAATAACAATTTTAACCAAAATCAAACACACGTATGAATAAAATCAATAACGATCCAATGAAATAACATCAACAAGCAATTAAATACATGAAATTAAACAACTTTTACCACAACAATCAAAAACCACTTTAGATCAAAATAAAGGCATGAACATAACCATAACATAAACACATGAATCAAAGAATAAGAAAGGTAGATAAGAGATTGACAAAATAAAGTAAAGATTGACAAGAATTAAAATGAAAACTTACTTGGAATTAAATGGTAGTTAAGGTGCAAGACAAGGTAATTAAATTGACAAGTGTTTAAATGACAAGTAATTAAAATGGTGGAAGAACTAGTGTCACCCTAGCCAACAAGAGTGAAATGATAACTATCCTAATCTATATATAGGGGAGGATTAAGGAAGCTTCCTCCCCTCTTTCCTTTCTTCTTAATTACAAGTTTAAGTCCCTCCTTTTATTAATCTTCATTAATTGCGTCATTAGTCCTTTTCTTCTAATCTTCTTTAAACTTGGACTTAAGGAACTTTTGGCTTCGGGATTTCTTTGAACTCGTCTTTAAATTCTTCAATAAAATAGACATGAATTCTTCGGCTTTTGATAAACTTCCGTCTTTTGACTTTTTCTTCGATAAATCTTCAGAATTGGTCGTGGACTTCCGTTCTTTTTGCACTCTTGACTTCTTGACTTCGTCTTTTATCCTTTTCTTCAATAAAAGTCCATAAATGCCCGTGAATGTCCGTGTTTTATCCATTTTTCACCTTTTCATCCTAAATCACAACAAAAACACAAACCACGCATAATTCCGACATAAAAGACATAAAATACACGTTTTGGTCCGGTTATTATTGTAGTTAAGTGGTAGAAAAGATGGGTGTTTACACACCTATCAATACCACAATGAATACTAATCTACAAGAGTCATTAGGTGTCCTGCCTGTCCCGGAAGATCCATTGGTCCCAATTCAGAAGAAGATTTCTTCAATTTATTTGTTGGACACTGGGCATCCTCGTTAGTGGACAATGGCCTAGGAACAACACTTAACACAAACTAACAATCAATCAAAACCTTATGATTCAATCACAGAACTTAACAACTTCTATTAATAATCTCATATTCCATTCAAGTTAAATTTTACTTTATTCAAGTTTCAACCAACTTTATACTCAATTCGATATCCTACCTCATTCTCCAATACTTACAACCTTATTCTTCGGCCTTGTAAAGGCAATACAATCTCAATATGAATCAACACTTAATTTCCAATCCTATTAGCTCTTACAACAACAATTATCAAATGAGTCATTAATATGAAATGACTTGATCATTCAACTAGACTTCTCGGAAAGGTATTAATGGCATGAGGCTTTTGGGTAATGGTTCCAATAACAGCCTCAAGTGCAACATTCACACTTTCGATTTCAAATTTAAGAATTGGATGACAACGAATCAGATGACATCTTTCTAGGTGGTAACGTTTTGTCAAACTCCACTCTATAAGGAAAAATCGTCATGACATCGATATCAGATTTAATCTCGCCAATTCTTTTTCAATATCACAATCAACTAATATCTATATTTCTACGAATATCAACCATTTGTTGGGATCATAAATATCCGCAACTTGGATTAGATCTAGGATAGCTAGAATTCTTACGAGAATAGCTTCGATTAATTTACTAGGGGAGTTAGGGTTACTTGTGACAATCTACGTCGTATAAATACCTCGTATAAAAATCAAAATAATCATCAAACAATCATGTAATAAAATTACATCATATATATATAATCCAAGTTATATATATATATATTAAAATAACACTTCTCAGTCTTGGTCTTGTCGGTAACTCGGGAATTCTTCGGCACCGTTATAGTCAAAAGATTTTTAGACATTTTTAGAAAAATGTTTATAGTTAAAAGATTTTGAAATGTTTTATTCAAAACCTTGGTTTTAAAAATCTTTCGTTCTCTATAACGAGAGCTCTGGTACCAAACTGTAACACCCCCAAATTTATACAACTTAATACAGCGGAAGACTAGTTGGTGTTACGGGATAGCACATTACTCACATCATAGACAACGCTTAAAAGTCGCGTCGTTTTAATAATAAAGCATTTCCATTCATAAATATCAAAGTTACATCGGTCCCAAGTCATATTATTTCATACAAAGTTTTACAAAGTATTTGAATGGAAAATGTTGTTTAAGTGCGGGCCATGAATTCTTGTCGTCTTCCCGAGAATTACCTTCAAGTACCTGAGATAAAACATGTTAAAAGAAAAGGTCAGCGATAACGCCGAGTGAATTCATAGAGTTTAATATAATCCATCAATATAATATCAGTATAAAATTATTACTGAAAATCATTTTGTACAAATCTTTGTAATAGGCCATAAAATAGCCAAAGTCATTTTTATACAAATCCTTGTCGAAAATCATAATATAGGCATTTGCCTTAAAAATCATTATACGAGCCAATGTCGTAAAAACATCATACAATACGTCTTATGACGTTGTATAAAGTCAAATAAAAACCGTTATATGAATATGGTTATGAAAAACCAAAACACGAACATAATATCAATAGTATGACCCTGTATTGCTAGTCAGGCAATACATCGTAATTCGGTGCGTCTAGTAGTATTTCGTTAGTTTGGATTATTATAAGCCGCATGACATTGTTACCTTACTACAACAAACAACGGGTAGCTAGCCCGAAACTCATTTGCCCATCTAAATTAGCGTGTCGTCACAAAGGCCACGCTATGTAAATCTTCTCATACATAAATTCGCTTACCAATCAATGTGGCACGACGGGGATCAACCGTCAAGGCGCGAACTGGGGTGATCGTCCCCAAATAGTACTATTAAATGCATAAGCGTCTACCAAATCTCGGTAGTTCACAATTCATGCTAATGGGACTTTTAGTGACATAACCTAACTTTAATAATCCATTTAATTTCATCTATCGGGTCCTTTAATCATTTATCGGGTCATACAATCGGGTCATTCAATCATTCGGGTCCAAATCAATAAACAAACAATCGGGACAAATGGTGTCCTATTTTATAAAAACAAACATGTTATCTCCCTCGCGGGTTTATAAAACATTTATAAAAACATTTAAAAGAGTGCGAGGCTATGAACTCACGTTGATGTGGGAAGACGGGCTATCGGCAATTCGGTCGTACGGTACGTGCTTCAATCACGGAAACCTAGACAAATAATACTCGGTCTTAGACTTATGTCCAATGACTTTATAAAAATAACAATTATGTATACATATGATGATTATATATATATGATGATCAAGTGGGTTTACATATCCTCATTTACTGATTTTTGTGTTATGTGTCGATAACTTTTATACTAGTTTTCTCGTTTTACCTATTTACGTGTTTTAGATCCAATAAGCCTATTATAAGTTCTTAAATTGTATTAATCCATTTCATAATTATATTATCAGTATTTAAACTTTCAAGTTGGGCCCAAATGGGTTAAGCCCAATAAGTTCTTTTTATGAGTGTTTATCTTATTTAGTCCAATTATTAGCCCAAGTATTAGTCCAATATGTTTACTTAGCTCGTTAATGTCCGTATGCCCTATAGTTCGGGTTTTATCGGTTTTTACTTGTTATACATGTCTATATATCAGTATATAAGTTTTATAAAGTTTTCATTAGACGGGTCCAACCATCTAAGTTTTATTTAACAAAAACGTTAATTTTACGGTATTAGCCGAAAAAGTCGTAAAAATCATGTTTATAGTTTTATATCTTATAAAACATAACAAGTTGCCATTTTTATAAAATGTACACTTATTTAACCTTTTACATACTTATATAAATAAAATTCATGAGTTAGTGGGTTTTAACTTTACATTTTATACAATATAATTTTGAGTGCTTATATAATAGTATTATACTTTATTTTTCAAAAATCTGATTTTTATCTTCACTTTCACCAAAACTGCCATATCTTGAGTTCTATATGGAGATAGAAGCTCAAATGTTTATCACATAAACTACATAATATGTGCTACATTTAACTCTTCTATAGTTATTGTTGAATCATCTTCTAAATATTTTCTAAAAATCGTCCAAAACAGTAACCTCAGATTTATACCTTAAACTTGTTTTGATCATATCTCACTCATTACTTTGATTCCATTGCATGGCCAACTCTCACATGTGTACAAGACCCATAGATTACTGTAAATCCATTCTACTTCATCATTTTATCAGTTTACCATATGGTTCTTTACTGTTTTTATACAGCCATCAAATTTAACCAAGATTTTAACCTTGTTTCTTATAGTTTTCACCTTTTTAATCATGTTTATCAACACCAAATCCCCACACAATATTTTTTTATCATCCTATAATCATCATATACATATACAATAGGAAATAAAATACATGTTTACATAATCAAATTAACAAGAAGATGAGGAGGACAATCTTTATACCACCATGATGATGTAGGTTGATCAAAACATGGATTTTTGATGGAGAAACTTGTGATGCACCAAGACCATCTTCATGACCATCATTCTCCATGAACTCCTTGTAGAAAATCAGCCTTAATGCTCCATGAAAACTCCTCCTTGGATGTTATAACTTGCACCAATCAATAGGGCTTCAAAAGGGCATCAACATGTATATGAATAACATGAGATTTTGTGGTGAAATTTAGATCAAATGGTGTTGGATGATGAATATGGGACGGCAAGATTAAGTGGGATGAGAGAATTTTGGGAGGATTTTGCATGTATGAAATGGTGAAATGACAAAACTAGTAGCTAGTTTTGAGAAGTAGTGGAATGTGTTAGCTTAAGATGTAAGCTAGGAGGGACAAGTGTTATCAACTTGCTAAAGTTGTGACACATCACTTGTGTTGGTGTGTTTTGGCCGCCCCATGTATATTAGTGGGGTGGGATAATGTATTTTGTCCCACCTCACTAATTTACGGGTATTCCTCGATTCTAGTTTCCTCGATTTGCGTGCCCTCGGGTCGTTTTACGAAAAACGTTTTTATAAATTATGAATCAACGTCACAAAACGAATCCAATAAAAATTGTCTCATCAAAAACGGAGTTCGAAAACGTAAATACGTAATCCTAGGGTTTCCGGTTTAGTCGTAAAGGACGTTAAAATAAAATCGTAAGTCCTAATCTTTTCTCGTAAATTTGTGAGTCTATGAACCAACACAAATTTAAAACTCCAAAATAATATTCATGGATAAATTTATTTTCTGAAATGTCGGACTGTCACCAAGGACGGTGTATGTAAACGTAAGCACGTAATGTTGAATCCTCCGATTTAGACGTAGTCGATGCTACTCCAAGACGTAAATCCAAATTTCTTCCCAAAAATAAGTGAGTTCATAATGTAACATTAAAATAATGTTTTCAAATAAATATTGAGAATAAAATATCAACCATAAATTGACGGATTGTCACAGAATTTCTCCCCTAAGCAAAATGAAGTTCGCCATATGCTAGTGGAGAATAATTTGTCTTTGTGTGCTATTTTGGAATCTCATGTCTCGGACGCTAATCTGCTTAAAATGTGTTCGCTGGTATTTAGGCATTGGGATAGGACTTCGAATGGAAGTCATTGTACTAAAGGTGCAAAAATCATCCTTAGCTGGAATCATAATGATGTTGACGTAGCTGTGATTAATAGTGATGACCAAACTATCCATACCCGGGTTTGGCTAAAGCTGGAAAGAAAAGAATTGTTTTGTACATTTATTTACGCTCATAATAGGTATACTTAACGGCGTGTGCTGTGGACTAATCTTGGGGTTCACAAGCGATATATTCAGGGCAGGCCAGGTGTTTGTTTGGTGACTTTAATGTGACCCTTTTTGTGGGGGATTCCTATTCTGGCTCGTCTAATACTGATATTTCCACTCGGAATTTCAAGAATGTATCAATGATATAGAAGTTGATGACATCCAGCATTCGGGAATGCATTTTACGTGGAATCAAAAACCAAAGGGTATGGGTGGTTTACTGAAGAAACTGGATAGAATCATGGCGAATTTGAACTTTTCGTCTACTTATGTTGGTGCATATGCTGTTTTTAAGCCTTATCGGGTGTCTGATCATTCTCCATCGATTTTGTTTATCCCTACTGCTACTACACAAAAGCCTCGTCCATTTAAGTTTTTTAATATCATTACTCGTAATGATAGGTTTCTGGAGGTTGTTCAAGCGGGATGGTCCAAGCAGGTTAGAGGGTTTCATATGTTTAAAGTCATCCAACGCTTAAAGTTTTTAAAGAAGCCACTACGGAAATTATTGATAGACAAAGGGAATCTCCATGATAATGTTACCCGGCTACGTCACGAGCTTGATAAAGCTCAAACTGAATTAGATGCTGATCCTAATAATCTTATGTTGAGGGAGGCTGAAGCTAGTGATGTGACAGCGTTCAATGATGCTTTGCTCTTGGAGGAGGGTTTCATGAAGCAGAAAGCTAAGATTACCTGGCTTAAGGAAGGGCATTTGAATACTGCGTATTTTCATAAAGCAGTTAGGAGTCGTGTTAGCCGAAGCCGAATAGATGTTGCGGCTGATGATGCGGGTAATATCTTTAGTGGTGATCAAGTTGTTGAGGTCTTTGTCAATCATTACAAGTCGTTTCTTGGACAGGCAGGTATTGTTAGTGATCTTAATTGTATGGACTTGTTTCATGAAACTTTAAATGATGATACAGCTATGTCTATGATTCGGCCTATTAATGATGGAGAGATTAAGGAGGCATTATTTGAAATGGGTAATGACAAGGCTCCTGGGCCTGATGGATATACGGCTGCGTTTTTCAAAGAGGCATGGGGCATTATCAATGAGGATTTTATTAAGGCGGTTCGTGAATTTTTATCAATGGGAGACTACTCAAGGACATTAACCACACAATTATTGCTCTTGTCCCCAAGGTTAATACTCCTAACAGGGTCAATGATTATCGGCCTATATCCTGTCGTAATGTTATTTTCAAGTGCATTAGCAAAATTATAGCTAATCGTATCAAGGAGAGTTTGAAGTCTCTTGTCAGTCCTAACCAATCAGCGTTTGTTCCGGGGAGAAGCATTGCGGATAATATTCTCTTAACTCAAGAATTGATGCATAACTATCACCTTGACAGAGGTGAACCACGGTGTGCTTTCAAGGTTGACATTCAAAAGGAATATGATACTGTTGATTGGGGTTTTCTTAGAAAGGTTCTTAATGGGTTTGGTTTTCACCCCCGTATGATTAGCTGGATTATGGAGTGTGTGTCCACGGTGACTTTCTCTATTAGCATTAATGGTGTCTTGCACGGTTATTTTAAAGGTGGTAGGGTTCTTCGCCAAGGTGATCCACATTCCCCTTATTTGTTCACGCTTATAATGGAGGTTCTCACGCTTATGCTTAAAAGAAGAGTTTGGATGTCAAATTTATTTAAGTTTCATAAGTATTGTGAGAAATTGGAGCTGATTAATCTTTGTTTTGCGGATGATCTGTTCCTTTTTTCTTATGGTGATGTTCCTTCGGCAACTCTAATCAAGGATGCATTGGATGAGTTTAAGGAGACGTCGGGATTACAACCAAGTCTCCCTAAGAATACTGCATTTTTTTGCAATGTGCTTAATTTTATGAAGATATCCGTTCTTCATGTGCTTCCGTTTGAAGAAGGTACGCTTCCTGTTAAATACCTTGGTGTGCCTCTTGTTTCCTCACGTCTTCTGTTTCGGGAGTGTAAGGGAATGGTTGATAGAGTTAAGTCGCGAGTAAATGATTGGAAAAACAAAAGCTTATCGGCAGCGGGTAGGCTTCAACTTGTGAATTCAGTGCTTGGCTTTATGCATGTTTATTGGGCTTCTGTTTTTGGGCTTCCTTCACGTGTTCTTCATGATTTAGAGCAGATTATGCGTCAATTTCTTTGGTCTCAAGATAGCTCGAGGAAAGTTCGTGCTAAGGTGGCTTGGGAGGTGGTGAGTCTTCCAAAGGATGAGGGTGGGTTAGGCATTCGCAGATTAGATGTTTTTAATAAATCCCTTATGGTTGCTCATGTTTGGAAATTACTATTGCTTAAGGAATCTTTGTGGGTTAAGTGGATTCATGAGTATAAGCTATGTGGACGCAATTTCTGGGATATTCCTGCTCGTGGCAACATATCATGGGGATGGCGGAAGATTCTTCAGTTAAGACCGTTCATTCGTGAGTTTCTGTGGTACAACATAGGTGATGGTTTAAACACGTCTATCTGGTTTGATAATTGGTGTATTCACAGCTCGTTGTCTAATTTTATCACCCCTCGGGATATTCATAGGGTTGGGCTCAATATGAAGTCTAAGGTGAATGATATTGTACGCAATGGCCAATGGGCGTGGCCGAAAGTTCTTAGTTCCAAGTACATGTTTCTGAATGGGATGGCTATTCCAACTATTGTTGATGGTACTAGAGATTCGATTTGTTGGCAGGTTGGTAACGTGATGAAAACCTTTTCGGTGGCCGAGGTCTGGCCATCTCTTAGACCTCGTATGCCAAAAGTTACGTGGGTCTCGGTGGTTTGGTTTGCAAGCTGTGTTCCTCGACATGCCTTTAACCTATGGTTAGTTATTAATAAACGTCTTAAGACTCAAGACCGTGTGAGTGTGTGGGATGTGTCTGCGCCTGTATCTGTTGTTTGCTCTCTTTGTGATTTGCAACCGGATTCTCATGAGCACTTATTCTTCGATTGCCCGTTTTCCCAAAGAGTTTGGAGTCAAGCTCGTGCTCTTGCTGATATTCAGATGCCTACCACTGCTTTTGATCAGGTTGTCTCTAATATTCTGCCATTTGCTGCCCGGAAATCTTCGAAGAGTGTGATTGCCAAGCTTGTTTTAGCAGCAGCGTCGTATTTCATTTGGCAGGAACGAAATTGGAGGTTGTTCAAGAAGAAGAAAAGAACGACACAACAGGTGACTGATTGTATTGTTTCGTCGGTTAGGCTTAAGTTGATGTCCAACCGTTTGAAGAGGTCTCCGGAGGGGATGCGTTTTGCTCAGCTTTGGTCTTTGTCGGAGGCTATTTTTGTTTAAGTTGTTATTCTTTATGAATATGTTTGTTTTTTCATGTATTGGTAGGTGGTTTTTCCCTATCGGGGTGCTTGGCTATGTAAGCCTATGTTAGGTATCATATGGCATGTCATATGATCTAGTGGTTGTTCAAGTTTTCATGCTTGAGGTTAATGTGGTACCTCAGCCACATTCCATTGTACTCTAACGATTTTTTGGTGTAATATATTTTACCGGGGTGGGTCCCCTTTACCCAAAAAAAATTTACATTTTCCATTTTAATAAAACATTTTCTTTAAAAGAAAGTTTATCAAAAAATATTTTGTCATATTAACAAAAGTGAGTTTTAAGGATAATCACTTTGATAATCACTAAGTATGATTAAGAAAAGTTAGTGATATGATTATTACCTTGATGATAGTGTTAGTTAAATAATTCGTTTTGTGTTTTACACTAAATGAGTTGTATAGTTTGTTGTGATCAAAACTAAGAAAGATTAGTTAACACTAATAATGCTTTTAGGCATCACTTGCATTAACAGTGTACGAAAACACTACATCAATTTTTGGCGCCACTGCCGGGGAGGTGTGTTTAGCCATTATTATTATCGTGTTTGTGTGAGTAGTGCGTTTTTGCTTTTCAGTTTTTGGAAAGCGTATATAACGTACATACTCATTTTTGTTATTTTTCCTTATTATATTATAGTATCCAAATAAATCGTGTTTAGTTTTCCTAAACTAAACACAAAACAATCATTTTACTATATTGTTGATATCCCATTATCGTTTTCGTTTTTCTTGTGAATATATTACTATATTGTACTTACTTAGAACAATAAATATACAAGTACTCCAAAAGCGTGAAAACGCAACATTGATTCGGGATTTCATCACTCGATCATTGTATTCGAATCTAAAGCAAACGTTTAAAGACAAAATAGATAAATACTTTCGTGAGGCTTAAATTCAATTAACACAAACTATAAGGTGGGTATAAGGCGGTTGTATTTCTCGACCTAAGGGAAAAAGGCTCTTAAGTGCTTAGCGCCGCCTCGTTTCCTCCGCTTGCTTGTGCGTGTTTTGAGAAAGAGGGCTAATCGAGGGTTTGCCGCCCAAGTATTTTTTGGTAAAGGGTTACCCCGGTAAATATATTAACCAAAAAAACGTTGAAGTACAAAGGAATGTGGCTAAGATACCACATTAACCGCAAGCTACATGCAACTTGTTAACGAAGGATATGAAACACCAAAACCCTAATACATACTTCTACTAATAGACATAAATGCAACATTAGCAAATGACAACAAGAAAAAGTCTTGGAACCATGCAACCAACTCACCATACCAGCAGCAACATAAAGAGAGCAAAAGATCCAAGTAAGGCTGCCTCCTTAAAAAACCTTTACGAGAAAAACCCAATGGAAAAAACCCCGCAAAGGGAAAAAGAGTGCAGCCCTTACCTAGCACTCCCATCTTGATCAATACACACCTTAGGGATCTTCCAATCTTCAAGAATCACTAAAGAAACTGAAGAAATCTTTTTGAATTTAAAACTGAGAAGCTTGAGCCGAACCGTATAACAAACTGAAGTCACAATCTTAGCAATCTTCAAAGACTTCTTATTAAAAAGCCTATTATTTCGCTCTCTCCAAATGAAGTAGACTGAAGCCGCTAACACAACCCGAGCAATGATACTAACAACCGTACACCCCTTAGCTAAGGGTCTAATAAACTCCACAATATCAATCATACGCGGAGAAATATTGTGCATACCACACCTCCTACGCAATTGTAACCAATTGCGTGGGAGGTGTGGTATGCACAATATTTCTACGTATACTATATTTGCTTGTTTTCAAGATTAAACCCTCTTGAACGTTTTGGTGTTCCACCAACGTTCTAAAGTCATCGAAGACGTTCACTCCACGTGATCGTTTTCATTCTTTGAGGCTTCTTTAATCGAGAAATCGATTCGAGGAGAGATTTGTAGATTTGAGTCTACGTAATACAACAAAAATCCAAAAAAAATTAAAAACAATCAAAAACCAAAACAAATTAAAAAAATCGAAAAACCGCAAAAAGAATCTTCGATGCTACCCCCCATTCTACGCTTAGTGCATGCGCACTCGATCGAAGGATTATTCTAATTCTTGCGACGCTTCGAATCGACGCAATCGTAATCGAAGGAATCAACGACGTAGACGAGAGTTAGAAACCGACGTTCCTAATATCGTTGTTGAAGAAACCTTAGACGAGATGGCCGACAATCGTTTGATGATGGAACTGCTCCAAGCACCCATCGAGGGTTATGGAGACGCGATCGTAATTCCCGCTATCGAAGCGGAGAATTTTGTGATTAAGAGCGGAATGCTTTCGTTGATTCAAGCTACAAAGTTTCGAGGTCGTGAAGCCGTAATCCTCACGACCACATTCGGAATTTTGATCGTCTTTTAGCCACGAGCAAGTTTAAGAACGTCGACACCGATGCCGTCAAGCTTATGCTTTTTCCGTACTCGCTCGATGGTGCCGCCAGGGATTGGTACGAGAAAGAGCCACCTAATTCGATAATTACGTGGAAGGATCTCGTTTCCAAATTCGTTAATCATTTTTTCCCACCGTCTAAGACAACGTTTTTCAAAAATGAGATTACGAGATTTGAGCAAAAACCGAATGAATCTTTTAGAGACGCGTGGGATCGTTTTAAGGAATTGCTTAGGCAATGTCCTCACCATGGATTTTCCGAGTTGCACCAAATCGATACGTTTTACAACGGTCTTAGTTTTCAAGAACAAGATTCGTTGAATTCCGCCGCCGATGGCAACTTTTTGTGTATGACTCCGAAGGATGCATTAATGATTATCGAGAATCGATTCAAGGTTTACCAACTCCGCAACGCACCGAGTGTAGCCAATGTCACCAATGTTAGTAGTACTAATCGCGACATTGAGAGGGTTGATGCGAAATTCGACAAGCTAACGAATGTGTTTACGTCTTTTCTCGTCTAAAAGAAAAAGAAAGACGCTCCCGCTACGGTGAAAGCGGTTGAGACTTCGTGTACGTTTTGTGGTGGACCTCATAAATATTACGAGTGTGCGGCTACGGATGGCCAAACGTCGAATGTGAGTGCGTTAAACAACAATTTTTCTAATCAAAATCAAAATAACGCTGGTCCATCACAACAAGGCAATTATAACCAAGGCAACAACTTTAATCAAAACCGAAACAATTTTCAAGGAAATAATCAACAAGGAAATTTTCAAAACCAAAGTTATAATCAAGGTCGTAACTTAAATTGGAAAAATCAAGACAATAATCAAAACTCGAATTTTTCAAACAACAATCAAGGAAACAAATTTTCAAGTGGGAATCAAAACAATTTTCAAAGAAGTAATCAAAACCAAGGGAACTTTAATTCAAATCAAAATAGTTCGTCAAACGATTTTCAAAATTACATGAAAACGAATGAGGCTAATATGAGACGATTAAAGGGAGAAACTGATACTTTGAAAAATGATTTTTCTAATGCTTTGAAACTTCAAAACACGAAGATTGAGCAAGGACAAATTGACATAAAAAAGATGTTTTCGGCTATTATGAACAAAGCCTCGGGTGCTTCATCGAGTTCGTTACCTAGTGACACCGTTTCAAATCCGAAGGAACAATGTAAAGCCGCCTCGTCTCGTGAGAAAAGTCGTGTGATTACCCCTTACCTTGATGGATTTAGAGTTGTTCCTTCTTCTCAACCCTTGACTTCTAAGACGTCTTATTGTTCTAAAGCCGATGGGGTGAACGTGGCGACCAAGGAAAAGAGTGCACACCCTCGTGTACCTCAAATTCCATCCACGGTTCAAAAAGAGAGTTTTATCGACCTAACCAAAGTAACCCTTTAAGAAACTTTTGCATCGATCCTTCTAAAAAAACCCAAAAGGCATATGCCGAGAAAGGAAGAGGATCCGGGCCAATTTCTACTACCTTGTGATTTTTCCGAGATTGAGGGATGTTTAGCCCTTTCCGATTTAGGTGCTAGCATCAATCTCATGCCTCATTCTCTTTGGAAATTGATGAGATTGCCTTCACTTACCCCCACGAACATGACAATCAAGCTTGCAAATTGTACACCACTTATACCAGTTGGAATAGCCGAGGATGTCTATGTTAGGATTGGAAAGTTTGTTTTTCTCGCGGATTTCGTCATATCCTATTACGAGTGTGACCCTAAATGTCCCATTATTTTAGGCCAACCATTTTTATCGACGGCTCGAACCGTAATCGACGTTCACGAGGGGAGACTTACTATGAGATATGGGGAGGATAAAATGGACTTTTTCACGAGTAAATCCCAAGTGTCTTATGATAATGAAAAAACTGAGGTTTCAAAACCTAATGTTTCTAAAGCTAATGATTTCAAAATGTTCACTTTAGCGGAAACTATGAGGCTTAATGCATGTTTTGAAAGAATTAAGAAAAACGGTTTTAAAGATGATGATTTTAACGATAAAGAATACGTGTACCTAATTCAAAAGGGTATGTATAAATTTATGAATGAAAAATCACTTTGGGATGTATTCAATGAAACAAGTGAAACACCAATTCCGAAGGGAGACGTTAGTGCCATCACGACAATGACCAAAATGGACTCGTCTTCACCACCTTCGAAGGACCAAGTCTTTGAGGCTTCAACTTCTAACTCCATCGAAGTGCCTCCTTTTCCTAGCCCAACACCCGTTGAGTCGAAAGGTTTTATCGACATCGATCCTCTCATCTTAGAAAAGTTACCTAAGCATAGTCATTCGACTTGTAAGACCATGGTTGTGAGTGCTCACATCGACTCTTTCTTTGATGATGACGATGACGATTTTGCCGAGATTGATCACGTACTTCAAAATCCACATGCCATTTTTTAGGATTCTCCCAAAAAGACCTCTTCTCATGTGAAGTACGATGATTACGAGTTTGATCCCGAGATTGAGGAAACCATCGAACGAGAGCTAGCTCTTTTGCCTCCACTTCCACCTACAAGTGAGGTCGATCTTTCCAAAATCGAGGATGAACTAAATGAGTTGGAACGTCTTATTTTCAATAACGAACCAACTCACGTGACCCAAAATCCAATTCTCGAGGAGTTACCTAATCAACACTCCTCAAATGAGAATTACGTTTACCACATTCGTGAGGATTTAACTTATCAACAATCCCCATAAATGAATGATGGTTTCGTGCTTGATTGTGATCTTTTCGAGAGAGTTTCTAAGATACTCAAGGAGGGGAATGACAAAACTTGGTTTGAAAATCCTATCATTGATGAGGAAATCGATGAGATCGACGTTCATGAGGATGACGAGTATGTAGACCCCGAGGGGGCGGTGTTCTTTGTTGATCGACGTTTTGAGAACTTATACAATCCACCACCCCCTAACCGCGACTTAAATGTGAGGATTTCTTAGCGTGAGTAATTTTGAATTAGAAACGCCAAATATTTTCGACATCATAAAATCGGGTTTTCATTAAGAGTTTTTAAACGATGAAAAAGGGAAAGATTTTAAAAATGTTTTAAAAGATTTTTCTACATGTTTAACTCCGTCATCACCACGTTTTATGAGTGCTACCGCCTCGTCTACTCCTTTTGAAGATGGTGTGTGTGGATCTAGTGTGGGGGGAAGCCCCTTATCTTCCCTCACATTTCTCCACCGAGGACGAGATTTACGATCCTGGAATTGCTTGTAAAGGGAAATCTCGGTCTTCCACCGATGCAATAAATGGAAAATCTTTTTGTTTGCTTGGTGTGAGTCTACCTCGAGTAGCTCATTATGTTGACTTACCCATTGCCCCACCTTTCTACTTCTTATCTATTTTCTTCTACCCCATTGGGGTTCTAGTTGGAGTGGCGTTGTTTCATCTTTCATCCGAAAACGTAGACGCTATCTTTGACCCCGGTATACGTTTATCGGGTTTTTAAAGTACTCCACGTACTTTTGGGCATTGTTTATCATGTAAGCCCCACCAAAAATGACCATACCATGATTATCCCTAAATGATCACATTTATGGGGCTTCGAGTCGAGCTTTTGACTCAGTTATCAAAAACAAGGTGCCTTGTGGGGGATTCTCATGCTTATCCTTGTAAATATTATTGCTTTCTAATTAGTGTAACGAGGGGACTTGTGCTCTTCCAACCTTTGTTTCGTGGTTGTTTGTGATTGTGATTCATTAGGTTCATCGTCATCACTGCAGCCTCTCATGTTCGCTTTACGGATCACTCGAGCTTCGATCGTTGCCCTTGGAGATTCCGATAGCCGATGATATCCTTTTATGTTCTAACGTTTATCTTGTTAGCATAATTCATAAACGACTTTTAGGTTATTCGTTTTACCCTTTCCATGCTCGAGATTAAGCATTCGACTTCGTCTCTAGTATGGGGGTGTTTTCACCCCTAGACTCGAAACATTGAGGATAATGTTTAGTTTTAGTATGGGGGGTGAGTAGATACTTCACCTTGCTCACGTCACCACGCAATCCAATATTCATCTTTTTGTTATCGTTTTGTTACAAAATAAGGCTAACAATGGCCAAATTTTATATTTTTTCTTGTTTTTCATAAGTGTTTAAGACACGAATGTAGGTTTTCTGATGGTGAGAATAAGAGTAATTTTTACTCGACCGTGCGTGTTGAGCACTTAGCTTTGATTCCTTAACTTTTTAGGCTAAGTCTCTTAAATGAGGACGAGAAATGATAGAGTTATTTATAAGTCTCGTAATCTTTCACGATCTCATGTGTAGTAAGTATTAGCTTATTCTCCCCACGCTTTTATATAATAAATTGTTAATAAATATTGATTTAGCGGTTTAGTCACTATTGTTGGTTTCTAATTTGTTTTAGTAGCTTCCATGTAATTAAATTGGGAAAACATTAAGGTATCGCCAGCGTCACGGTTTTGAAGTATTGGCAACCCGAATAATCGAAAGCTTCACCTAATAATAAGATTTCAAGTTCTCACCTAAATTAAGCAAAATTTAAAGCTCACAAGGCCGAAAAATCTATGCCCAAATTGAAAGTGAATCAAGCCTTAATCTTTGAAGCTTTAAATATCCAAAATTTGCTTTAGCGTGAGGATATACGTCTTTGGCCATAATAAACACCTCATGGCGAGGTTAAATAAAAGGCAAGGCAAGACTGAACTCATAATAAAAGCTCCATGGCAGAGTTGAATAAAAGATGGAGGTAAACCTATGATAATAAGGGCCTTCCGTTAGGGGGCGTATAAAAGTCTTGGTAATAAGTCTCATGTTCAAAACCGTTATAAAACCGTGTTTATCGATCCTTCTTGTTGACTTAATTTTTTGACATCGTTATCTATTAGGATGAATTATTAATTTAATGATTTTGGTTACACCGTTAAGACTCTATTTTTAGACCTAATCTCTATTCACGCATAAGTCAATGATGTATCCTCGTGATCATTAAGACAAAATAAAAGAGATACCAAGTAGGAATAAGGGATTCTAGGTTCGTAATTAACACTCATGAGATATGATCGTGTTGCTAACTTATAATAACAATGATCTCGTTACACGCTTAGCATGGAATTGGGTGAAAATCGAGGACGACGAAATTATTTCTAACGAAGCACTCACGTGTTCTTGTTCTATGATCCCAAAAGTCACTTAATCGTGATGAAAGCAATACATTATGTCTAAAACACGTGTAGTAGTTTATTTAAGTTTATGTCTTCAATAAATGTCATCATAAAATGAATTTTGGAAGTGCTACGATATTTAATTCTAGCATTGCGTGAGGGCACGACAATGGTTTAGTATGGGGGAGTGATGAGGCTATAATTATACAAAGTCTCATCGTCCAAATCGGGCTTAAAACGCTTAAAATATCATCAAAATACCCAAATATATGCTTGTGTTTGTTCATTGTGTATTTTAGGTACGAATATCGTGAAATCAACAAAAGATCACAAGAATGAAGCAAAAACGAACACGGGAAACGAAGCCGCACAAAGAACCGGGCCCAAGTATGGAATTTCCAAAAATGCCCTTGAAGTTTTGAAGAATTGGCAAGATTGGTCCCTCAACTATTGAAGACTTTTCACTTATGGCCCTTGTAAATCTCATATATACAAGTTTGGTCCATTAAGTTTCAAGATTGTACATCATTGGTCCTTGAAGATTGGTCAAATATCATATTAAGTCCTTTAAACAAGTTTCCAAAAACTTGTTGTGGCCAAAGTGTGAAAACATAAAGTTAGTTAACAAAGGAAGTTGGTTTTTTGCCTGTTTATTATGAAGTGACAAGAAGAAAGGAAGCAGGGGACTACTTTTGCCAAGACACACAAACTACTCCCACCAATAGCTGCCCTCCACGTCACCTTGACTGGTCAACCCACCACTCACAATCCTCCAACTCACCTCCCCACTCCACGTCAAATCCCACTAACCCTTTATTAAACTGATTAAATCAGTTTATTAATTTTCCCACTAAAACACATTTTCAAATTAACCCAACCCTTAAACAGATTAAATCCCCACCTGCTACTCCCCTAATCCTCAAGAACCCTAACTCCTAATCATCTCTAAAACAAAGGGTTAAGGGTTAATATCCTCCAGAATGTTGATTAAACCCACCCCAAACCATTCCCAACTCCCAAAACCCATTAATAAGTGTGAAAATACTTATCCTTTTACCACTTATTTCCAATAATAACAAGACCAAAACGTGTGATTTATGTCGTAAAAGTCGGAATTATGCGTGGTTTGTGTTTTTATTATGTTTTAGGACCAAAATATGAAAAAGGAAGGAAACACGAGATTTCACGGGCTTTTATCGAAGAAAACGGGAAAAGACGAAGTCAAAAGATCAAGAGTGCAAAAAGAACGGAAGTCCAAGGCCTATTCTGATGATTTATCGAAGAAAAAGTCTAAAGACGGAAGTTTAACGAAGTCGAAGAACTTAAGTCTAATAGAAGAAGAAAATTAAAAGACAAGTTCAAATCCCGAGACGACAAAGACAAAGAATTAAAGTCGAGTCGAGAAAACGTGAAGAAAGCAAGAAAGAAGAAAGCACCACACATGCCTTCCACTTCCCTATAAATACCCTCCTAATCACATTAGGAGGGGAGTTAGCTAGTTTTATTTTCAAGTTTTCTTTCTAGTTTTTAGAGAGAGAAAGTCTTAAACTTTCTCTCACTAAATTTCATTCTCCTCTTTAATCTTTGAAAACTAAACATCTTGTATTGCTCATTTTTATTAATCAAGTTCCATTTTTAAGCTTTTAAATCCTTATTCTCATTCTACACTTCTTGATTTATCCTACCCTTGATCCGAATTGCATACTTCATGCGTATGATTTGATGTTTTTGTGAGTAAAGGATTGTTCTTTTTGGTTAACACACGAGCTACTTCGTCTAAGCCATAAGCTCGTAATGCATATTGGCTTATTTCGAGTCATAGCTTATTGATTTTCGGATTTCATCAAAGTTTTTAGTTATTTTAAAAGCCTCTTTCATAAAGTTCTTGATTTCATATCTTAAAAAGTTGTCGAATTTTAGCTTAATAAGTTGTTTAAGGTTTGAGTCGAATAGCTTATTAATTGTGCTTATTGCATTTTTCTTAGATTTCCACCAATTTCGGAACTGTTACCATCCATCGCAATCTTAGGGTTTGTATACATATTCCGACGGTTTACTACACATTCCGATATCGTTATACTCATTCCGATAGGTTTTGGAATTTGATCGCAATAACCCAATAGGGTTTTACTTTGCGATCGATTGGTTATTACCCCTTATTCCGATCTGGGTTGCGATCGCTTATTGCGATCGCATATTCCGACGGGATCAAAGGTCTTGGTTAAGACGAAGTGCTGCCCATTTTTCGATAGAGTTATTACGATTGATGCACATTGCGATAGTAAGCTTTCCGATAGATACTCATTGCGATAGACCTTGCATAGTTGTATTCCGATGGGTATTGATCTTAATTATTCCGATAGATGCTATTTTGGTGATTCCGATGGACATGAATTGTTTTATTCCGATTGATTAAGTTTTTAAGTTTTTAAGTTTTTCAAAGCTTTAAGTTTCAAGTACTTTCTTATTTAACTTTAACTTTAATTTTGTCCAAGTTTCAAATTTACTCAACGACACTTTAATTACTTGCTAATAGTTTAATTTAGACAAACAAACCAAACCATTGATTCACCAAAAGACGATTGAGTCGCACTTAAGACCGGTTTTCAATTCGAAAAGACTTGGGACTAACGAATTTTGATACTTTGGGGGTAAAATACCAAGTATTACCCATCACTCTCACCTTGTGGACCCCCCACGTGGCTCCCCTGCTGCTAAACTCCAAACTATACAGCAAGATCAACGATCCTCATCTACTCCTTGTTCCCAAAGGATCTTTTGGACGCCCTAGATCAACAAACACAGCCTGGAACATCACATGCTATCAAGACCAAGTTTGAAGATTCTTTGACCAAGGGCATTACAGGAAAATTATATAGATTAGTGTTTAGGGTTTTACACCCTTGTATTCTTTTATTCATGGATTCTAGATTATTCTAAGCCTAGTATAACATGAAGACGACATGTGTCTCATTTTTCTTTTGTTCCAGTTTTTATTGTAAATTTTTTAAATTATTAATGACAATGAAAGTTTATGTTTTGAGAAATAAACTGAGTTCCATTTTTACTGCTTTTCTTAGGTTAATTGCAAGTGTGGTTTCATTAAAAGGAAATTGGTTTCATAGTTTTAGTCTAAAAACGTTTTTGTTTTTGAAAGGAAAAGGATTTTCAGAAAACTCAAATCCAGACTCATGAGAAAGTGAAAGTGGACTCATGAGTTTGGTTTGCTGATTTTGATTTGTTCATCTTAGTTTGGTTATAATAGTGTGTCTCAAAAGGTTTTGTGGTTCAAGATTTTTTCCAAAAATCTTTCTTTTCTTAACTGATTCTCCTCACTGTTTGCTTAAGCTTCCACAACAAAGCCTGGCAAGCTTTTGGGTGAGAGCTTACACAAACTTGAAGTTTGCTCTTTGGTCTTGTGGTTGTGTGCAAGAACAAAAGGCATCAAGTAACTAGGTCTCATTCCCTTTCATCTTCATTCTTAGAATTTTTTTGAAGATATTAGTTCTCTACATCAGTAATCCCCAAAGGCCAAGCATAAGCTCTAGCTCCCAAAAAGCCAAGCATAAGTTGTAGCTTATTGGGAGAAGGCCTCAGCTGGCCTTTGTATGGTTGGATGATAACCATACTATGTAATGGGCTTGAACCCTCCTAGAAGTAGGGTTTTGTGACTTTTGGTGATTTTGTATGATTTTGAGTGTTTACTGTTTTCATGTTAGTTTGTCTGCTTGTTTATGCCTATTAATTAGTCTTATGCATGTTAGAATAAATTGTAGTCAGTTTGTTATTGATTTGGCACGTTTTAGTTTGATAATTTTTTATTTCAGAACTTAAGGGGGTGTTTGGGTTTAGGGCTTTGATTGGTTAAGGTGACAATTAAGCTAGCGAATTCTGTCTAAACTCACTCACTTTGGGTATGATAGGACATGTTAATGGTTATTTTCAGTTTGATAAAGTCTTAAAAGGATTTGCATGTTCATTTATTTGGTAAAACTCACTAGAAATCAGTAAGTCCTTTAACTGCTTTGTTTTAGCATTTGTGCTTATAAAATTTTGGAATCTGTTAGAGTTTATTGTAATCTAGGTATTACATATGTTTACTTGTGTTTTGGTAGGGGTTTGAAGGATTTATGGCGGTTTGAAATCCACCAAATGGCCATTTGAATCAGCTTTAGACCACCAGACCCTACTCACCCATCACAGTGACTGATTAGGGTGTTTTTTTGTGATTTGTTTGAACAACTTGTGTTTTTATTGCATATTTGACTCCCCACAACCCAACTGGTTGTGGGGGTGAGCTTGTATCCAAGTGAAACCAAGAATCATCAAGCCGAAACTCACCAGACCCGTATTTTTGTTCAGTCAGTGGGAACAAAGTTCCCACTGCTAGTGGGTTTTTTCCCACTGCCTAGCAAAAGGACAAAATCTGTCCAATTGTCCCTTTCAGCTTTCTTATTTTTTGTCTGTAGTGAACTTTCTTTTGAGTTTTTAGTTGATTTCAATTTTCTTTTTTTTTTATTTAATTTTAGAATTTTTCATAAAGTTTATTTTCAGATTACTGTTCATTTACTATTTTTTGAATTAATTGCATTTTTATTAGTTTTATTATTTCTGTTTTTGTCTTTTAGTGCAAAAGTTTAATATTTTTTAGTTTTAAAAATTTTCTTAGATTCAGAAAAAGATTTTAAGATTTTTAGTTTAAAAATTTTTTATTGTTCACCTTTTTAAGTATTTTTTAGATTTAATTTTAGTCTAAATAGTTTTATACTAAATCAGTTTTGTCTTTTAGTGTAATAAACTTCTTTTTTGAAACTTTTTCATTTTTCTAATATTCAGTAATATAATTTAGGATTTCTCAAATAGTCAAATTAAATTTAGCATTATTTTATTATTTTTAATCATTATTTTAGTTTAAGAATTGTTTTTAGTGTTTTAAAAATAAAAAAATAGTCTTTAAAATTTAGGAAAAATACTTTTTGGTCTTTAAATAATATAAGTAAGTTATTTGTTCAATAAAATAATATTTTGGGCTTTCTCTTAATTATATTTGATTTTAGGGCTTTAATTAGCATTTAAAATTGAATATTTAATTAATAAAAGGTTTTAAAATATATTTATTGGATTTTTATTCTTATATTTATTATTTTAGACTTAGTTTTCATTTTTAATTAATTTTTAGCTTTAATTTATAATTTCGTCGCGTTTTTCGTATTTACGTTCGCGTTTTACGTCATACGTCGTAGTGTAATCGTAGTTTAACTCGTCTTTTAATTTTCTCTTCTCTAAACCAAAAGCAACACTAATCCAAACTTTGATTTTATATAATTGGCACTCATAATCACACACCTCCTTCGAGAACCCGCATTTATTCGACTTGTCGGTTTTCCTAAATCGTCGAGTTTAATACTTGCCACATATACGTTTTTCCTAAAACGTGTACGAAAACACTACATTAGCTATCCCTAGGATTGACCCACCAAATTCATAACATAATTATGGCCCTAAAAACCTATAAATAGTTAACTGTAGCTTGTGTTGATCCCAAACTTAGATCGATTTAGCTTGTGTAAACGAGATTAAATCAAGTTAAACACGTAGAAAAACTTTGTTGTATATGTAACAATTCAAGTTTTATGCGGAATTAATACTTAAACAAGAACACACAAACAATATAAACCAAACTTTCACTTTGATTGATAAATCAAACTTGTGTATAATGAAAGTGTTAAAAACGTATATTAAACTAAAACCTAAAGGCCTCCTTTTATAGACTAAGGAGCCTTGTACAAGAGTCTACGTATCAGCTATTTTAGGTAAAGATAAACATAAGAAATACATTGCCGAACATATCTTTACTAGAAACATACTAGAAACATAATACGTGTAGACTAAGTCTTCTACCAGTGCTTGACTTCTTCTTATCAACGCTTGACTTCTTCCTGTCAATGCTTGTCCTGTCAACGCTTGATTTCTTCTTGTCAACGTCCAGATTGCTCTTGTCAGCGTCCAAGTGTATTGGCTACATTTTATTCCCAACAGCTTGGAGAACAAGCCTTATTCTAAATAAAGAAACTAGTAAAATAGGAAATACTAATATAACTATTTAACCCCTTCCAACTTGAGTTGTTGCAATTCCACCCTTGTAATTATTCCTGCACCGCCTTTTGTAAACTTCCTTGAACCGGGTCTTATCAATACTCCCCTCCCAAACAGCCACCTTGTCCTAAAGGTGAAACTCATGAAATTGGTTCTTAATGGTCACAAATGGCTCCCAAGTAGATTCAAAACCAGGCAAATCCTTCCACTTTGATAAGACTTCTCTTTCAGCTTCAGAAGCACCTCCACGAAGTCCCTCCGCCAGTTCAGGTTGAAGAAGAATTTCCATATCCTCAGTCAAAGTAGCAGGCAACTTTGACCCGTCATTATTCCCTATTTCTTTCTTTAATAGGGACACATGAAAAACTGGATGAATAGAAGTTGTTTCAGGTAACTCAAGCTGGTAAGAAACTTTGCCAATTCGAGCAATAACCTTGAACGGACCATAATATTTTGGTGTCAATTTTTCATTACTCCTTCGGGCTAATGATTGTTGTCTATAAGGACGAAGTTCAAGATAAACCCACTCGCCTTCATTAAACTCGACATCCCTACGGTGCTCATTGGCATGACGCTTCATTCTTGCTTGTGCATTATTTAATTGCTCTTTTAGTTCTTCCAACACTCTGCCCCTTTCCTCCAAATATCGATCTACCTCAAACACCGGAGAAGATGCTTTTCCATAATGTACCAGGTGCGGGGGATCTTGCCCATATAAGATTTTAAATAGGGTCATCTTTCTCGAAGTATGGTAAGATGTGTTATACCAATATTAACCCCATGAAATCTAACGTGACCATTCCTTAGGAGTATCAGATGCAAAGCAACATAGACTAGTCTCGATGCATTTATTAACCACCTCTATTTTCCCTTCAGTTTGCGGGTGATAGGCAGTACTATATTTGAGTTGAGTTCCTTGGAACTTGAAAAGCTCTTTCTAGAAATGACTTAGAAAATTTTTATCACGATCCGACATGATGGATTAAGGAATTCCATGAACGATCGGATAATGTCTCGTAAAAATCTGTTGCTTTAAAAGACACCTTAGGACGACATAAACCACGATCTCCCACTAATGTAATTTTTCCACGGTCTCCCATAAATGTCATTGTTGACAATTTCCAATTAACATTGACATCACCCAAAGTTTGCAGCCATTTAACCCAAGATTACATCCGTACTTCCTAATTCCATAAGCAATAAATCATCTATCAACTACATGCCTGGAAGAGAAACTACCACACCTTTACACATACCATTGGTGTGGGCAACCTGCCCATTACCAAGGGTCACCATAAGCTGGCTCGAATCCATAACAACAATCCCCAATTGTTTCACTACTCGCATTGACAAAAAATTATGAGTTGCCCCACTGTCAATGAGTACCACGACAACCATATCCTAAATAATCCCACGAAGTTTCATAGTGTGATTACTTGTGAATCCTATAACAGAATTTAAAGATACCTCAATAGCGTCTAAGTGCGCAGATCAGCCGTTATGAATTCCATCTCTTCCTCCATAATCTCGTTATCAGTTTCACCCACCAATAACACCTGAAGAGTGGGGCTCAGAAAACGATGACCTGGTCCATAATCCTGGTCACAATGAAAACATAATCCTTTTGCTCTTTTTTCTTGCAACTCATAATCTGTCAACCTTTTGAACTGATTTCTTGCTCGAACATCGACGCCTGAGTTGTGAGATCCTGAACTAGACATGCCCGAAGAAGTATTGACAACATTATTTGTAACGGTTCGCCCTGGATTATATGATGATTTCCCGGCTAACCAAGAACCCGAACCGCTTCTTCCCGTCACTTGATTATCTTCTATCTTTTGGGCTAACCGCATAGCCTCTCTTAATCCGGTCGGTTGCAGGATGCGAAGACTTGATCGTATATATGATTTTAGACCTTTGATAAAAGTACTATATAATACTTTTCAGAGATCCCAACCAATTGCCCAGCTAATTTTTCAAATAGACTTCGGTATTCTCGCATGGTTCCAGTTTGCACGATGGATAGGAATTGTTGATACAAATCACCTTCTTTTGTCAACTGAAAACGATCTAGTAATTTTTACTTTAAGTGTTCCCATGATTTAAATGGTTCCTGTTGTTCATACCATCTGTACCATGCCAACGCTTCTCCTTCAAGACATAACACGGCTGCTCGAAGACGTTCCCGTCGTATGATACCTTGAACCTCAAAATAACGCTCCACTATGTAGATCCATCCATGGGCATCGTCACACTCGAAAATCGGCATCTTGAGTTGTCATTCTATGTTCAGGAGTAAAATTCTGATGTGACTCCCTATCATGATGCGGTTGTGGGTCTACCCTAAACCCTCGTCCGAAACCTGTAGCGTGCATCTCAGGAACAAAAGTGGTACCACCATCTGTGTGATGCCTAAACGGTTCACGGTCAAAGTCATGCACTTTTTGTGCATTGGTTTTGACTGAACCTTTTTTCTCAAAGAAACTAACCCTATGGTTTTTTCCCATTGTGCTGCTCGACTCTATGGTCGGATGTGCTTCGAACTCCGGTTCATCAAAAGCACGTCAGAATCCTTCATTAAAACGAGGAATTGGTGGTTTATAAAGACCCACCTTTGTAATTGACTTAAAGGTTTCAGGCATAGTTTCTGATTGTGTAGCTTTTCCCAAACCCAGCTGTTTCAGCTCCTCCCTTAAGGCTGCAATACCCGCATCAACCCTTCCTAAACCCTCATCCAACTTCTTCTCTAAAACATCAAATCTTGCATTATCATCCAATTCTACAACCTTCTTGTTCGTCAAGGCAATCGATCAGTGATTTTTGAACAGTGAATCGTGAACAGTGAATCGTGAACAGTGAATCGTGAACAGTGAATCGTGAATAGTGAATCATGAATAGTGAATCGTGAACAATGAAAATGTTTTGGCCCAGATCTGCTCTGATACTAATTGATAAGATTGGAGATCCAAATCAATGGTTAAACCAAACACTTTTATTGATCACAGCAAAGTTTAACACAAGACACTTATTGAAAGAAACAAATACTCAGAAAAAAACAAGTAAGCTATCCCTAGGATCGACCCACAAAATTCATAACAGAATTATGGCCCTAAAACCCTATAAAAATAGTTAACTGTAGCTTGGAGAACAAGCCTTATTCTAAATAAAGAAACTAGTAAAATAGGAAATACTAATATAACTATTTAACCCCTTCCAACTTGAGTTGTAGCAATCCCACCCTTGTAGTTATTCCTGCACCGCCTTTTGTAAACTTCCTTGAACCGGCTCTTATCAAGGTGCCAGCGTATGTAGATTTTTTACTAAATGACATAGATAAGTATACTTTTATAATTTGACCCTGATTTTTTGTGTTTTGTGCAGATAATAGACAATGGCTGTGCTTATGCTATTGAGGGGGATGTATATTTTCTGTTAAGTCTTCTCCCACTTACGGGTGTCTATCTGGAAGAAATTCTGAAGCCAATATAGCCGGTGAGCGGATAGCTTTTGATCCAAGGAAGAAACATCCAGCTGATTTTGCCTTGTGGAAGGTCTACTGTCTTTTTAATTTATCTTGAAATATGTGGGTGGCCAAATGGGAAGATGTTAATGGGGTCAGGTCATTTTAGTGAAATTGGTCAAAGTGGCATATGGTTTTGAGTTTTTATCACATTAGTCATAAAATTGGGATTTTGATTTTGTCTATACTAGCCTAAATGCCTTCCAAAGCAACAAAAGATGTCTTGAAACCCATTTGCACGAAAGATGCGAAGAGAGAATTAGATGATTCTGTGAACTATGATATATATAGTTTGCAGAATTTTTTTATTTTACGCTTTTTGCGGACTTGATGTGGTCTACCGAAAAAGATTCAAGAAACTCATGGTTATGTCACGATGCAAGAATTTAACAAAGAAATGACCAAGGTACTTTACTTGTTGTTTTCAAACTTCTTTTCATATGTATTGACTGACTCAACTCAACAGTCCTAAACGCCCCTTTATATTGACAAATCATATATTTAATATCTCTTAACCCGAGCTACTCAAGGCGGCATTAGGACTATTACAACTATCTAAAATATTGAGAAAAAATATAGTATATAATTTAAACAGTTAATCTGCAATAGAAAAAAATGTTTGCAACAGTTAATTTCCCTAACAATGGTGGTGCTAGGGGTGGCCAACTACTGGATTAGGTGCTCCAGCTCCACAGAGTCAAGGTGGTTATGGTGGTGCTCCACCTGCGAAGGTCAAGCAATGTGATGAAACATGTGACTCAACCTGTGGCAATGCTTATGGTAGAGTTTGGTTGCTGTTCAGCTGCAATTTAATGTCTGGTTTATGTACTTTGTATGCACAGTTAATGTCCTCTTCATCTTACAAAGACAATCCCAAACCCCCCTATATTCCCAAGTTGATTGTTTATCGAATTTTCATGTACCTTGATAAAGCTATTTTGGTGTCGTTTTCAAAATACGATGATGGAAATGAAGATATTAAAAAATTAAGGCAACCTGGTTCCACTACCTTTAGTACTATGGGAAATGGAAGGAAAAAGATGTCACAATAAGGCGGAACTCCTTTATCGGCCAATCTATAACCCCTAATTTTAAACCTTGCGAGAGACCTGTTAACCCAATAGTATACTCTTTCTTCTTGACCCTATATAGGTACTTACTTTTTGGATGTAACTGAGTTATGAAGTCTTCTTATAGTAAGACAATGGTACAAGCTCATGATTGTATTCTTCTGATAGGTATTATGCCATAAAATGTTGCACATCGCTAGGCGTGACAAGGCAGGAACAAGACCAGGCATCACTGAGTTTCATTGAACATTCAAGACAACATGTTATTTCTTTCATAAAAATTGTGTTTGTGTTGCAAATATTCATTCCCATAGGATGCTGTAGGAAATAGTATTTTCAGCTCAATTTCTTTCTTTTAAAGCGCAAGAACTTCAAGCCACATGGGTGGCGATGGTGCTATTGTTCGGATGAAAAAAAGTCTCGCTATGAGGAAGGATTACCAATCCTTGTGTATTCAGGTATTCTTGCACTTTTCTTTGTATTTTTGTCTTTTTACATGCTTACCAAGTATTGATCTATCTAAATATTGTTATTTTTTCATCATCCTTAGAAAGTCTTTGAATAAATTTACAAGTAACAACCTATTTTGCTTTCTTTCTTTTTTTTGCTGAAACCTTACCTATTTTGGAAAAACTGAAGTGAAACATGTATCGTTATACAAACCGAGCCTTCAAGTTTTTCATATGCATTTGCCATTAGCTTAAGACGCTGAACACAAGAATATTTGGCCTCATGGGTAAGGGAGGGTCAGAATGGCACACTGAGTGCAGTGCAATGAGTGCAACTTACTTAACCGAGAGATTCGATATCCACGATGGAGGTATGGATTTAAAGTTTCCACATGATACTAATGCCAAAGTTATGGTGCAGATGAGAATCAATTGACTTGAATTTGTTTTAACGTCAGTACGCACAAGTAATACTTTTCTATGTATTTAAAAAGTACCTTTAACTTGATTGGTGTAAGAAGGGCAGTGGTTAAGGCTGAGGTAAATTTAGTGTAAATGTTTAGCCAAAATTGAAATTGAAGATGCTATTAAAATGAATTGATGGAGGGAGTAAAGTTTGTGCAGTTTTAGAAAAAGTGATGTTTTTTTAGAGAGCTACATAAGTGGAAATACTAATCTTGAAAATGGTGTTATTTTGAAAAATAAGTCTTATTTCTCTTTTATGAAATGGTTTTAGGCTGGTTTTCAACTTAGAGTTGCATTCTGATGTTTGTGGGTCTAAGGCTACAACTTTTATAGTATTTCAGATTACGTTTGACATTTAGATCAGCTTTCTTTCAATATATGTTCCATTTTACAGTTGCGTCTACATTATTTATTTTATAATACAAAGGGGTACAAACTAGAAACTGATATGGAATTGTAAACTGTGATTTGTTATCAATTAAACTCATCTACTGATAATGCTTTCTATTAATCAATTTTTGTATAGATGTTGAAAGTGTTATTTATGGGTCAGTGTTCAAATAACAAGTCACTAATGCAGATTTTAACAAGTGTAGCAACGGTGTAAATTTTGCAAAGAAAATGCCAGATATCAAACATGCTTGCTGCCCACTTTTAAGGTTTACTACTATCATAGTTGCAACTCGATCAACTCTCAGATAGACATACTATCACAGATGCAAATTAGTGTTCGTCTTCTTGGGACATAGTTATCTTAGTGGGAACACAAAGCATTTATTTTCATTATTGTTTGTAGCTCAAGACTTTAATCAGCTGTATGCTTTGTTTACTGGAGAGAGGAGGTCACACAGGCCAAAAGTACAAACTAAAGAGTGTTTAACCATGCTACTATTTCTTTTAGTTGTTAGTAAATTGATGAGATGGCATTTATACATGATCTCATCGTTCTTTTCGGGCATTAAATGCATAAAAATGTCATAAAATACCATATATATGCTTGTGTTTGTTTACTTGTGTATTTTAGGTATGGATATCGTTAGAAAAACAAAAGATCACAAGAAACAAGGAAAAACGAACACGAGAAATAAAGCCGCACAATGAACCGGGCCCTAGTTTGTGAATTATCAAAGAAAAACCCTTGAAGACTTGAAGATGTACAAGATTGAACCCTCTGTAGAAACTAGAAGGGGGGGTTGAATAGTTTCTTATATTTTACTTGTTAAAATGGTGGTTTTAAAAAATCCTTTTAAAAAACTTAGACTTGGAGAAATATGTGAAATCTTCCTATGCACAATATGAACAATGATAGTGTAACTAAACTAATACTAACAAATATATATGCACAAAGAATAAAGAATGTAAAGAGTTAAGGGTAAAGAAAGATCAAACCGAACACCAAGGATTTATAGTGGTTCGGCAACGAAGCTCACTCCTCGTTCCTACTCCACTCCTCGAGTACTCCTTACTCGAGAGTTCACTACACAACAAGCTCCTTATGGTGGAGAAAACCGTACACGTCGCTTAACCAATTTCCGACTCTAAGCTAAAAGTCGAGCCCTAATCGTAGCTAGGACCAATCTACACAACTATACTTAGTACATACACAACTTCCAAATAGACACAACTACTTGGATCTTCACAACTATTACACAACAACAAATGTATAAAAGTAGATCTTCAATGGATCTTTGGTGGTGGACTCAACACTTCACTAGGATATTGTTCTTATCTTTGCACTTGGAGAGGAAGGATTGGAAGAACAAGATTCACTTCTTAACAAGTAGTAATCAAACAAATGATCAAAGATTTGAGTGATTAAAGAAGATAGATTGAATCTGGAAATAGATGTGCAAAAGAGGTGATTTGAAAAGCTGAGAATGGTCCACTATTTATAGGACAAGAAGGCCAACGGCTATATCTGGTGGCGGTTCCTTAGCTCAGCCTGCGGTTCCTTATCGATAAGGAACCGCCTAGGCGCTAAAGAACCGCTACCTAGACTCCGCTCCATTTTTTGTCCTTTAGTGGTGAAGGTCTTATCTGGATATAAAAAATATCCTGAAAGGATATTCTTAGCCAAATAATAATATGCCATTTTCAAATTTCAAATAAATAATTTAATAAAACATTTTCTTAAAAAGAAAGTTTAATAAAAAAAACTTGTCACACTTAAATAAAAGGTGAGTTTTAAGAAAGATTAAATCATTTGATCACTTGATTAAGGTTAGTACTTGTTTATCCATACCTTAAGTGAAAATGGGTAAAATGAAAAATACTTGAACTCAAGAATTCGTTTTCGTCGTTTTCGTAAATGCTTGTTTTTACATATTGTCGTAATTAAAACTAAGCGAGACCGAAAAATGCAAGTAACGTTTTTAGTCATTATTGCATTAACAATCTCCCCCTTTTTGATTCCGACAATACATAAACTCAATCACACAAAAACAAGATTTTCGAAGACGAGTTTATTCATTTCTCCCCCTTTGTCGAAGCAAAAAGGTTGCGTAAGCCGGTGTTGAAGAAACGGACTTTGCAAAGACTCCCCCTTGGTGCTTACTCCCCCTAGCTTGGGGCACCGAGGAATCGAGATATGGTGACAAGCTACATAGAAGGGTTAGTTGAACAAAGGAAACAACCAACAAGATATAGCAATAGGTCACATAAAAAAAAGAGAAGAAAGACACAAAGATAAAGATCCAAGATAAGTTACAAAAAAAACATTATACAAAGTTGTATGGAAAAAGAAAACAAGCCAAAAGCATAAATCTAATCCTAGTTATTCTAGAATTCTAAGATTTGCTAAAGTTTGGTGTCTTGTGGATAAGCAACCAATGCTTATAAGAAAGACAAGGTAATTGCGGAGGGTGGTGGTGGTGGCTTGTTGGAGATCTCATAATCATAGTGAATAGGAGGCTTGATTAAGAGACTCTTGATGTAGCTCAACTCCTCATAAATATGTGCCATAGCAAGATGTTGATATTGACAACAATGACAATATGTTCCATGGTGCATGATATTATCATGAGAAGGAGGAAGAACACTAAAGGGTGGTGGTGGAAGCAAAGAAGTTCCACAATCAACATTCTTGGAAGGAGAGATGTGATTAAGAGTGTTCTTGGGTGAATTTGGGTTGAAAGCAATTGGAGAGAATGGTGGGGATTCAAGGCTTTCATTGGGAGAATAAGACATTTTGTGGTGTGAAGAAAGGCAAAATGCTTAAGGTTTAAATAGGGAAGGTTTAAGGTATTTTGGGGTGGTCAAAGGGTTTGAAACTAAGATTCTCAAAAATGTTGGAGCAAATCTGGAGTTTCAGAGAAAAACCCGAAAAAGGAACGCGTTGTATGCGGTTCCTTATCATGCCCGGCAGTTCCTTATCACTAAGGAACCGCGGTTCACTTATGGAACCACCTACAGGGGCTTGTGTTTGGTGTATGGTGGAAGATTTTTGTCTCAGCAAATCTTATTTTTCTAGTCTAACTTATCATAGGGATATGCTTAAAAGCAAAGATAGACAAAGAAAACATATGCACACATACCAAATAGACATTTGAAAAAAAAAATCAATGTAGGAGGTGTGTAATACAAGACCTTAAGTCATGACACAATGATCCTCCATGATTCTATCTTGTTCTTGCTATGTTTGAGAGAAACATACATATGAATTATGTAAGCTCTAGATTAATAGCGAGAATCTATGAAAAACCGTTTTTAGATTGAATTAACAATGTAAAAAAACATTTTTCAACCATTTTTGATGAAAACTTTGAGAGTTTTGAAAAAGATAGGAGAAGATTTTTCAAAAGGAGTTTAAAAGACTCAAAGACTCAAAGTGATAAACTATAAAAAGAAGGAAATCAAGGAAGATGTTCCATTAATCCTAGACCTAGACGTAGGTAATTAAAAGGTTCCCTATAAAGTGGCTTAGTGAAGATGTCGGCTAAGTTGTCCTCGGAGGGAACCTTCTCAATAGAAATGTTCCCCTTTTGAACATTATCCCTAAGGAAATGGTGTCTAATTTCTATGTGTTTGGTTCGCGAATGTTGCACGGGATTCTTGCTAAGGTCTATAGCGCCTTTATTATCGCACATGATGGGAACATCATCAAGAGAAATCCCGTAATCAACAAGCGCTTGCTTCATCCATAGAGCTTGTTGGCATGCTTTTCCGGCACTCACATACTCGGCTTCCGTGGTGGATATCGCAGAGCGGTTTGTTTCTTGGGGAACCAAGAAGTTAAACAACAACCCATGAAGGTACAAACTCCACTAGTGCTTTTCCGGTCCACATAGTCTCCCGCATGATCCGAGTCCGCGTAGACAATGGTTTCTACGCCGGTCCCTTTAGGATACCATAATCCTAAATGTATAGTGCCTTTAATGTATCGGAAGATACGCTTAACCGCTTCAAGGTGAGAGGTTTTGGGAGCCTCTTGGAAGCGAGCACAAAGGCAAACACTAAACATGATATCCGGTCGACTTGCCGTTAGGTATAACAAACTACCAATCATACCTCTATATTTGGTGTTGTCTACCGACTCACAATCATCATCTACGGTGAGTTTAGTATCCGAGGCCATAGGGGTCTTTATTGGTCTAGATTCTTCTAATCCAAATTTCTTTAGCATTTCTTTAGCGTACTTAGATTGACTAAAGAAAATACCATCATCCAATTGTTTAATTTGGAGTCCTAAAAAGAAGTTGAGTTCTCCCATCATACTCATTTCAAACTCATCATGCATGATTTCGGCAAAGTCATCACACAATCCTTGACAAGTTGATCCAAATATAATGTCATCAACATATATTTGTACGATTATGAGGTGAGAACCTTTCTTCTTTGTAAAGAGTGTATTGTCTACCATCCCCATGGTATACTCATGTTTAACAAGAAACGCTTTAATTCTATCATACCAAGCTTTGGGTGCTTGTTTGAGTCCATAAAGTGCTTTCTTAAGCTTGTAAACATGATCCGGTTTCTCAAAATCAATAAAGCCAGGAGGTTGAGCCACATATACCTCCTCATTGATCAAACCGTTGAGAAAAGCACTCTTTACATCCATTTGTTGAAGCTTAAAATCTAAGGTGCAAGCATAGGCTAAGAGGTTTCTAATGGATTCTAGTCTAGCTACCAGTGCATATGTCTCGTCATAATCAATACCTTCTTGTTGATTATAGCCTTGAGCTACAAGTCTAGCCTTGTTATGAGACACAACACCATTCTCATCTAGCTTATTCCTAAATACCCATTTGGTTCCTATAATGGTAGAACTTCTAGGTGGAGGAACAAGTTCCCAAACATCATTGGCAACGAATTGATTCAATTCTTCTTGCATCGCAATGACCCAACTCTCATCTGTCAAAGCTTCTTTAACATTCTTTGGTTCAATCAAGGAGACAAAACAAAAGAAGTTGCTTTGGTTTTGGACTTGAGATCTTAGGGTCCTTTGATTTAAGTCACCAATGACATTATTGAGAGTATGATCCCTAGATTCCTTAATTTTTACTTCCTTTTCAACACTAAGGTCTTCAATTCCTATTTTTCTAACCTCTTTGGCTTTAACTACTTCTAATTTATCCAAGTCATCATCAACCAATGGTGGTGTCTTGGGCGAAGGAGGGGTTTCTATAACACCCCCAAATTTACACGCAGCGGAATACATCTTTGGGTGCTAAACAATGATACAATAACACATAATTTATAAAGAACGACTCGAAAGGAGACTTTTTAGATTTATCATTCCCAAAACATTTGTCAGAGTAGCGTACTCCCAAGACATCGTAACCGAAGTACAACCAAAACAAAAGATTTAAATTGTTTTGAACAAAAGGAACGAAAAACATTCAAAGAGTTTATATTACAAAGTAGTGCACAACATTCATTCCCGTGGCTTCCAAGCTTCACCCTTCCTGATTACCTGAAATACATGTGAGAAAATCATCAGCAAAAATGCCGAGTGAATCTATAGGTTTATATAATCATTTTGAACACAAGCAAAGATTTTAAGTTGTGGCATACTTGAAGGCAACAAGCATCAAATAATAATTTGCATCAACAATAATAATTGTATATAGCATAAATTGCAATAAGCTCATGGAATCGAGCCCTTAGACAATCCCTTTAGAGGTCTGATAAGACAGGAGATTTATTAATTGTCGGTTACCTCCAGATTATTGGTACATTGCCGTATACCTGACTTTTCAATACAATTTGTTCAAACAGTGTGGAGGTCGGGCCTAAGCTTCTATGACAAGTCCACAAAACTGAACCAGGGCGGCTTCCCCCATAGATCTATTAATTGTACTAGCGGTTAACCCATCATAGGTTAATTAACGGTCCATAATTGAGGCTTTAACAAAGGCAATCACTTAATGCAATTTAAAGGCAACCACGGGTCCACTCATAAAGGGACAAGCATACCATAAAAATCTTGTGTTCTAAGTTTACAAAACATGTATTCCCCCTCGCGGGTTTTAAAACATTTGAATGAGCTAAAACGAGGCTATAGACTCACCTTAGTACTTATAGTAGTTGAAGACAATCGCCGACGATAGTAGATGCCCGATAATCACGATAACCGCAACCTAGCAGATAAGGTGCGTACTTTAATAATAGACTCGAGAAATAATTCATACATAACAAGATCAAACTCGAACTCATAAAACCACAATACACTCGAGAGTAAATGATATAAATAACTTCATTATACTTTACTACTCATTTACTTAACCATTTTATACTTTTAACAAAATCCGCCGGTACATACTACATGTACTAGCTTATTTACCCCTTTTTAAACTTGTCAACCGTTTATGAAACGACTCGATAAACTAACTTACTATATATAGAAAGTCCTCCTACAAGTTTATCAAATGAAATTACTTTTAAAGTCCTTTACTCGACTCATTTTCAAACCACAAAATCCGGACAGATTTACGTTAATTTTTCATACGACCGTTTTAACTTATTTAAACGACTCCGTTTACAAAACCGACACTCGGGTTTTAAAGTAAACTCAACCTAATAAATAAATACCTCATTATCAGTAGGTTACACATTTTAAAACATCCATTTAGAGTCCCCGAGATTCGATCCAAATATTGACAACAACTATATGTAGTGTCGATACTCGTCTCCCGGTACACAATTATTCAAAACATCATAACTTCGCGCTCGTTTTGAGCTAGAAGCTCTACCTTATATCAAATCGAAGCTAAGAAAATTATCTACAAACCTAGGCTATAAGTTAAGTCATTTTCTAAACATAAAAATTCGGATTATTCAGTTTACCTACTGCTATAAAATGGGTACCAAAATCTTGTACAAAATCAACTTTTTGACCACAACCAACCATAGAAATGGTCATTCCTATACTCTAACATCATCATTCATCCACCATAACATCAAAATCATAACAAAAATAAAAATCTTTGGATCAAAATATATATTTTTTAACAAGATTTCTAGCAAGAACCACCATGGATCATGCTAAAAACACCATGCATAACCATGGCTTCCACCTACCAACATCAAGAAATTAAAAAGTGCTTGCATGTGTAAAAATTTTATACCTATGTGATCCTTGATCAAAAATAGAGATGGGTCTATGCTTGGTTTAGCTAGATTCAACCTCAAACTTGAGATAATTTGAAAAATGTATGGATTTGGGTGGGTGTTTGGTGTTTCGGCAAAATGAAGAAGAAAGGGAGAGAGAGAGGATTTTTGGAAGTAAAAAAAAATAAGTGTGTGTGTTTAATTTTTAATTTTAGTTAGTGGGGTGGGGACCTAAGTGCAATTTGGCAAAAGTTTGGCTTAAAAATGTAATTAGCTAGTTAAAAGGTGGGAAATTGTCACTAGCAAAGTTTTGAAAATATTTACGGGACTCGGGTTTTGTAAAATACTTAAAAGTTTAAACGCACACGAATAATAAAAATATAACGACTCGATACGTAATTAAAACGATATCGTCGAAAATATTAAATATCGAAACGATCGATAATGAAATATAAAATTGTGGGCATCCGTCGGTATCGCGATCACTAGTAGTCCTCGTTGCTCGTCAAAATATTAAAATAAAATATTGAATATCGATCTCAACTTAAACCGTTAAACGTAATAATATTTAACGTCATAAATACTTCAAAAATATTTGAAAAGTAAGAATTAAGTAATGACCTTATTTTGTGGGTTTTACATCCTCACCACCTTAGGAGAGCACCGTCCCGGGGCTTACTTCTCCTTAGGTCTGTCTACGAATAAATGCGGATACTTGCTCTTGAAGTAGTCCTCTCGCTCCCAAGTGTATTCGGGTCCACGTCGGGAATTCCATCGCACTTTCACTATCGGGATCCGACTTTGCTTAAGCCGTTTCACCTCTCGATCCATAATCTCCACCGGTTCTTCAATAAAATGCAGCTTGTCGTCCAGTTGAATCTCCTCAAGTGGAATTATCAAATTCTCGTCCGCCAAACATCTCTTAAGATTAGAAACGTGAAAAGTATTGTGAATAGCACTTAACTTCTCTGGCAATTCCAACTTATATGCCACAGGACCAACTCGATCAATAATCTTGAATGGACCTATATAGCGTGGACTAAGCTTTCCTCGCTTGCCAAATCGAATTACTCCTTTCCAAGGTGATACTTTCAACATAACCATATCGCCGATATCAAACTCCAATGGTTTTCTCCTCTTATCCGCATAACTCTTCTGCCTACTACGAGCTGTCAATAAACGATTCTTGATTTGCACGATCTTCTCAGTCGTTTCTCTAATCAATTCAGGACCCGTCAACTGACTTTCTCCAATCTCACACCAACCAACTGGTGATCTACACTTTCGCCCGTAAAGTGCTTCAAAAGGCGCAGCCTTAATACTTGCATGATAACTGTTGTTGTATGAGAACTCCACCAAAGGTAAGTGTCGATCCCAACTACCTCCAAAATCCATTACACAAGCTCGTAACATATCCTCCAAGGTCTGAATAGTCCTCTCACTTTGTCCGTCCGTTTCCGGATGATACGCAGTGCTCATATCCAACTGAGTCCCCAGAGCTCGCTGAAGCGATTTCCAAAACTCAGATGTGAACCAACTATCTCGATCAGAAATAATTGACAAAGGAACTCCATGTCTACAAACAACTTCCTTCAAATACAATCGAGTAAGTTTGTCTAAGTCATCAGTTTTCTTCATCGGCAAGAAATGAGCCGACTTAGTCAACCGATCAACAATCACCCAAATCGTATCATAACCACTAGAAGTCCTCGGAAGTCCCGAAACAAAGTCCATAGTGATCTTCTCCCATTTCCATTCTGGAATTTCAGGTTGTTGCAGTAAACCCGAAGGTCTCTTGTGCTCAAACTTCACCTTAGCACACGTCAAGCATTTACTAACATAAGTAGCAATGTTAGCCTTTATATTCGGCCACCAGTAACATTTCTTCAAGTCTTGGTACATTTTATCCGATCCTGGGTGAATCGAATATTTAGACTCATGAGATTCGTGCATAACTAGATCTCTCAGTCCTCCATACACCGGTAACCACACACGATTCTCGAAATACCGAATTCCGTCATCACGAATTTCGAATATAGGTGTCATCCTTCTACCCAAGTCTTCATCTCTCACATTCTCTTCCTTCATCGCCATAGTTTGAGCTTTAAGTATTCGATTAGATAAATCAGAATAGGTTTTCATAGTTAAAGCTCTAACCCTTTTGGTTATTTCTCTGTCCTTCCTACTAAGAGCATCGGCAACTACATTCGCCTTACCAGGATGGTAGAAAATTTGAATGTCATAATCACTCAACAATTCTACCCATCTTCTCTGCCTCATATTAAGCTCCTTCTGATCTAGAATATGTTGCAGGCTTTTATGATCGGTATATACCACACTCTTTGTACCGTAGAGATAGTGTCTCCAAAGTCTAAGAGCAAAGACAACAGCTCCTAATTCCAAATCGTGTGTAGTATAATTCTCCTCATGATTCCTCAATTGACGAGATGCATACGCGATCACTTTCTCCCTTTGCATCAACACAGCACCAAAACCCTTACGTGATGCGTCACAATATACCACAAAGTCTTCAGCTCCATCGGGCAAAGCCAAAATTGGTGCAGAACACAGCTTCCGCTTCAAAGTTTGGAATGCTTCTTCTTCTTCTGAACCCCACTCATACTTCTTGTTTTTCTCGATAAGTTTAGTAAGAGGTTTAGAAATTAAAGAGAACCCTTCTATAAATCGCTGGTAGTATCCAGCTAATCCCAGGAATTGTCTAACTTCAGTCGCGGGCGTAGGCCTACCCCAATCTCTAATAGCTTCAATTTTGGAAGGATCAACATGAACACCGCTACTATCGATCACGTGCCCAAGGAATTGGACTGAATCCAACCAAAAATCACACTTGGAGAATTTCGCATACAACTTCTCCTTCTTCAACAACTCTAAAATAATCTTCAAATGACCTTCATGCTCCTCCCGACTTTTGGAATAAATCAGGATATCGTCGATAAATACAATCACAAACTTGTCGAGGTATGGTTTACACATACGATTCATTAAGTCCATGAATACCGCAGGTGCGTTGGTTAACCCAAACGGCATCACTTGAAATTCAAAGTGTCCATAACGCGTCCGAAAAGCTGTAATAGGTATATCCTCCTCTTTAACACGAAGTTGATGATAACCCGACCTCAAGTCGATATTCGAGTACACACACGAACCTTGAAGTTGATCGAACAAATCATCGATCCTAGGAAGTGGATAACGATTTTTAATAGTTAACTTGTTCAACTCTCGGTAGACTATGCACATTCTGAACGATCCGTCCTTCTTCTTCACGAACAATACTGGAGCTCCCCAAGGTGACGAACTTGGTCTAATGAACCCCTTCTCCATTAACTCCTTCAACTGATCTGCCAACTCCTTCAACTCAGACGGTGCCAAACGATAAGGTGCACGTGCCACCGGTGCAGCTCCCGGCACTAGATCAATCTTGAATTCGACTTCTCGCTGAGGCGGAAGCCCTTGCAAGTCATCAGGAAATACTTCAGGAAAATCACGAATAACCGGAACATCCTCCACACGCCTAGCCGGTAGTTCCTTCTCCACTACTTGAGCCAAGAACAGGTGAAAACCTCTTTCTACATATTTCCTCGCCTTAATACAAGATATCACCGTCAGACGAGATCTACCGACATCACCTTTAACTACTAACACCCTACCCTTAACCGGTATGTGAACAACTTTCTCCCCACATACAATTACCGCATCATGAGCAACCAACCAATCCATACCAACAATCACATCAAACGAACCCAACTCAATCGGCATCAAATCAATTTCAAACAAATGATTTGCTAATTTCAAAGGACACTTCTTAAATATAGTGGTAGTACTAACTAATTGTCCATCAGCTAACTCGACCTCATAACTAGCATTTAGGCTTGTTGGCTCAACATCAATTAAACGACTAAAGGAAGTGCTTATAAAGCTCCTATCAGATCCTGAGTCAAACAACACACTAGCATAACGATGGTTGAGTAAGAACGTACCCGTCACCACATTTGGACCTTGTGCCTGATCAGCATCCTTAACAACATACACTGCCCCAGCAGCTTCACCTGCTTTCTTGTTCTTCCACTTCGGACATTGAGGACGAAGATGATCACGTTCTCCACATTCAAAACAAGTCCTGATCGGAATAGCATTCGCTCCAGTGGCAGGGACCCTTGTCTTACATTTCTCCACAACATGACCAACCTTTCCACATTTAGTGCACCTCGGTAAACAATTACCAAAGTGACAAGCACCACAGCTCCTACATTTCTGGGCTGGTCCCCCTTGGTCAGCATTATCATTCTTGTTAGTCGCAGCTCTAGCCCCATCATTTCTCTTCTGATTGTACTGTCTATGGCGGCTACTACCTTGATTACCACTCTGCGAATTCTCCCATTTCCTTTTACTACCTTCAGCAGCTCTCTCAGCCCTATGTTGAACCTTCTGCCCCATGAGTGTATGAGCCATTCTTACAGTCTCAACAAAGTTCTTGGGTCGAGATGAAGTCGTCTCACCTTTAATGTACCCAGGCAGCCCTTTGATGTATTGATCCATCTTTTTCTTCTCATTAGCAAAAGCATCTGGACACAACAAAACCAACTCATTGAATCGGCTAGTGTATGCAGCAATGTTGTTATCTTTCAGCTTCAGGTGCCTCAACTCATCCTCCAAAGCAGATAACTCTTCTTCTGGACAGAACTCTTCTTTCAGCAACCTTTTAATTTCATCCCAAGGTTTCCTGTTTGCAGCTTCTAAACCAACTGTAGCAACTTGAGTCTTCCACCTGCTTAAAGCTCGATCCTTAAAAGTAGCAACTGCGAACTTAACCTTGTTCCTTTCTGAGCACTCACTAATCTCAAATGTTGTTTCTGTTTTCTCGATCCACCTGAATAATTCCAGTGCTCTACCAGTTCCTTGAAATATAGTAGGTCCACACTTCATGTATCCAGCAAAAGTACACTCTTTAACCACAGCAGCAGCCTCATCTGCAGGATTCTCAGCTGCACTTGCTCCTCCAGCAGCTGCTGGTCCCGCAGGTTCACCTTCACCTTCAGCACCCGCACCTCCAGGGCCACCTGCTCCTTCAGTGTTAACACGTGCAGCTCTATCCGCAGCTAATGCTTTCGCAACCTCTTCAGCAACTAGCCTTGCAATGGCATCATTTGTCATTCTCCTAGGTGGCATGGTTCTGTCATATCACAAAGAGAAGATAAAATGAATGAGTTAATTATATTCATGGTATAGTCATATCATGTACAAAATCAATCATCAAACGCATACACATTCTCGATACAAGAATTCACAATCATTATAAGGATCAAAGGAAAATATTATCATCGATCAACAAGGAATGATCTTAAGGACAAATAGAGTACAATGAGACAAAATAATAAACACTAGTCACGTGGGGATCCACATGGCTTAGTTGACTGTGTCTCGCTTGCAGCAGTGAAACCTGCTTCCTCCTCATGAAGACGTAATTTGATGGTGGTAAATTTCACAAAATAGGTATAAGGTCATAATAAAATGAAATTGAAAAATTTCCAAAAATTTAAATAAATGTAGAGAATCCTTCACAATAATTACAGGAAATATTTCAGAAATTTATTTAAATAAATCATTAATAAATGATAACTCTTATCGAAAAGTTTAACGATATCAATATATATATCGATAAAGGATTATAGTATTTATTTATAAATACTTAGCAATAAGGCATAAATAATAATGTATACTAAAGTTTTAATCCCAGAAGTAGCTTGAACCTGAAGTCACGCGAAATCATGTGCACCGACTCTTTGAAAAATAAAAACCGACAGTTATAGTTTAGGTTTTTAGAAAAAGACCTAGTTCTCTATAACTCACGGCTCTGATACCAATCTATAACACCCCCAAATTTACACGCAGCAGAATACATCTTTGGGTGCTAAACAATGATACAATAACACATAATTTATAAAGAACGACTCGAAAGGAGACGTTTTAGATTTATCGTTCCCAAAACATTTGTCAGAGTAGCGTAGTCCCAAGACATCGTAACCGAAGTACAACCAAAACAAAATATTTAAATTGTTTGGAACAAAAGGAACGACAAACATTCAAAGAGTTTATATTACAAAGTAGTGCACAACATTCATTCCCGTGGCTTCCAAGCTTCACCCTTCCTGATTACCTGAAATACATGTGAGAAAATCATCAGCAAAAATGCCGAGTGAATCTATAGGTTTATATAATCATTTTGAACACAAGCAAAGATTTTAAGTTGTGGCATACTTGAAGGCAACAAGCATCAAATAATAATTTGCATCAACAATAATAATTGTATATAGCATAAATTGCAATAAGCTCATGGAACCGAGCCCTAAGACACTCCCTTTAGAGGTCTCATAAGACAGGAGATTTATTAATTGTCGGTTACCTCCAGATTATTGGTACATTGCCGTATACCTGACTTCTCAATACAATATGTTCAAACAGTGTGGAGGTCGGGCCTAAGCTTCTATGACAAGTCCACAAAAACTGAACCGGGGCGGCTTCCCCCATAGATCTATTAATTGTACTAGCGGTTAACCCATCATAGGTTAATTAACGGTCCATAATTGAGGCTTTAACAAAGGCAATCACTTAATGCAATTTAAAGGCAACCACGGGTCCATTCATAAAGGGACAAGCATACCATAAAAATCTTGTGTTCTAAGTTTACAAAACATGTATTCCCCCTCGCGGGTTTTAAAACATTTGAATGAGCTCAAACGAGATTATAGACTCACCTTAGTACTTATAGTAGTTGAAGACAATCGCCGACGATAGTAGATGCCCGATAATCACGATAACCGCAACCTAGCAAATAAGGTGCGTACTTTAATAATAGACTCGAGAAATAATTCATACATAACAAGATCAAACTCAAACTCATAAAACCATAATACACTCGAGAGTAAACGATATAAATAACTTCATTATACATTACTACTCATTTACTTAACCATTTTATACTTTTAACAAAATCCGCCGGTACATACTACATGTACTAGCTTATTTACCCCTTTTTAAACTTGTCAACCGTTTATGAAACGACTCGATAAACTAACTTACTATATATAGAAAGTCCTCCTACAAGTTTATCAAATGAAATTACTTTTAAAGTCCTTTACTCGACTCATTTTCAAACCACAAAATCCGGACAGATTTACGTTAATTTTTCATACGACCGTTTTAACTTATTTAAACGACTCCGTTTACAAAACCGACACTCGGGTTTTAAAGTAAACTCAACCTAATAAATAAATACCTCATTATCAGTAGGTTACACATTTTAAAACATCCATTTAGAGTCCCCGAGATTCGATCCAAATATTGACAACAACTATATGTAGTGTCGATACTCGTCTCCCGGTACACGATTATTCAAAACATCATAACCTCGCGCTCGTTTTGAGCTAGAAGCTCTACCTTATATCAAATCGAAGCTAAGGAAATTATCTACAAACCTAGGCTATAAGTTAAGTCATTTTCAAAACATAAAAATTCGGATTTTTCAGTTTACCTACTGCTATAAAATGTGTACCAAAATCTTGTACAAAATCAACTTTTTGACCACAACCATAGAAATGGTCATTCCTATACTATAACATCATCATACATCCACCATAACATCAAAATCATAACAAAAATAAAAATCTCTGGATCAAAATATAGTTTTTAACAAGATTTCTAGCAAGAACCACCATGGATCATGCTAAAAACACCATGCATAACCATGGCTTCCACCTACCAACATCAAGAAATTAAAAAGTGCTTGCATGTGTAAAAATTTTATACCTATGTGATCCTTGATCAAAAATAGAGATGGGTCTATGCTTGGTTTAGCTAGATTCAACCTCAAACTTGAGATAATTTGAAAAATGTATGGATTTGGGTGGGTGTTTGGTTTTTCGGCAAAATGAAGAAGAAAGGGAGAGAGAGAGGATTTTTGGAAGTAAAAAAAAATAAGTGTGTGTGTTTAATTTTTAATTTTAGTTAGTGGGGTGGGGACCTAAGTGCAATTTGGCAAAAGTTTGGCTTAAAAATGTAATTAGCTAGTTAAAAGGTGGGAAATTGTCAGTAGCAAAGTTTTGAAAATATTTACGGGACTCGGGTTTCGTAAAAATACTTAAAAGTTTAAACGCACACGAATAATAAAAATATAACGACTCGATACGTAATTAAAACGATATCGTCGAAAATATTAAATATCGAAACGATCGATAATGAAATATAAAATTGTGGGCATCCGTCGGTATCGCAATCACTAGTAGTCCTCGTTGCTCGTCAAAATATTAAAATAAAATATTGAATATCGATCTCAACTTAAACCGTTAAACGTAATAACATTTAACGTCATAAATACTTCAAAAATATTTGAAAAGTAAGAATTAAGTAATGACCTTATTTTGTGGGTTTTACAGTTTCATCAAAGGTTACGTTGAGTGATTCTTCAATAACCCCCGTGGTTCTATTTAGGACTATGTAGGCTTTACTAGTTTGGGAATAACCTAAAAGGATACCTTCGTAAGACTTTGGGTCAAACTTGGTAAGGTAGTCTTTGGTGTTGAGGATAAAGCACTTGCTTCCAAACACCCTAAAATATTCCAATGAGGGTTTCTTACCTTTAAGAATCTCATAGGGGGTCTTTCCTAAGAAAGGTCGAATAAGAATTCGGTTGAGAATGTAAGTTGATGTGTCCACGGCATTGCACCAAAACTTTTGAGGCAAAGATTGCTCATTTAACATTGTCCTACTCATCTCTTGGAGAGTCCTATTCTTCCTTTCAACTACCCCATTTGATTGTGGAGTGCGAGGAGCCGAGAAGTTATGGGTAATACCATGAGCTTCACAAAAGGCACCAAATTGCACTTCATTGTCAAATTCCCTACCATGATTCGTCCTAATAGAGACAATTGAACATCCTAGTTGATTTTGAATTCTTCGACTAAAGATTTCGAAGTGATCGAAAGCTTCATTCTTAGATACCAAAAATCTAGTCCAAGTGAATCTAGAATAGTCATCAACAATAACTAGGGTATAAAGGTTACCTCCATAACTCCGTATGACGGAAGGTCCAAAAAGATCCATATGTAGGAGCTCTAAGCACCGAGAGGTCGAAACCAAATTCTTGGCTTTGTGACTTGAGTGAACTTGCTTTCCAATTTTGCAAGCATCACAAAAGTGACTATCAAACTTAATCTTGGGGAGGTGTCTTACCAACTCCTTAGAGACTAAAGATTGAATTAAACGCATATTAGCGTGACCTAATCTCCTATGCCAAAGAGTA